>JAKSZT010029587.1:2055652-2387725 GCA_026826555.1 Tolypeutes matacus | reverse complement strand
TATATATGCATATATGTGTATTTGCTTACAAAAATGTTATTTATATATATATATATATACATATATTTTAAGAGGTGCTTAGATTACCCAAAATATTACACGGAACCCACTGGGATTCCCATGTTGCCCATCTCCCACACCTCCCATCACATCCCACACAAACATCTCCCACAAGTGTGGCCCACCACCCTCAATGAACTTACACATCCTGGGGCCTTGCCACCAACCATAGACCACAGTTCACACCATAGACCACACTCTCTCGCACTCAGTTCTGAGTGGTGTGTGCTGATTTAAAATGGCCTACATCCGTTGCCACGACGGTACTCAGGACAACCTCTAACTCCCAAAGAAGCCCCTGTATTTCAACTGCTCATCCCCTCCCTACCCCAAAAGTGTCAAGTGGCCACTGGCTCCACCTCATTGTTATAATTTCTTTCATTGCTAGAATCACCCTATGTGAACAAGAGAATACCATCAAGTCCACTCTAGTCAGTAGTTCTTCCCCCAATCCTGAGGGGACGGGGATGGTGATTTCTAAAGACTATAATGGACTATAGTTATATTATAGTTTACAGTCTGCCCTGCACAATTTTTTAAGTTATGACAAAATGATAATGGCCTGTATCTGTCTTTGAATGTCATGCAGGATAATTCTAATGTCCCCAAAATGCTCTCATGTTATTCCTATTCTTCTTTTTCCTGCCCCTCAAAACCCTTAGTGGTCCCTGCCTTCATATCAATGATAAACTTTCTTCCATTATTAAAATAAGTCTATAATAGAATAAGAAGAAGACTACTTTATTCCATTGCTCATTCTCCAATCTTGAGGATTTGGAGATGGTGATGCCTACTCTCTTTCTAATTAAGAGAGAGCTTAGATTCCATGGGGCAGGTGGATGGAACTTTCTTCCTTGCAGTTGTAGACACTCTGTTTCATTATCCATCATCATCTCCTTGTTAGATGTCCTGGGTGAGGTCAATGACTTGGAGAGTAGGTGTTACAACTCTGCTGAAATTCAGGGCTCAACCGGCAAGCAAACAGAAAGATTTAAATCTCTGGGACATATATTTAACAAGTATAGTGCTAATTATAGGTTCACATAAAAGGGACTGAAGAGCCATGTGTAGGGAAACTATAAATGAGTCTAATTCTGTTGCACTGGGGAACATCAATTCCAGAGTAGGGCCCACTGTCAGGGTGGGTCTTTTTTTTCTTCTTCTTTCATTTTATCTTCAAAGAAGCTTTAGGTTACAGAAAAGTCACATAGAAAACATAAGGGATTCCCATATACCCAAAACCTTCTGCCTTTTCCACTCTCCCCTATTAATAGCATTTTACACGTGGATGGTACATTTGTTACAATTGACGTACAGATATTGAAGCATTACTACTAACCATGGTCAATGGATTACACTGTGGTTTACATTTTGGACACCTTTATAGGTTTTGAGGAATTTTAAAATGACCTGTATCTGGGTTAGAGATGCTCCCTTACATGGTTTGCAATGATTAACAGGTCATAAGGCCATGACTCAATTCCCCTGTAACAGAAATTGAAAAAAGGCAGCCTCCACCCATAACCTACATGACCAATTGAACAAACCATAGCCTATGGGCATGGAGGCAGTCCATCCCCTCCCAAGAATGAAAAAAGGAGCAATATATCAGTGGAGCAGATAAAGGGATTTCGCCTCTTCTGGACCCAGGCACCACCAACCCCTCCTGCATTCCAATATGCTACCTCCTAGCCCACTACCCCTAGCCATTTGGCCCAGGCTATACTTGGTTTCCCTGCCTATTGACATACTGTATAAAGTCATATCCACCACCTTCCACCTGTGGGCTGAAATGTAATCTTCAGACACACCCCACCCCACTGGGAGAATGTGTCAATAAACTTCCTCCTTGTAATCATCAGTCTCTGTGTCCCAGTGAGGGCTGCTTTTCTCCAACAATCTGTTATTGCAAGATCATACAGAACAATTCTAATGCCCTTAAAATGCCCTATGATCCATCTATTTTATTCCTCCTTCTTCCTCCCTTCAGAACCTATGGTATCTAAGTTTCAATTTTTGAAGAATAAGAGTCATAGTTACTTTCAATAATATTGAGGGCTTGATATATTGGTCTGTTTTCTTTTTTTAGGTACAGCCCATGTTCTAGACAGATTCTTATCCTTGTAATTGAGAACACAGCAAGACTCCCCAGGATGAGAGTTTAATATTTTCATGTTTATTGTGTGGGTCTCCACCCACGGAGATAACACACTATATGGCAAGATGAAAACTAAGATATTCTATAAAGGCATGTGCCAGGTGCTCCCTATTCCTCATATCCCCCCATTCCCAATGGCTTACACCAGTAACCATACCCTGCCATATGTGCAAAAAGAACATTCCCACCATTGTGCTTTTAATCACAGACCTGTAAATTCCCTGATTTCCAACCCTTCCCCCAGTTCCAAGGATAGTCCAACCCAAAACCCCCCAGTCCACTCCCTCTCACAGACCAGCACAGCCTCTCTCTCCATTAGATTTCAAAGTCTGAGAGTCATCTGTGGACCAATACTCTATCCTCAGAGCCACCTGTATAAGTAACCACACCATTTCCAATGCCTGGACTTTGATCCTACTCGATGCAAACAATGGGGCCTTGGTGAATCCCTTTCCAAGCATGTGGCCAGACTATCCACCATGGCTGTGGTATAGAACACACTCTTGCATATGAGTGTGCAGTCCATGAAAATTTATTTGCTCTTAGAGTATATGTAAGTTTCTATATGCATTTGTTCTTCAATAAATTTTTAAAGGAAAAAAAAAAGCCTTATTTAATTGTACCTTTTAAATAAATTCCATAAAACCCTGTTACTTAAATGCCCTTTGAATCAGTCTCATCATCTTCCAGATTTCCCTGTTAATGAAATAGTAAATAGATTTTTCCATATATATTCATTTTTTAAATTTTTATGAGAAAAAATTTTAACACTTTTGAAAATTTCAGCTAGCATTTTAATTCTGTCAGCTTCTCTCAAAGTTTTAAACCTCTTCTCATTTCAAATTTATTTTTCTTCATATCTGTCCTTCTCATTTTTTCTTTCCTTAATTGTGCTTTCTATGGTGAATATGGTGAATAATCATTCACATAATTTAAAAAATTATTCTAGATTTATATTTGTTTTTTTCTAGTTTATCTCTATGTTCTGTTACTCTTTTTTTATAACCTTCTGATGAATATTCATCTAATTTCAGATATATATGATTTTCTTGAAGCTTTAGACCTCTTAAAAATACATTTTATAAGATATTAAATTTTTAATTTGCTTTCCTACATATTGATTTTTACATCTGTTACTATTATATTGTAGAATATTATTTGGCTTCATTTTTTCCTTTTGCATTTAAATACCATTATATGGAGTTTAATTGTAAATCTTTTATTTCCCCATGTTTAATGTGATTGGATTATACGTCTTTTTAGGAGTTAAAAACATAGATTAGGATTGTGTCACAATAACTTTTCCAGTTTCATGCTCAATGAGTCACTTGATTTTTCATGATTGCCAAAAATATTTTCTTAGTGTAGAACTACTTTAACAACTGGAGATAAGTATATTCAAAGTAAAATAGTCCAGGTCAAAGTAAGAGCAAAGCAAGTAGGATCTAAACATAAATGGTTCTGAAAATTTATTAAGAGAGTGCAAGAAAACTTCAACTATCTAGTGGTTTTTCTTTTGATATAATGAGGGGCATAATCAATTATTCTTTTAAGCTTATTTTGCTCTCTATGTAATCTAGAAGACAATTCAGTGTACTACATATTTTATTCTCTTTTAATGGTAGTCTTTTTGGTTCATGGTCTCTTTCTCTTCTCTTAATGGCTTAAAAAAATATCCACATGCCTCAAGAATCATCTTTTGTTTTCTTTCATTATGGTGGCAAGTGATGGATGCAGAATAAGGTCATGGTACATTAGGAAGCACTATACGATTGTGAAGAACACTTGCACACCACACAAAGGGGGGACATGGGATTAAGGTTTAGCTCTGGAATGTATTAGGTGTGAGAGCTGTGGGAGGTGGGCAACATGGGAATCCCAGTGGGTTCCATGTAATATTTTAGGTAATCTAAGCACCTCTTAAAATATATGTATATATATATATATATATATATAAATAACATTTTTGTAAGCAAATACACATATATGCATATATATTTTTATATCATTTTACAAATGTTTGTATGTATTGTGAGAATTTTGATTTTTACCCATAATAAAAAAAAATAAATAAATAAAAATAAAGCAAAGTGCACAAGATTCCATTCCTGTAGCCAGTGGTCAATGTATGATAGCTTTTATTATTTTTTTCCTCTTTTGAAAGCTTTTTTGAGCTTCAATGTTGACTCCTAGATATCTGGAATTTTCTGCTTTCTTTTTTTAAAATTTATTTTATTTTGTTTTTTAAAATAATTTATTGAAGTATATCACTCATGTATGAACATACATAAACTATAAGTGTTCAGTAAACATCATGAACTTAAAAAACAAACATGCATAACATCATACAGGGCTGCCACACATCCCCCCCCCCTGCAAACACCTGCATTGTTGTGAAACATTTGTTAATAAATCATGAAAGAGCATCGTCAGAGTATTACTACTAACTACAGTCAGTATCTTCCTCACCATATATATTTTTAAAGATTTATTTATTTATTAACTTTTATCCATTTGTACACCCCACACACTTTTTTGCTGTTTTTGTGTCCATTCACTGGGCAACTCTTTGTGTCCATTTCCTGCCCTCTCTTCCCATCCTTCTCTTCCTGTCTTCACTGGGATTCGATCCTCGGGATCTCCTCTATGTGGGAGAGAGTTGTCCTACTGCCTGTTCCTCATCTTGGCTCTCCCTTGTGTCACTCTCCTGTTACATCATCATCTTGCTTTGTAGCTCGGGGAGCCTGGAGGCACACCCACCAGTGGAGCCTGGCAGCTCGCCCATTTGGGGGCCTGGTGGCACACCCGTGCACGGGGCCTAGTGGCCCATGTGCCTTCTATATTTTTCTTTTTTTAATTTTTACTGGGATGTTCTGGGGATCGAACCCAGGTCCCTCCAAATGGTAGATGGATGCCCAACCACCCGAGCCACATCTGTCCTCTTGCTATATCTCTTAAGGTTGACCAGAGATACTCAAAGTTATTTTTTTTCCCATACAGGATGGTCATATAATAAATCAGGCTTAGTTTATCACCAGCATTCTAAAAACCAGACCTAGGGAGAAAAACTAGGTCTGGGGACACATGCATTGTTTCTAATATAGTGAATGTTTAGCCTACCATGATTATCACAAACTCAGGACAGCAAGAATATTTGCATGAATTTTCTGCTCTCTATTAAAATGATACTTATGAATGCTACTTTAAATTAATTTCTAAAGCTTAACCATAATTCATTAAATTCTTTAAGACACAAATTATCTGTAACTACTGAGTCCTTTCAATATTTTCTAGTATTGGTTTGGTCATACGTAGTATAACTTTTCCTTCAGCATCCAGAAAATATGTATATATGTATTTATTGAACTTAGATAGCACTTTAAAAAATTATTCTATTTTGGAACATGGAAAGGTAGAAAACGATCACTAAACTCACCTTTATAGCTGTGTTATTCATAGTATGAATTACTGGATTTAAACCATATAGAGTTTTGGCATGCATATTACGAATAGCAAAGTACCTGCCTCAAAGCTCTGCTCACACACATTTTAATGATTTGTTTATAATATTAATTTTTACAGCGAATATATGCTAATTTAAAAAATAAATGAATACATTTGATGATGAAATTTCAATTTGTGTCTCCCTCTTTCATAATGAAAATTTAAAGGTAATTCTTCATATAGTTATTACTTTGTATATTTAATGAATCTGCCTGGCCTCCATCATTGTGTCTGCCTGGTCATTCAAATGTATTGCTATTTTAAAGAGAAGAAAACTTTGGACCAAAAGGCTAACATCACACACAGCTTTTAATCATGGAGCTGAACCGTGAACACATACTTAGAGATTACAAATTCTGTTTAATTTGCTTTTCACCATTTTGGATCCAAGTATATCATTGAAATGATGGCAAGGATTGTTTCAGAACTGTTGTTTTTCTCATGAGTCCTAATCACATATAAAAAATAATAGATTGATTTAATCATATTCATCAAATAATGTATATTATTTTTTTCATTACTTCTTTAATCTCATGAGCAAAAAGCTTTTGTCTCAGCCTCCCTTCAGCTAATATTTTTGTCTACCCCTCCTAATGTGGTGCTTTTAAATAAAAATAAAAATAGAAAAGCTTTGTGGTATCCCAAAAAGTGCTTACCAGAATTTTTTCTAATTAAATGAAACATTTAAAAGCAATTTAAAGTGTTATAGTCATTCAAAATATTATAGATGGTTTATAAAATAGGTTTTAATAAAATTTGGGAAAAAACATGAATTTATGTGTTGCAGAAATTCTCAACATGCAAAACAAGATAAAGCCAATCTGAATTCCCACCCCCACATACAGTAGAACATCAAAATTAAGCTACAGAAAATAAAACATACAAAGAAACACTTAAAAGCAGCCAGGGTGAGAAAAGCGAATACAAAACTTGGCAAGAAGGGGGAAGGAGGGAGGAAAGTTTGGGGGATTCAGAGTGGAGAACATGACAATTATGGCTGCCTTCCCAAAAGAGAAAAGGACATTTGAAGAAAAAAAAAAATCCACAAATTGTGAGAAGGCAAATAATAATGATAATAATAATAATAATAATTCTATATCTAGTGAAAATGTTTATTAAACTCAAATGTGAGATGGACACATTTAAAGTAAATGAAAGCTCAGAAAATATGTTGCTAAAAGTCCTGTGGCGATTGACGCTCCCCCCCCATTTGGCCGACGCGTTCCGCTCTCGCGACATCATGGTGGCGTACTGGCGACAGGCTGGGCTCAGCTACATCCGATACTCCCAAATCTGTGCAAAAGCAGTAAGAGATGCACTGAAGACTGAATTCAAAGCAAATGCTGAGAAGACTTCTGGCAGCAGCGTAAAAATTGTGAAAGTGAAAAAGGAATAATCTGTAAGTTACTGATTTTTTTAGAAGAAGAGTTGCATCTTAAATTTTGTTTCAGAGCACCTTAAAAAAGTAAAAGTGTTTTTAGTTGCATTCTCTCCAATTTTTGGTCAATAAGTACATCAGAAGTTAGTAGAATAATAAGTTATAGGAGTCCTGTGGCATAAGAAAAGAAAGTCGTTTTGGGTCGGGCTCTGACCAGAAGTAATTGGCACATTGATTTTCAAAATGTTCATTTAGCAATGCCTAGGTACAGAGCCATCTCATTTTAATTAAACCGGTTTCATTTGTCTGCACAAAATCCTTTGGCAGCTTGTGGTTATGAGCAATTTTACTTATTGGAACTGTCTCCCCTAAGCGATTTTCATATTCATTTCAAATTAGTAAATATTTTATTTCGAGCCTGGAGATGCAGTGTTTTGAATGTAGCCCTTTTTCTAGGGAGTCTCTGTCTGATCTCATAATTCTGAGTAGTGAGACCTGGTTTTATGTTGGGTGGTTTTGTTTCAACAATGAGCTAACTGAGAAAATCATTTAGCCTCTCTGCAGTGTAGCCGAGGTAGACTCTGCATCTAACTCTCCTGACTTTGGGATGTCCTTGGCATCGTAAAATAGTGCCCAGCTTCTATAAAGAAGGTGATAAGCTATCCCCGTTACATCCTTCAGGAGATGGGGTTCCCCACGCCATTAGCAAAGGAGGATTTTTGTGTCTTTTATAAAGGCAAAGCAATTCCTTTATTGCTAGGAGAGTGTTCAGTTTTACTTAGCAGGGAGAAGCCCGTTCAGCTAAGGCCATGCATGTGAACCAGCACTTTTTACAGCAGAAAGCCAAGGCACAGTCCCATTCTGGTGCACTGAAGCCACGCTTACATTACTCGGTTCACAATAAGGAAGTTGATTCCCATACTCATGTTGGATTTCTTCAGAAAACACAACTAGCAACTGCTGTATTTTCTTTTTTCCTCCTAGACCCTGACTAAAGCTTGAAATGCTACATTTTCAAGGTGGAGATGTATGGGCATATGTTATGCATATTGAAAGCAATCTTTGGCTTCATGGAGGGGAAAAAAAAAAAACCTATCTTGTTCCTAGATTGACAACGCCAATAAAATGAAGTGTGGTTCACTCTTAAAAAAATAAATAAATAAATAAAAGTCCTGTGGCACAAGGATATCTAACAGAAAATTTCCAGACTGAAGAAAATGATATGAGAGGAAAATTTGTATATACAAAAAGAAATGAAGAGCTCAAGACATTATAGATATGTGAAATTTCTGTAAAAGACAACTGTATAAAACAAAATTAATGCATTGTATTTTCAGGAATATAATATGTAGAGAAGTAACATATATGGAAACAAAGGCAGATACACTCAGAGGAAATGAAATTAGCATTATTTAAGGTTCTTACATTTTATATGAAGTGACATAATACTATTTTTTTCTTTTTTATTAGAAAAGATGGAGAAAGTCATTAGAAAGTGCAGACATATCTAATACCCCCACAAAGTTTTCCCAATTATTAATGATTTACATAATTATGGTGCCTATTTTATTATTTATTTTATTTTATTTTATTTTATTTTAATTTATTTTATTTTATTTTATTTTTTATTTTTTATTTTTGTGGATGACCCTTAGGAAAATGCTGTTTTTGGATAAGTACCTGAAATGATCACACAGAACTTAATTATTGGAGTTGGGGAGGAAGAGAGGTGTGAGAAAACTGTTGACTGCAGCACAGTGTGAAGGACATGGGAATCTATCTTACCTAGCCATCTTGGGATAATGAGTGTGTCTTGGCAAACATTGCCACATTTGTAATGAACTGAACAATTAAAGAGTCAGAATTATGGGGATCCAGGCAATTTTTTTTTTTGATCATCCTTTGCTGAGTTCAACTTGAAGGTGGAGAAAATATGTTTTCATACCATAAGGGCATTCCTTGGAGTAATTGGCAGAAATCTAGAATGAGCCAGAGGTTTTCATGTAGTATGGTAGCCATTATGTGGTCCCATGGATAATGGAGACAGTAAGTTCAGTTAGAGTGATTTTACTGTAGAACCACTTAGGACTTTTGGCACAGCCATTAACAACTGTGTATATCTAGGTCTTCTTTCGGCAGTACTGGAAACATCCAAGAAGGATAAACAGAGGTATTCAAGGATCCACAGTGATGGAATCTGACCCCAAGGAGAAAGCCTCAGAATCTGCGTTTTTATTAAGGAATTGAAGATGAGTAGTAATATTTGCTAATTTATGGATACATTTAATTAACCATAAGGATTGTGGGACCGGGGTGGGGGACTTCTGGAAAATGACGTTAGTAAAATTGGTTGGTGCCTATAGCAGTTTCACATTGTATTTTACCACCATATTCTTAAAACCTTGTAATAGAGGAACAATTTTGTATTTGTACTGTTAACCACAATTCTTATCCACCACCAAATGACTATGTTATACAGTCCCTAGATTATCCTCCATCTTTCTTTCTTTTGATGCTTTTACATTATTGAAACAATTTTATTAAAAAGTGTTATGTGATGTCCATGATTTATATTAGGTTACACTCTTCTGTTGTAGTTCTATGCTGTATTTTTAAATTATTCTGTAACATTGACATACAACCTAAAATTCTGACTTTTAAACAATTGCAAATTTACAATTCGGTGGCATTAATGATTTTCACAATGTTGTGCTACTATCACCACATCCCTTATCAAAGTTTTCCATCGCCCTAAATATGAACCCTCTGCGAATTAAGGTTTAACTCTCCATTCCTTACCCCACCTTGGTACCTGGAAACCTGGATTTTAGTATCTGATATATTTATGTGTATATTCTAATCATTTCTTATCAGTGAGATAATACAATATTTGTACTTTTGGGTCTTGATTGTTTCATTCAACATGATGTCTTAAAGTTTATTCCTGCTGTGCCATGCATTAGAACTTAATAAATTTTTATTTTTTAGTAATATTCCATTGAATAATGGAATGTACCTCTTTTTGCTTTTCTATTGATCTGATGATGGCTATTTGTGGTGCTTCCATCTTTTGGCAATTAGGAATGTGTCACTATGAATATTGGTTTGCAAATATCTGTTTAAGTCCCTGATTTCAATTATTTATGGTATATACCTAGAAGTGGGATTGCTGGGTCACATGATAATTATACACAAAACTTTCTTAGGGATCTCCAAAGTTTTTCCCACAGTAGCTGCATCAGCATTATTTTACATCTCCACCAACAATGAGCAAGGGTTCCCATTTCTCCTTATCATTTCCATCCAACACGTTTTATTTTCTAATAGGAATTCTAGTGGGTAAGAAATTGTATCTCATTGTACTTTTGATTTGTATTTAGCTAATGGCTAATGATGTTGTCCATGTGGCCAATTATCTTCTGTGAAGAAAAGCCTATTCAAGTATGTCCATTTTTTAACTGAATTGTAATATTTCTGTTGTTGAGTTGTAAGATTTTTTATATATTATGGACAATAAATCCTTGCGTGATACATGATTCCCAAATATTTTCTACCATTCTGTATGTGTTTTTTTTTTTTTTTAGTTTCACATACTGATGCTTAAAAGTTTTTAATTTTGATGAATCTCTGTTTATCAATTATATTTTCTTTTGTTCTTGCACTTTTGGTAAACGCTAAGCAACCACTGCGTAACACAGGGTACTGAAGACATTTCCTGATGTTTATCTTTAGGAGTTTTCCTTAATTTTTGACTGCTAAAGTATATACTATAAAATGAGTTAGCTTAAGCAATGGGGATTTATTTGACCACGAGTTTGTGGCAGGCAGAAGCCCAAAATCAAGGTGTCAAAAAGGCGATTCTTTCTCTTCAAAGACTGGTTTTCTGGCGATGACTGCCAGTGATCCTTCATCCCTGGCTTTTCTGTCATGTGGCAATACACATGACTATGACATTCTCCTTTCTACTCCAGGTTCCATTCACATCCAGCTTCCTCTGTGGCTTTCTCTCTTGTTTGAATTTCATTCTGCTTATAAAGGACTCCAGGAAATGAATTATATCAAAATTGATTCATTTGGCCAAACCTTCAATAAAAATAACATCTTCAGAATGGCTTATTAAAAATGGGTCCATACCTACAGGAACGGATTTAGGATAAGAATATGTTTATTCATGTACATAATTCAATTCCCAAAAGATTTTATTGCTCATATTATTTAATTTAGGTATTAGAGTCATTTTTTTGTTAATTATAGTATATGGTGAGAGATAGAGGTACACATTCTTTTTTTTTTTTTTTTTTTTTTTTTTCATATAGCTATCCAGTTTTCCCAACACCATTTTTCAAAGAGTCTATTCTTTCCCTCAGTGAGTGGTTTTGGAAGCCTTTTAAAAAATCAAATGGTCATAGACATGAAGGTTTATTGCTGAACTCCCATTTCAATTCCGTTGGTCTACATGTCTGTTCTCGTGCCAGTGTCATGATGTTTTGATTACTGTAGCCTCGAGTTTTGAAAATGAGAAGTACTAATGCTCCAATTTTTTGAAGATGTTTTTGCTCTTTGGGCCTTTAACTTTCCAAACTTTTTTTTTTTTTTTTAATTGGCTTTTCCATTTCTGTGCAGGTGGCTGTTAGAATTTTGATTGGAATTGCATTTAATGTATGAATTGCTTTGGGAGAAACAACATCTTAACAATATTTAGTCTTCAAATCCATGAACAAGGGATACCCTACTATTTATTTAGGTCTTCTTTGAGTACTTTCAGTCTTGTGTTTTTTTTCATACAAGTCCTTTATATCCTTAACAGTACTTTATCCAGTTATTTGATTTTTTATTGTTGCTATTGTAAATAGAATTTTATTCTTGATTTCTTCATAAAATTTATCATTATTCTTATATAAAAATATTACTGATTTGTACTCTTTACTTTGCTGAATTACTTTATTAGCTCCTAGTTTTGTTGTGGATTTTTCAGATTTTCTACATATAGATAAGGTCATCTGCAAACAGGGCATGCTCTACTACTTCCTATCAATTTTGTATGCATTTTATTTCTATGTCTTGTCTAATGACTCTGGCTAGAACTTACATTACATGTTGAATAATATTGGTGACAGTAGGCATTCTTTTCTTGTCATTGAATATGTTTGTCATGGGATTTTCACATACAGCATTATTATTTTGAGATAATTTCCTACCATTCCTAATTTTTGATAGTGTATATAAAAAGGGTGCTCGATTTGTCAAGTGACTTTTCTACATCAATTTTAGATTGTCATGTTTTTGTTTTCTTTACTTTTTTTTCTTCATTCTGTTGATGTGGAGTATTACATTAATTAAGTGCATTGAACCACTATTACTGTTGCATATTTAGATTAATCCCACTTGATTGTGATGTTTAATTTTTAATGTGCTGTTGGAATCTGTTTGCTAGAATTTGTTGACTATTTTTGCATCGATATTTATAAGAGATATTGGTTCATAATTTTATTGTTGTATCTTTTCCTACCTTTAGGGTGGTGCTCAGCTCATAAAATAAGTTAGGAAGTGTTCCCTATTATCAATTATTTAAACGAATCTAAGCAGTATTGGCTTTTTGGAATGTTTGGTGAAATTCACCAGTGATCTTATCTGGTGCTGTGATTTTCTTTTTGGGGAGGGTTTTGGTTACTACTTTGTTCCTTAGTTGTTATTGATCTGTTGAGATGTTCTTTTCTCCTTGAGTCCTTGAGTCGGTGTAGGTATTTTGTATATTTCTAGTAAATTGTCCATTCTACCTAGTTTATCTAATTTATTTGATACAATCGTCCATAGTATCCTCTTATATTTCTTTTTATTTCTTTAGAGTCAATGGTGAAGTTCCTCTTTTTATTTCTAATTTTAACTATTTGTGTTGTCTGTGTTTGTTTCTTTGTGCAGACTAGCTAAAATTTTGTCAATTTTACTGATATTTACAAAGAAATAATTATTGGTTTCATTAATCTTCTTTATTGTGTTTTTAATTCTGTGTTTCAATTTATCTCTACAATAATGTTGGCTATTTCCTCCCAACCACTCACTTTGGGTTTATTTTGCTCTTCTATTTCTAGTATAACATGTTGTAGATTAGGCCTCTCTTCATTTTGGTTATAAGAATTAAGAACTATACATTTCCCTTTCAACACTGCCATTGCTGCGTTTAAAAGATTTTGTATGTTTTGTTTTTTTCATTAACCTCAAGATAGTTTCGAATGGCTTTTGTAATTTTTTTCATTGATTCATTGATTCATTTTTAAGAAGGTAGTTTTTTTACTCTTAATTTTTCTTTATTTTTAAAAAAGCTTTAGATAATATAAATGTTACATTGAAAATATAGGGGATTCCCATATACTCCACCCCTTCTTTCCCCCTCCCACAATTCGCCCCATTATCAACATCTTTCATTAGTGTGGTTACATTTGTTATAATTGATGAAAATATATTGACTCATTGTTCCTAACCATGGCCTATAGTTTACAGTATGATTTACACTTTGCACCACACAATTTTATAGGTTCTGACAAAATGTATAATGTCCTATATCTGTCATTGCAGTATCTAACAGAACAATTCCAATTTCCCCAAAATGCTCCCATGTTATACCAATTCTTCCCTCTCCCTCCCCTCAGAACCTCTGGTGACCACTGTCTTTATATCAATGTTACAAGTTCTTCCATCACTAGAATAATAATGTCTACTTTAGTCCATAGTTGGATTCCTCCCTTAAGATTGAGTTCCATTCCTCAATATTGAGGATTTGGGGATGGTGATGCCCAATCTGTTTCTGACTGAGAGGGGCTTTAGATCCCATGGGGCACATGAATAGAACTGTTTTGCTTGCAGTTGTTGATATGCTCTGTTTTGGTGGATGAATGTTGTCAATCATCATGTTTTTGTTAGTTGTCCTTGGTGAATCTGATGAACTGAAGGGTAGGTGTTGGCTACAACTCTGCTGAGATTCAGAGCTCAACTGACATATGAAGAGAGAGAAGAATTAAGGCTCTGGGACACATATTTACCTAATTATAGGTTCAAATAAAAGGAGCATAAGAACCATGTGCAGAAAAATTATAAATGAATCTAACTCTGATACACTGGGGAGATAGGTTACCATATATTACAAGGTAAGGTCCTCTGACAGAGTGTGGATTTCCTGGGGTTTTCTGCCCTGCTTATAGTGTCTAGATGTCTCTAGAGCCCATAGGAGCACCCCTGCTTGAGGCACTGTTTACTGTGGCAGTCAGTGAAAACTCCCTGAGATGGCATAAGGGTATGCTCTGGAATGACCTCCCGAATCACTTTGAACTTGCTTAGCCATAAAAACTCATTTATATTTAATATTTTCCCCTTTGGGCAAGGTTTTTCCTCAAATACTTTGCTCATTGCTGCTTGGTAATAATTCCTTGGTGCCAGGGAGGCTTATCTCCAGTAGTCATGCCCCACACCAGTGTACTTTTAAATTTTCACATATTAGTGAATTTTCCAGTTATCCTCTATTCTTATTTTCTAGCAACTTTTCAGGGTTGTCAGGGAAGATTTATTGAATGATTAAAATTTTGTTGAATTTATTGTCTTATTTCATGATCTAGCATATAGCCTGCTCTGAAGAATGACCCACAAGCACTAGAGAATAAAATGTATTTGACTCTTGTTGGGTGAATTGTTCCACATATGTCAGCTAGCTCTAGTTTATCTATAGTATTGCTCACATTTTCCATTTCCTTATCAATTACTTATAAAGATGTCCTAGCTATAATTAAATATGATATATTGAAGTCTAACATGAGAACATAGAGTAATCCATTTCTCCTTTCAAAATTACCAACATTTGTATCATTATGGTGTGTTTCTGCTGTTTCTGTGAATATACCTGGACATATAACTCTTATAATAGTTTGTTGAATCAACAACTTCATTAGTATACAGTGTACTCCATTGTCCCTTTGGTCATTTTGGACTTGAAGTCTATTATATATGATACTGGTATAGCTACCCCAACTCTCTTTTGTTATTATGTGCATGGAATATTTTTTTTCTTTTTTTAATTTTCAACTAACTTGTGTCTTTGAATTTAAGATAAGTCTCTTTAAAAAGAAAATAGTTAGATCCTGATAATTAACCATTACTCCAATCTCTTCCTTTTGACTAGAAAGTTTAGTCAATTTCCATTCAAAGTAGTCATGGATAATGAGGAAATTTCTTCTGCCATTTTTTTACTATTTTGTTTTTGTAAGTCATGCCTTTTTGTTTTGTTTTGTTTAACTAAAAATGTTATTGATACATATTAATAAATATATACCCATCCAAAGTGTACAATAAATGGTATTTGTTGTAATCACACATTTGTGCATTCATCACTTCAGTCATTCTTAAAGCACTCTCATTATTCCAATAATAATCATAATAAACAAAAAGAAACAAACAAATCTCATCACTTCTCAATCTCTTTATGCTTTCCGTGCCATACACAGCTGCTATTCTGTTTCCTTATTTCTAGTATATTTGCATTTATATTTTGTAAAAGAGTCATGTATGTGATATCACCCATATTTGTGTATTACATGAGGTTTTAGAATCTTATACAGTCCCATATGACAGTTTTTAGCTTTCCTACTATTAATATACATGACCTTAGATTTTCTTTTCAACCACTGTCATATCCATATAATAGCACTGCTAATTATAATCACCATGATATACTTTCTCCATTTCTATACATTTCCAAAGATTTATAAAGCAACCTTTTTACCAGTTCTGCACAGATTAACCCTCAGCTTTCCATTCTCTACCCTCATTCTATTTTTTGGTGACCTATATTCTAAATATTAACTCCACAAATTTACACAATATATTTAGTTTATAATAGCACAATCATACAGTATTTGTATTTTGTGTCTGCCTTGTTTAAATCAACATAACGCCTTCAAGGTTCAACCATATTGTCATATGCTTCACGACTTCATTTCTTCTTACCATTGCATAATATTCCATTGTGTATATACGGCATAATTTGTTTATCCATTCATCAGTTGATGGATACCTGGGTTGTTTCCAACTTTTCACAAGAGGGAAATCTTTCTAGATTCTCTCAACATTTACAGTTTTCTGGCTTTTTAATAGTGTCCAGTATGATAGATGTGAAATGATATTTCATTGTCGTTTTGATTTGCGTTTCCCTAATTGCAAGTGATGTTGAACATTTTTTTCATATGTCTCTTCACCATTTATATTTCTTCTTTGGACAATTGTCTTTTCAAGTCATTTGCCCATTTTTAAAATGGATAGTTTGTCTTTTTATTGTTGAGTTGTATGATTTTTTTGTATATCATGATATTAAACCCTTTTTGGATATGTGATTGCCAAATATTTTCTCCCATTTAATTGGCTGCCTTTTCACCCTTTTGACAATGTACTTTGAGGTACAAAAGTGTTTAATTTTGACGAAGTCCCATTCATCTATTTTTTTATTTTATTTTGTTGAGCATGTTTTGGGTGTAAGATCTAAGAAAATGGCATCTTTAAGATGCTTTCCTACATTTTCTTCTGGGAGTTTTATGGTTGTAGCTTTTATATTTAGGTCCTCGATCCATTTTGAGTTGATTTTTTTGTAAGATACGAGATATAGGTCTTCTTTCTTTCTTTTGGATATGGCTATCCAGTTCTCTCTGCACCGTTTGTTGAATAGACTGTTCTGGTCTAGCTGGGACGGCTTGACCACCTTGTTAAAACTTTGCTTCGAAAGCCCATCACTACTCCACTTTTTTGTTGTACCTATTACAAAATATATTTTTACATATTATTCATTCTAAACCATAGTGTTGGCATTATATTTTATGCATGTGTCTTTTCAAATCTGTACAAATGAAAAGTAGAGTTACCTACAAAAAAACACAATACAATAATATTGGGGTTATAATTATCCATATGGTTACCTTTCCAGAAATATTTATTCCTTTATGCTGCTTCAGTCCATGATGTACAACTGTTTCTTTTCAGTCAGAATTTCTTGTGGCATTGATTGTAGGGCAGATATAGTGGTGATTATTCACCTCAGCTTTTGATTAACTGAGAATGTCTTAATTTTTACCTCATTTTTAAGACAGTATTGCCAGATATTAAATCCATTGTTGAAATTTTTTTCAGCACTTAAATTTTTCATCCAACTGCATTCTTACCTCCATGGTTTCTCATGAGAAATCAGCACACAGTTTTATAGGGGCTTCCTTTTAAATGCACCAAGGATGCACATAAGGGTTATGCTTTCTCCAAAACAGAGAGGGACCCATAATAAATTTCCATGTGGTTCCCACACTGTGCTAGAGAGGAGTTGGAGGCAAGTGGAGGTTTTGGTACTAGTTTTAAGTTACATTTTCTTGGTTCAGTTCTCACCCAGTTAATGTAATTATTTAACTGTTTTGTAAAGTTTTGAGTAAGGTGTTTTTGCCCTTTTTGGTAGTTTGTCAAAGTCTCTGTGGGAGACAGAAGTGTCTTATGTTGACATCCTTGTTGCCTAGAAGCAAAGATAATAATATTAATTACAGTAAAATAAGTCAAGGATGAAAAATTTATCCCTTGGAGAAAACACTAACAATATAATGCAATGAATTATGGTTAAAAAATATCCAACAGAGAGAATACAATTTTATATTAAATATTATTTTAACCAAAAAGATACCAGGAGAGATGAATCAGAATTTCAAAACTATAGGTCATAATATGAAAATAGTGGCTAAAATCCAAGTGTACTAAACACTCCAATGAAAAGGGCTTGTAACTGATTCTATTAAAAATGAGACCCAAATATGTGATGTCTGTAAGAAAAGGAAGATCAGTAAAGAATGTAAAAATTTATACCTGTCAATAGCATATAAACACAATTGTGCAATGTAGTACTATTAGAAAAAAATAGACATATTTATTCCAGAGATATGAAGGAAAGTATAAATAACAAAAGAGCCAATTATTTCAGAAAATTATAACATTCCTTAAAAATCTTCCAAAAACATAAAGGAAAATTGTCAGAACTAAATGTAGGAATAGAATTTTTTTAAAAAAAAATAATGACATTTAATAATTGTCAAGTATGAAGTTCTAATTTAGTTGAAATGCAGGACAAAGGAGTCATGTTTCATTTCTGTTTCTTACTCCTGATCTTTTGCCAAAACTTTTTTACTAGTAGATAACATATTGTAATACTGATGTCAAACAAGAGTGGGTTCTTTCTTCCTGATGCATTCTAAAGACCAATTCCTGAGGTAATGGGGTTTCACAGAGAGAAAAGTTTATTTGTTTGCACAAACAAATGAGTACAGTGGCTTAGTGGCCCAAAACTCCCTCCAGGAACTGTATTGATTTTGATATTTTATAACTTTGGGATGCTAATGAATAATTGTTATGGATTTGACACAGATTACTTCATTAATAAACATTAAGTGGTTGAGCAGGATGGGATCTGTACCAAACTGGGGAAAGTCAGAAGGATCTGGGAAAGAATGATGTAGAACAAAGGTCAGTTACAAGGTTTTTCCTATGGATATTAAATAGGAGAGTGGAGTGGTTACCATTAAAATAGTAAGCATAAACAAGTGTGAGGCTAAATCTAGAGTAACCATAAATAGGGGTGAGACCTGTTTAGAATGCCCATCACAACGGCAGGTCCAGGCTAAGCCAGTTTAAGTAATTTCACACATTATCTGTTGGCTATTTAAAAATATAAAGTATCTAAATAATAATTTTGTAAACACAATTACTTGTTAATTCTTAGCCCTTGGTTACATCACATTTATAAATATTCAGCAGAAAAGATTAGTCAGAAAAAGTTATGTAAATTATTCTTTCTTTGTTTATTAATTATATTATTTGAAAGTACACTAATGACTATAAAAATGTATTTCAATGCTTGGAAGAAAATCTCATTCTTGGAAATTGTGCAAGGAGTAAGCAGACCCAATTGAGATGGCATTCATATAGATAATCTCCATTAATCTCTCCTTTGTTTTAAGCCCCAAGTTCAAATATTTTGAAATAAATTAATGCTGGCTTTTAATATCCAGAGGAGTTTTTTCAGTGTTATTAAATTTTTTATGAATTGAAGAATTGCACTTTCAAATGTTCGTTAATTATATAATACAGTATTTTGTAATACCATCAAATTCTGAAATTATACACTGTAAATAGTTTTTCTAATATGAGTTGCTTCTAAAGAAAATTCAGGAAAATAGATGTGTTTATTGTTAATTAATGAAACAATAACAAGAATGTGTTTCACTTAGTTATATATAGAGAAAGTAATCTTTTGGTTATGAAACTAATTATAAAATATTTACTCATATAAGCACTAATTTTTAATTTCTTCTCTCATGTTTCTTTTATATAATAAAAGCCATTTCACTAAAATATTGAAACAAGTTGCACAAACATTTTTGTGGCCGAATACAACAATGTATCTGCTAAGTAGATGAATGAGGTGACATTCTCTAACCTGTATGGTAACTTCACCATATTTTCCTTGTGATGCTTCAAAATTGCAAATTCATCAGTTGGTGCATACTCCCAGAAAGAAGTTTTTATGCTTCTCAGTTAATGCAAAACACATTAAACTATGGGTTTTACAAAAATCTAATATAATTTAAGCCAAGGTGCATTATAAGTATTTAATAATTAATGCAAGATTTTGCTGAAAATACACTGTGATAAAAATTATTCATAAGTATACTTATAAATACACATTACATGCACTAAAGAAAATAAATGAAGAAAATACATCTAAAGATTGACATTTATGAATGATTTACATTTTCCTCGTATTTTGTTGTATTTGTTATTTTCCTTCACATACAATGCTTATTCCCATGATATTGTCACATTTTTAAACATAAAAATGTTTCATTGTTAAAAAAAAATGTGCTATTTCATTAAGTGTGGTTAATATTCTGGCCTTTCAGCTACAGATTAACTTAAATATTTTTCTAGAAATACCTTCTCTGTTACCCAGTCATAAATCAGACTATCAGATAGTAAGCCAAAATAAGATTCTTAAAATTATGTTGTTTCTGAGGAAGGCAATTCTCTGTTATAAACCTAACCCTTAGATGCAGTACTCCTTGAACTTTTATCCTTGGCATCACGCCAGGCTATCTTCCTTGGAAATTGGTCCCAGAGATGATCAAAATTTCCATTATCTGCAATCCTCAATATAAGAGGTGTCATGGCATTATCAGGGTGAAAGGCAAGAGATACTCAGCACTGCTTATGTTCACAGTACCTTCTTGGTATACTTGTGAGATACAATTTCTTGGTAAAGTTTCTATTTGACAGGACCTGCAGAAAAATTTTAGGTGATTTATTTTACCTCAGAATTAACTAAAAATGCATGCAAATAAAGTTAAAAATAATTTATCTCAAAGGAGACAAATATTAGGTTGCAAGAATTTCACATTCCTTAAAGGGTTGCATATTTTATTTGTGAGAAAAAATTGAGGTTGATGAATTTCTAAACAGATAATGTTGAAAGAAGTTTTGAATCAGTTTTGGCTCTTGGTAAGTATTATTCTCAAAGTTAGAGTTTTAATTTGTTTCAAAAAATGGGAATATTATTAGAAAAGTATGCATATACATGTACATATATATATCATTTTGACCTTACTTAAGTAATACCAGGATTTGAAAAATGGAAAAATAGATTTGATGGTACCAGAGAAATCAAGCAATGAACATATATTAAAAACATAATTATGAAAGAAATTTTCTTTTAAATAATGACTTAAATTCATATCTTCTGAAAATTAATAGTAATGTATTCTCTATAATATTAGTACACCCCAGTAAAGCAGCCTATGTTATTAATTTCTGATCTGTCATTTTTGTTAAATAATATTAGATAAAAAAGAAGAGTAAATGATGCAGTAGAATTACCATTGTTCATTATATATCACTTTTTTCCTGTTTTCTGAATTTAATTATAATTTGGAATATAGTGGCATGAGTATGATCTCTGGACTCAATAAATATTGTTAGAATCACAAAATCAATCAAACTTACTGGTTGTGAGTCTGTAATTACATAATTCTCTGCACCTTATTTACCACCTAAAAAATGTCTGCAATAATAATATGTATGGTATAATATTTTCAGCTGTTTAAATTTATTAATAAAATATTTAACAGTTTCAAGTTCATTCTAATTATGCAATATATAACTTTCTATTATATAACATCCAAATTTATATTTCATAGAAGAATTCAGTTTTTTTCAGTCACTGTTTTCAAACTAGCTTTTATTATGTATTTCTATTATCACTAAACTATTTTTTAAAAGTATCGGCTCATTCATGTAATCAAAAACGTTTTGAAGTCATTCATGGCAGAAACACCACTGATTTAGTTTACAACACTTGAACGCTATGGGAAGCAGGAATGAAACAGATGTGGCTGACTTCATCCTTGTGGGATTGACAGATTCTGAAGAGATCCGGCGGGTCTTGTTTATACTGTTTCTCCTAATATACTTGACTACTGTGCTGGGAAATACAGGGATGATACTCATAATTCGCCTGAATCCCCAGCTTCACACCCCCATGTATTTTTTTCCTCAGTCACCTGTCATTACTGGACCTCAGTTACTCAACAGTCATCACACCTAAAACCTTAGAGAACTTACTGACTTCCAACAAGTATATTCATTCACAGGCTGTTTCATCCAGATGTATTTTTTTGTCTTCTTGGGTGCCACTGAATATTCCCTTCTCTCTTCAATGGCGTATGACCACTATGTAGCTGTCTGCACACCACTTCACTACCTTGTTGTTATGTGCACCAGAGTCTGCCGCGTCCCCATCACTGGGTCCTACATGGTTGGATTTATTGACTCCTTGACCAATGTACTTTGTATTAACAGTTTGCATTTCTGCAACTCCAATATAATCTATCACTTTTTCTGTGACTTAACCCCGTTTATATCTCTCTCCTGCACTGACACTCATGACACTGAAATCATGATATTCATTCTCGCTGGCTCTACGGTAACTGTTTCTTATAACGATCGTTGGGTCCTACGCATCCATTCTTTTCACTATCCTGAAAATTAATTCCACTTCAGGAAAGCGCAAAGCTTCTCTACTTGTGCCTCCCACCTCTTGGGAGTCACTATCTATTATGGCACTACAATATTTACTTATTTAAAACCAAGTAAGTCCTATTCCTTGGGAAAGTTTCAAGTGGCCTCTGTTTTAAACCATGGTGATCCCCATGCTGAATCCACTTATCTATAGTCTTAGGAACAAAGAGGTGAAAAATGTTCTCATAAGAGTCATGCAGAAGAGAGGGAACTCCAGAAAATTGAAATGACAATGATGCTGAACATTTAAGGACGTTTGATTTCTTTGTTATTTATTTCATCTCTCACTAAAAAGAATATTATTTAATTCGTTTGTATTTCTCTTTTAGCCGTCTTCTAATTGACCATATATGGTCTGCGACATTTCTAAGAATATGGTTTTAGAAACCTACAACTTGTATCATAGAAATGCAATCAAATTTCATCTTATAAATCAACACATATGTACTAATTTCAGGGAATTTTAATATGGAGAGTGATTTCAGAAGTCATTCCGTTAATTCTATAAGAAAAAAATACAGCACCTTCATATAGAGTGCTGCTTTGGACTGGATAGTCCAGGATTCAGATTCTAGATTTGCCAACTTGTTAGCTGTATATCCCTTAAGAAGTTACTAAAGTTAAATCAACTTTCCTCAGTTGTACGTAAAATATAATATTTCTAAATCAATTGAGTTATTGTGAACATTAAATCACACAATGAATGGAAATAATTTAATCAAACACTAAAAAATTTTGGCAACTATTATCAGAAAACTTACGTTCTTGCAAAATTTTGAATACACAATGGCTTTTTATGAAAATATTGATGATGTTTTATAAATACTTGGTTTAATCTTATTCATGAGCAAACACCTATAAAAAGGAAAAACAGCACTTCAATATTTTTCTTAGAGCAAAGTAAAATATTGTGAAGAACTAAGTTATGGAAAATGTCTGAGAATGTTGAAGAAAATTTGCAAAATATTTTCAAATATTAAAGAATATAGAAATATCCTAACTCTTTTTGATAGTTTTGTGAAAGTTCTTCCAGGCTAATCTTTTGTACATATATGTTTATTATTCACAAACACACACATTTGTCACTCTCTATTTCTTTTTTTCAGCCTTCAGCTTCTGTTCATCACTTTAACCTTTGGTAATTCCTTTGTATTTAATATAGAGAATCACATCGTGCATTGCTGTAAGACTTGAAGTTTGTAACCACATCACATTAAATATCTGCAGGAAATAATATCTCTTTTGTGTCTACCTGTTAACATTTGAAAACCCTACCTCTCTGTGATGTGTTAACATCTTCAGTAATTATCATTTCTTTGTTTAATTTGATCATGACTAAAAAGTTATTTCCTTTCTCCTGATTTCTATAAATTTGTTATGTTCTTTAAAATAAATAATTTCTTGAGTTAAATTCTTAGATCATTTGTTTTTAATTTTTTAATTAAGAAAAGTTGTAAATCTAAGAATTGATAATGAATCAAAATTTTGTGACATTGAATAACTTTTAGTGAGGTAGTGTGTTAAAATCTCCTTTTAAAAAATTCCTCTACATAATCTGGAGTTGCTGTTTTAATTGTTTCTGCTCTTCTATGTATATTTAAGAAAAAATGTTATTTTCATTTTCAAAGTATTTTTCTTTTATTCAAACTTAAACAATGCCTATTAGATATAATGTTATCTTTAAAGTGATTTGTGTTATTTTAATTTATATTAAGGTTTTCTTTAATTTGACTTTTTTCCTAAAGAATTATTGAATGATTAAGGTAAAGTTCAACCTTTTTAGGAGTAAAATGATTAACAACTTTTTTTTTTTTTTTTTTTTTTTAAGATTTTATTTATTTATTCATTTACCCCCCTTGCTGCTTGTGCTCGCTGGGTCAGCTAACCACGCCATGTGGGCGGGCTTGCCTTCACCAGGAGGCCCCGGGAACCGAACCCGGGGCCTCCCATATGGCAAACGGGAACCCCACTGATTGAGCCACAGCCGCTTCCCACAACTTTTCACTTGTTCATCATTTTTCACTAAAATATTCAAATACTTAAAATATGCATTATTTTATACTACATCCTTAACTGTGAAACTTTTAAATAATCATATATAATATCCATATAAATTACTGGATTTTGATTTATTTTTGCTTTGTATTCTTTGTTGTTTACAATCTATATTACAATTCCTCTTTGTTTTGTTTGCAACTAGAGAAGTCTTGGATAAAAACAGTTAATTTTTTTTTTTTTTTTTGAGGGACAGGGCCCGGTGATTGTACCTAGGACATGGTATGTGGGAAGCTGGAGCTCAACCACTGAGCCACATCAACTTCCCTGGGATTTTGTTTGTTTTGCTTGTTGTTTGTTTTTACATTTTCAGGAGGCACAGGAAACTGAAACCGGGATCTCCCATGTGAGAGGCCAGTGCTCAACTGCTTGAGTCACATCTGCTCCCTAATATTTAAAAATATAGTTTTTTTTTTTCTAATCTCTCATCTTGTACATGCATTGTGTCTTTTCTTATATTTATAGGGACTTTACATTTTCTTGTCATTTTAATAGACTCTGCCGGCCTTGCTTTCATTTATGTACATTTCTATGATTTAGAAATGAATCCTGTTGGTTTTTGTTCTATGATTTTTTAGACAATAATAAGTTCAGGAAATGCTTAAATTTTAATTAAATTCAGACTACCCTATACTTATATATCATATTCTAGAAAATGTATATATTGTTATTAAATAAATATAATATATAGTAGACTTTTTGCATTGTCCCTCTTTTTCCCTATTTATAATAGTACATTATCAAATATCATGTTGGATATGGACCGAAGTATTCTTAAGACAAAATACTCTGTCCCTAGTGATATGTCAAAATTCTGTTTATTGTAAAACTTGAACTATTTAAAAAATGATAAAGAAAATAAGACCTGGAGTAGAGCATGACAAAAATGAACAATTTTTCTTGCTTGCAAATATTTGATTTTATAATGATTTAAAATAGATTATATTTACTGAACACATACTGAGGGCCAGAGAATATTCAAAGAGTTTTAGATGTATAATTAACATAATTTATCTTAACAAGATAACTCATATTGGTAGTTGCAAGGTCTAAATTTAATCTCTGGTAATGGAAAGCCATTCTGCTACTTGTTCAGGCAAAGACCAATGAGACATCCTGGAATTTTCTTTATGTCAAATTCTTCACATCTAGTCCATCAGCATACCATATTGGTTCTATCAACAGAATTTATTCAAAGGGTGATTGTTTCTCAACACTTACTCTCATAGCAGCTTGATGCAAATGACAATCATCTAATTCTTTAAATTATTGATGCAACCTTTTAGATTGTCTGTGTTTGTGCCTTATCCCCCTTGAGTCTATCTTAATATTTGGGCCAGAGTGTTACTGTTAAAATGTTAAGTTGAAGCATATCTCTATTCTTTGAAAAACCTACAAGACTAAATTTTGTGGGTGGTTCTTTTCCATGAAGTAACCCTGGGACTGAGGTCTTTTCTGTGTTGTTGATCTGCTGTCTCCCAAGAAGTTGTCCTCTTCAGCATTGTTGAAGAGGTTTCACATAGCACTGTGTCCAAATTCCAGTCTGAGGGAAAGTGATGTTTTCACATTGGGAAAATTGTTCCAATTTTTTTTTCCCATATGGACAGTTTAAGGGAAACATTAAAATACTTAAAAAGATACACAGCTAATCAGGTATTCAGGTTACCGGTTTTCCTGGTGTGAGCAACTTTAAGAAATTTTATATTTTATCTAAATTATGAAATTAAGCAGCAAATTGCTTATACCATTTTATTACTATGATTTTAATATTTGTGGGGAACTATAGTGCTATCCCCTCTTTCATTCCTTATTTGGCTTTATGTCTTCTAGCTTAACAGAAGGTGTCCTACAACTATATGGTCTTTTTAATAGTCAACCCAATTCATCTTTCCCATTCTTTTGCTATTTTTTCATAAACTTAACTTTTATATATGGCTTTATCCCTACAATGCATATGCAAGTTTTTGTTTAGTCAGTAATTTTTAAAGCAATTAAATTTTTAAAATTCCAATGTTTGATATATTTGCCTTCAGTTTTACATTTGCAATGTTTTTTCTTTCAGTAGACCCACATGAGTTCATATTCATGTAATTACAAATTCCAAAAATATATATTCTTCTGTTATATTCTTTTGTCCTGGAAAACTTTGAAACACAGGTCTGCTGACTATAAATTATTTATTTGTGTGTGTCTGTGTTAA
The DNA here is from genome assembly GCA_026826555.1 of Tolypeutes matacus. NCBI lineage: Eukaryota > Metazoa > Chordata > Mammalia > Cingulata > Chlamyphoridae > Tolypeutes > Tolypeutes matacus. The sequence goes on along the minus strand of JAKSZT010029587.1, from coordinate 2,361,238 downwards.
TTTTCCAGAAAAAGTCTTTGTTTTTATATAGGAAAGATATTTTAGTTATATTGAATTCTGTAATGACAGTTGATATCTATGGCAGTCTGGAATTTTGATGTAATTATGAATTCCAAAAATATATAATGGATTACGCTTGTAAACTGGTCTGATAATCTGGGCATGATTAAGTTACAATTAGGGCTTTAACTGGGCCATGTCAGTAGGGCATTGAGCCCCAGCCCTTGGTGGGTGGGGGAATCAAATATAAAAGGCAAGACAAATGACAGAGGGAACAGTTTTTGAGTAGCAGTTTTGATGTTGGAGTCATGAGCTGAAGCCCCTGGGATAGAGACAAGCCATTTACCTGATAGTCTACAGCTGACCTTGTGGAGGAAACAGAGTTGCTAAGCACGGAGAAGCCCTGGGAAGAGAGGAACCCAAGAAGCCTGAACCCTAGCAAACCTCGGCAGCTGTCTTGCTCCAAGATGTGGCAATGGACTTTGGTGAGGGAAGAAATTTATGCTTTATGGCCTGGTAACTGTGGACTCCTACCCCAAATAAATACCCTTTATAAAGACCAACCCATTTTGCATCAGCACCACTTTGGCTGACTAATACAATTTCTTTCAGTAATTTAAACATGTTTCTGCACTATGTTTAGCTTATATAATTTTTGATGACAAATCTGAAATAATTATCATGTCTTTTTTTTCTCTATTTGGTATGTATTTTCCTCTGACTGCCTTAATGATTTTCTACTTATTTTTGTTTTTCAGCATTGAGAATCTATGTGTTTTGTACCTCGTTTGATTTGCTACATTCCTTGGGTCTTCTGAAATACTCTGACCTATGTTTTGATGTTTTTCCATATTTTTAGAAAAAGTATTGGCCATTATCTTGCTAATATTTTCTTATGATGCACTCCCCATTATTTTTGTATTACTATATATGTATATTAGATGTTTGATATTGTCCCACAGCACTTAGATATTTTTCTCCACACTTTTTTTCCTTATTAACATTTTTTATTAACATATCTTCAATTTAACTTATTATTTTGTCAGCTTCATTGACTCTACTGATAATTCTGTTGACAGAATTCTTTGTTCATTATTTAATTGTGTGTGTGTGCACTTTTAAAATTTTGATTTCTAGGATTTCATTGGGCACTACCTAAAAGACTCCATCCCTTTGATGAAATTTCATGTGTACCCATGATTATTTTTATAATCTTCACTAGATCATTTAAACCTACTAAATGTCAATGATATTTAGTCAAATACCACCCTGAACACCTATGATTGAACAATTTGGGTTCATTTTTCATTGCAGAAAGGAAAAATACATGCTATAGGGGAATGTGTGGTTTTGAAGTAAGAAGGTTTTTTGAAAGAACCTATAATAGGATTTAGGCTTTCTGTAAGTAACTAGGGCGAGGGTGTAAGGAAGCAAAGGTTTGCTATTTAGGTAGTTGCTGTCAAGGAAGCACAAGCAACCTATGATTGGGTATATCAATAAATTTTATCTATCCTTAGGTTAGAATACATTGTGAATAAAACTATGGTTGGTAAAGTAATAGCAGTTCCCCATTTAGTATGAGAGGAGAAGGAGAATATTTGATATTGTGTAGGTTGCACAGTAACTTTACCTGAAAGTCTCCCACCCTGACTCTGTCTTTTTCATGAGCATTTAGTAAAAACCTGCCGATAATGAAAGGATAGTAAGAATGAATGCAAACCCCTTGATTCTTGGGCTCACTTTGCTTTTTCCAAATAACTTTCTATCCTAGACTTGGCCTTAGCAATTCTACATAATTTATCTGTATTCTTCCCATCTGTTTGTAGGATAGCCACATCATTCTCCTACTATCTGTCAAAGGAGAAACAGTTTGTTACATCTCCTCTTTGATGGACATGTCCCTCCTTGGTATTCCTATTTCCTGGATATTTCTAACCTCATCTGTTTGGTGGACTGATAAAAATTTATGACATTTTATATTATCTCATTTTTAAAAAGTGTCAAGAATTTAGGAAGTGTTCTTTGCAGGTTTATACATAGTTAGTAGAATCAGAATTTCTATATTTCCTTTTACATATTATTTACTTCTATGTTTTCATATATTTATTTTCAGGATAACCTCACAATTGCCCTTAAAATATCATTCTGGGTTTCTATTCTGCACCTTGAAAATGTAAAGGAACCTCAAATCTTCTTTGGTATAACTGATCTCATGCCTTTACTTGCCCCCCCCCTGGATTTTTTTAAATATATTTTTTATTTTTTAATAAATATACTTAGATTAAATAAATGTTACATAAAAAAATACAGGGGATTCCCATATGCCCCGCTCCCCATACCTCCCACATTTTCCTACATTAATAACATCCTTCATTAGTGTGGTACATTCATTGCAATTGATGAACACATTTTGGAGCACTGCTACTAAGCATGGATTATACTTTACATTGCAATTTACACTCTTTGCCACACAATTCTATAGGTTGTGGCAGGATATATAATGGCCTGTATCTGTTATTATGAAGCCATTCAGGATGATTCCCAAGTCCCGAAAATGTCTCCATATTATACCTCTTTTTCCTCTCTCCCTGTCCTCTGAGCCTCCAGTGGCCACAGCCTACACATCAGTGATACAATTTCTTCCATTGGTAGAATCACAACAAGTCTATAGTAGAATACCAGTAAGTCTACTTTAGTACATGGGTCATTCCCCAATCCTGAGGAATCTGGCATGGTGATGCCCACTCCACCTCTAATTGAGAGGGGCTTCAATCCCACATGGCTGATGGATGGGACTTTCTTGCTTGAAGTTGTAAACTCTCTCTGTTCCTCAGTATGGTGGTTGTCCATCAGCTCCTTGTTAGTTGTCTTGGGTGAGTCCAATGAACTGGGGAGTAAGTTTTGCAAATCTGTTGAGATTCAGGGCCCAGCTGGCACATTGTCAGCTTTAAGATTTAAGTCTCTTGGACTTGCATTTACAAACTCTAGTAACAATTATAGGTTCAAATAGAGGAGACAAAAGAGTCACTTGTAGGGAAACCATAACTGGGTCCATCTCTGTCACACTGGGGAGCATAAATTCCAGAGTAGGGTCCACTGGAAAAGCACCAAACTCTTGAGCTATCTGCACTCACTATAGTGTCTGGATGTCTCCAGAACCCTCAGGAACCCTGCTATTTGGGGAACTTTCTACTTTGGCTGTCAGTGAGATCTTGCTGAGACATGCATAAGTGAAACCTCTGGAGTGACCTTCCAACTCACTTTGAAGTCTCTTAGCCATATAAACTCATAAACTCATTTGTCTTTTTTTTTTTTTTTAATTCATTTGTCTTTACCTTTTCCCCCTTTGGGGCAAGGTCTTTTTCCTGTTGCATAGCTAGTTTGTGTTTGGTAATAATTCCTCCATGCCGCAGAGGCTCATTCCTGGGAGTCATGTCCCATGCTGGGGGGAAATTATTGCATTCATATGATGAGTTCAGCTTAGAGAGAGGCCACATTGGGTAACAAGGAGGCTCTCCAGAGGTAACTCTTAGGTTCCCTATAATACTAAGCTGTTTCAATTTCAAGAGTAATGGTTCATAAACACAGTCATCAATATCAAGGGCCCATCAATAGACCATCCTCCTTCACTAGACATTGCCTCTGTACCTGGGGGATTCTTGCTTTTCTATTAGAGAATGTGGCAGAGGTCCCCATGATGGAAATTTTATATTCTTTTGGTTATTGTGTGAATCTCCACCCTCCATGAGAATGCCCCATGAATATCTGAACACATTTATATGCCTTATATGTATGCCCAGGTGAACTTCCTCCCATGTATCTCCCATCACTGACATTCTACACCAAAGATCCTCCCCTGTGACAGTTGTAACACTTCTGTGATCCAAAACACCTTCAAAAATGAAAACAATAAAATATCCAAATACAATTAATAAGAAAATGAAATAATGTTAGATTTAAAAATAAAATACAAAAATTTAAAAAAAATGGGGATATTAAAAAATAATGAAAATATATATATATTTTTTGACATTTTGGCTTTCATCACTGTAAAATCTGTATGTACCATCTCTTTTTCTTCCATTTATTCCCCCAGTGTCTTTCTTTTTTCATTTTGTTTTCAATGAAGTTTTAGGTTACAGAAAAGTCATGTACAGAATACAGGGAACCTCCATATACCCAACATCCTTTCCTTATCTCCTTTCCTCTATTAATAACATATTATATGTGGATGGTACATTTGTTACAACTGGTGTACAAATATTGAAACACAGTTCCAACCATGGTCAATGGTTTACATTATGGTTTACATTTTTGACCATACACTTTTATAAATTTTGATGGTATTTAACATGGCCTGTGTTCATCATTGCAAGATCATGTAGAACACTTCCATTTCCCACTAAATAACCCCTGTTCCATCTATTCTATTCCTTTCTCTCCCTCCCCTTTGGGCCCAGGGTGATCACCCAGCTTCCCTACTTAGATGACAAGATTCATAGATACAACAACATTTAAGTCTTTACACACTGGTTTGTCCTGCCCTATTAGGAACCACCCATGCTCTCAAGAGACTCCTGCCCCTCTGTTTGAGAACATATCGGTCCTCCCCAGGATAGGTGTCCAACACCTTCTTGCTCATTATATGGGTCTCCACCCTCTGATATAACACACTATAACAAGATAAACACTCACACACTCCCTAGTAGCCTGCCTCAGATGTGCCTTGTCCAGAATGGCCCCCACATCCAACACCCTAAACAAGTAACCCTCCCTTGCCATATTGCCAAAGGAGCATTCCCAACATTGTAGTTTCAACCACATACCAGCCAATCCCCAGTGTTCATCTTCTCCCTCCCCCAACCCTTCCCCCAGAATGCCCAAATGAACAAAATCTATGGTAAGGTGGAAGTGTGTAGTTGTGAATTGGAGGGGCATGACAGGGGTGCAGTGATACTAATGGGTTGGGCGGTGCAGTTTTGTCCATGGTTCATGTCTTTAGTTTTACAATCATCCCCTTTCTCTCCCCTTCCATCATTACACCCTTTCCCTTCTCCCCCTCTTCTTTCCCATTCCTGCTTCCCTTCATCTCCTTTCTGTTTCTTCTCCTTCTCCTCCTTCTCCTCCTTCTCCTTCTCCTTCTTCTTCTCCTTCTCCTTCTTCTTCCAGTACTACTATGGATTGTACTTCTTCTCCTTCTTTTAATGTGTCTGGTTTATTGATGGTCCTGGCCAAAACTGCAAATTCTATACATATCATCTAATTGAGTGATTTGTCAAATCAAATATAGTAGAAACCAATTTTCCAATATTTCTTACACACTTTTCTTTTACTCTGTTATTTCTACCCTGACAAAATGTAGACCTTTGGTACTTTATATGATATTTTCTGGTGCTCTGATAATGCAGTAGGAAAAGCAGAAAAAGCAATTAGTTCTTTCGTTCTATTTACTAAAGTGCTTAAAGCAGTGATTCGGTATAAGGAAATTTAAATATTTATCCTGTTATTACTCTTGAGAGCTATGTGGATTTTTGTAAATTCCTTAGGCCTGTGCACTTCTTTTTGCTCATCGGTGATCATAGGTAATAATGGAACCATCTCTTAGAGTTGTAATGAGGATAGATGACCTAGTATAAGCAAAGCATTTATGTATTGTACATATACTATAATAAGCTTCATGTAAGTTCTAACTTTTGCTACTAACCAGTATTCATTCACTGACCCACCATTCATTCAAAAGTATTTTCTGAGTAAAATATATTCTTGGTCTTATATTATGCCCTGGGGATTACTATTTTGTGGAAAAAACAGACACAATTCCTGTTTTATACAAACTACAGGGTTAGTGCTATAGTAGAGATTATAGAAATCATATATTCAGAACAAATAATAAATGATGAATGTGCTAAATGATGTGAAAGAGAGGATCCATGGGGGCAGGGACATCAATGTTTTCTTTCTTGACATAAGATAATTGTGTTGACACATGAACAGTAAAAAGTTATTATTAGTGTATTAATAGTGGAAAGTTCTTTAGCTAAATGCTCTGGTTCACCATTTTTAAATTCTGTCTTCCATATAACACCAGGAGTTAATCTTGTTAAGTTCTCTGCAACTTTAAAACATGGATCGCCTTTCCTCCAGTTTCCAATGAAAGTTTCATCATTTACTTCTAAGGCATCATAGAAAGTCTCTTTAGTGTCCATATTGCTATCAACAGTTTCTTCAAAGCAATCTTGGCCTTTTCCATCAAGCATTTCACAATTCCTCCAAAAAATACCCCTTACCCATTTATAAAACCGTTCCAACATTTTGGTAATTACAAAAGCACTTCCCCACTCCTCGGTACCAAATTCTGTATTAGTCAGCCAAAGGGGTGCTAATGTGAAATACCAAAAATGGGTTGGTCTTTATAAAGGGTATTTATTCAGGGTAGAAGCCCACAGATACCAGGCCATAAAGCGTTAGGTTTCTTCTCTCACCACAGTCCATTGCCACGTGTTAGGGCAAGACAGTTGCCAGCGTTTACCAGGGTTCAGGCTTCTGGGGTTCCTCTCTTCCCGGGGCTGCATTTCTCTCCGGGCTTAGCCCCTGTTTCCTCCCCAAGGTCAACTGGCTCCTGTTTCCTCCACAAGGTCAGCTGTAGACGATCAAGCAAACGGCTTGCTTCTCTTCTCCTGGGGCCTTCTTTCCAATATCAAAACTGCTTCTCAAAAGACTGCTTCAACTCTGTTCTTTGTTTTGCCTTTCATATTCAATTTCCCACCCACCAAGGGGTGGGGCTCAATGCCCTAATCATAACCTAATCATGCCCAGATTAACAGATCAGTTTACAAGCATGATCCAATTATATTTTTGGAATTCATAATTACATCAAATTCCCCAGCGGTTACAATTAGTATGAGAAATAAATATACATTATTCTAGACTGACATATAAGTGAGAAAATCATAGGTTTATTTATTCTAACATTGATTTTCACTTTTAGAAAAATAGTGTTGAAGAATGGAATTTTGTCCTGAAAACTTGACATTTATTTTTTTCTTATTTGTTGAGTGATATATTGGCTATATATTTTTAGGACTAACTGAGTGAATCATTGCTCCTAGTGCTCACCTCTTCTTGTCTTATAGAGATATTATTTTTGCTAACTTGATAGATTAACTAAAATGATATACCAGGGAAACACCTGGATTGAAGGTTTACTTTAACAATTTGAAGCCCTAATTTGAGTTGAAGAAGTCTTAAAAACAGATCCTATATACAACAAATATTTTAATTCTTTTAAATAAATGATGAATAATTAGATACACTTTTGAAATAGTTTTTTTCTTTTATTCCAGAAAAGTCATCTAAAGTATTACAAAAAGGAAAGTAAATTTTAATATGCTGTAGCTTCAGTAGTTTAATAGTTTTCTAAACTTATTGTTCACATTACAATCAGTGTAGTGTCTCTGTTTTTGCATATTTAAACTGCACTCGACAATGAAACATGTGCTTGTTCCAATAGAGATGTATGAGTTCTGTTTGCATAATTCAATAGAAACTGAGGCCTTGAATATTACTGGATTGATCACAACATCACACTTCAGAAATTATGCTTTGATTACTAGTTCTGATGCAATTATCTAGTGGATACATAGGATAAGCATCTCCACTGGCAAAAGACTTAATTTCATTAAAACAAAAATTTCCACTCAAAAGGTCTCTTCAAATAATCAAATCTTAGAACAAAAATAAACAAAGCAGAATAAATATGTTTAAATATACTTTTATTTGCTTTTCCAAAGCCTTAATTACACCCTGAGTAAATATTCATGTATCATATCAGCATATTTTGGGGAGCTTGAGAATGGCTCTAATCAATTTCTGTGGTTGGCAAGTCGGTAGGTAATAATGGGGGAAAAACTATGATGTTGATCCCAACAGATCAAAAGTCATGGCTAGAGGATAGATCTGAGAGTATGAGTGCACGTGGAATAAGAAAAGAACATTTGGTAGGTACTACACAGAGGTTCCATAAAGAGAGCTAATTTCATAATGAAAGCTGAGGACCTAACTATAAACAATGTCAGGTCATATCAATTCTTCAAGACCAGAGACAAGGCATCTAATTACTGTTATTGAAAATCAAATTATACAAAGACTAACAATATCAATATGCTTATCAATGAATATTTAATATGGGTCAGTTTGAATATATTCATAGGCATACATCTGATGCAATTTTTCTATATTTATAAAATGCTGGAGGAGCAAATAATGTTTTCATTGGAAATATTCTGGGATATGAAAATAGTATTAACTCATAACTAGAGGTTTTCTTCCCTAACTACTGACTACAGAGATATGACCTGACCCCCAAAATAGTTTTCAGTTTGACTCAATGCTAAAAATGCACTTTATTTATGACCAATTTTCTCAAACAATTTTTTCATTGCCTTTTTTAACATCTTTGTTCCTCAAACTGTAAATGATGGGATTGAGCATAGGAATCACAATAGTGTAAAATATACATTATCATATCATGGTCCAAAGAATAGCTTGAACTTGGTCACACATACATGGAGAGGATGGTCCCATGAAAAACTGACACTCCAGTTAGGTGAGATCCACAGGTGAAAAGACTTTTTGCCTTCCTTCAAACACAGAACACCTCTTCAGAATGGCCAAGAGAATGAAAGCATAGGAAAAGAGGACTATCAGTATAGTAGTTATCTCAATAAAGCCCACAAAGTAGAAGAGTAGAAGCTGGTTCATGTGAGTGTCAGAACAAGAAATGGCGAGGAGTACAGGCATGTCACAAAAGACATGTCTAATTTCATTGGATGCAAAGAAGGATAGGCTAAAAGTGGACACAGTGTGTAATATAGCACATAAAATGCCACCAACATAGGAAGAAATGATGAGTGGCAAATATACATGCTGTGACATGTTAACTGAATACATCAGTGGGTTGTAGATTGCTACATAACTATCATAAGCCATTGCAGCCAAGAGAAATCACTCTATAGTCCCAAAAGTAACAAAAAAACAAATCTGTGCCACACATCCAATAAATGAAATGGCTTTATTCTCTGCCAGGAAATCGACTAACATTTTGGGGGTGACAACTGAAGAATAGCAGGCAACCAAGAATGATGGTTTACTCAGAAAATAGTCCATGGGATTGTGGAGCCAGGAATCCTCAATGACCAATACATCCAGTCCCAAATTTCCAATCAAAGTAAAGAGATAAGATTGTAGAAATAATAAAAACAGGGAGAGGTTCAACTCAATATTATTTGTGAAGCCCATCAATATAAACATGGTAACCTCAGTCACATTGTTTAAATTAATACTGTATGACTTCAAATCTGACAACACACCTCACATTACCATTTATATTTTTGGTGCTCAAGACAATGTCCCATAAAAATAGAGTACACCCAGTAGGGTCATTATGTTTGTTCTTTGGAAGGGCATACTGTTATTTTAGCCATTGATGAGTTAGGAAATGTAAAGATGTAGGGTCCAGGTAGATGCAGGTGTCTGTGTCAAATAAATAAATAAATTCTATCATTAGATTTTGGCTAAATGACCCATGTAAAAACAAGAAACTGACAGTTTACAACTTTTGTTTTCCAGTCAAATTTATGTTAAATTTTTACCCTCTTTTCCTATTGCATCATGTTAATATCCACAAAGAGGTATGAACATTGTGATTTTTACATCTAAACATTTTATAGTGGAATGTTGACACTTGAGTACTGTCCTAAATTTGCCATTATGTGCATGAAATGACTTTTAAATGGTCATAATTATAAAATGGAAGCAACCATATTCATATCACAAGATGTTATTAAATTAAATGACAAACAATTTGAAAATTATTTCATGTTAAAATGTTTCTAAATGTCATTTACTCACTATCTCTGCAATGTCCTTGGGTAGATTTTTGAGACATTTCTACCAAGAAGAAATCATGGCCACTTAATAAAAAAAATTATAGCTGCTTATGTAGACTTCAAAATAACTATGAATTAATTATCACCTGATGATCACTCATAAAAATTTTTGTAAGAGCTATTGCCAAAAGAATTAAGTCATAATATTTGCCACAAAGTAGTGCTTGATTTCTGGAATTTTTCCCTTTGCCATCAGACTGTTTCTTCTTCAGTGAAGTGTAAAGAAAGAATAGTGATGTCAAAAGCAACACAACACAAAACAAAAATATGGTATAATGGCACCTGAATATGAAAGCCTTAGTGATTGAACACAAATCCAAGAGCTACCATATTTAGAAGTGACATTTCCACATGTAACATTTGTTTTTCACTTAGCGTGTCACAGACCAAAGTGTTTGACTCATTCTTAATTAATTAGAAGCTGTATTGTTCTGGCTTTAAAGTAATGAAGTATTTGCCATGCATTAGGTCATGCTGCACTCAGTGATCTATAAGGATTTATATTCATGACATGGAATATGCTAAGGCTTGTCATATTAATATGTTCATATGTCAAGAAGAAAAATACCAAATCAGTTTAAAATTACTGGAAAGAGAAGAAAGCTATATGGCTTTACTTTCCCAGGAGGGCTTTCTCACTACTAGGCAAAAGATGTTTTTAATACATAGAATAAATTGCATTATAAATGTAGGTCTACATAATGAAAACTGTTCATTTTATGCTTGAAGAATTCTAGAATAAAAATATATAGGTAAGCTAAATTCTGATTTCTGAATAAAATAAGACAACTTTCCCATATATCATGAAAACTTACATGCAAACAAATCACATATAATTCCTAATTTAGTTTGAATGACAATAAATACATCAATAAATAATATAATCATGTATTAATATATAGTTTGTCATAGCAAAAAATAAAACGTTTCCATTGTAAAAATTTCCTCATTCTCTTTCTTTCTACTCCCATATTCTTTCCCATTCTCTCTCTCTTTCAGGTGCTCTCTCTTGCCTTTTTTATAAGAATCCATGGAATACATTAAAAAATATTTACTGGAGATTATCAAGGATAAATATTGTTAATTGTTAATTTTAATATTAAAGTATATACTCTAATTTGAGATTCAGGCTTTTACTTTTTAAAATAGTGTGTAAGTGATGGAAAACCTTTCCTTTTACCTGTGGAACTGAACTGCTTACTCAAGAAACACAAAATAAGAATATGTATTTGCATTCGTAAACCACTTTATCCAAGTGTTTTTGTAGTCCACAGGGCATGCCCCGAGGAGAAATCACACTCTCCTCTGGGACAAAGGAGCAAAAAGATGATTTTTTTCCCTCCATATTACACAAATGAATTTTTGTTCTAACATTGTTCAACTAGATGATAATTATTATGTGAATGAACATTGGCCTGTGGTTAAAAAAACAAACAAACAAAAAACAACCTCTTAGTGGAAAATCATCTGCCATAGGGTTGGAAAAGAAATCTAATCATACAGTGAAGAGTCTAGCTTTATACTTATTAGCTATGAGCCATTAGGTTATTAACTTAAAATCCTGAAATCCAGTTTCCTGTTCCTGGAAATATAACCTGGAATTCTCTCAAAATTCCCATAAACATGTATGTAATGAAATAATGTGAAAGCATAACCTATGACAGAGTTCATAACAATTTAATAGAAATTATTATGCTTTTATTTAAATTGTCAAGTGATATACTTATGAGGTAGGAGAGACAGTTTAAGCTAAATGAGAATTTCAAAGAGTAGATAAGATATGAATATTATAAACTATGACTAGAAAGTGTTGACAGTAGATGTGGTGCAGCGCACAGAAAACCAAAACAGTCTGTGTGCTAGAATATTAGAACGCTAGACTTCTATTGACTAGTACTATACTTCTATTTTTTTAAATAGTTTCTATGTTAATCAGAAGCAATAGGAAAAATTTTGAAAATTATATGAATTTTGGATCCCATACTGAGAAATTCTACCTTCAATATGTAATATTGGCTATGTAATCTAAATTAAAATGAAGAAATATATAAATATATATATATACACACACATATATATATACGTATGCACAGGATGTTGCTATGCAATGCAATAGGGAGAAATATATTTATTAATTAAATGCAAGTAAAATTTAGTCTATAGTTTCAATGTAACATTAATTAAAATTTAGGAAGAATTTTGGTAGAAATTAAGAAGGTGATTCTACAGTTTAGATGAAAAACCTAAGAACTAAGGAAGTCAGCAAAAAGTTGAAAAAAAGAATAAATTTTAAGGACTCATATAATCTAATTTCATGACTTGTCATCAAGCTATAATCAACAGAATGTGACAATGGTAAAAAGATAAATAACTAGGTCAAGAGAACAAAATAAAGATTTCAAAATAAATTTATATACATATGGTCAATTGATTTTTTTTCCCCTGCAATAAATCAGTATCTTCTATTTTTTTAAAAAATAAAAACAGTGGAGGAAAGGACAAAGATCTTTGGTTCACTTATGTATTTATGAATGGAAATATTATAATTCAAATCCATTTTTTAAAAAACATAAGATATAAATTTCAACATTGCAGATCACCCTTTTTTGTTTGTTTTGTTTCACATGGAGACCTCATAGACTCAGTTGGTTTAGAGAGACAAGTATGTGTATTCCAGGTAAAATATTAAACAAATTGGAAGCATCATGGATTTTTAAGTATATTTCAATAAATAAAATTTGCATGCTTTAAACAAATAGTATAGTTCAAGAATGAAAGAATCTAAAACAAAAAATCTGATCAGCACCCACATTTAAATTTTCTGATTGAAATTTTAATCTGACAGTGTTAATAACCATGCTGCACTGAAGGATGTAATGGGACAATTTGAATCATGATTTATTAACAATTTATATACCCCACTTTCCCAGAATATTTAAGCTGGTCACTAAGTTAACAATGAGTAAGTAAATACATAAGCATAATCACTTCTGGACAGCCTCATATATAAATTGTTGTTTAGCAATACACACACTGCCTCAAAGATTTTTTTCTAACGTATAGACATGCAAAGATAGCAATAAAATAACATTTTCTGAAAAGATGGACATGTTTTAAAACATATTAAGACAATTCTGTTAGCCATAGTAGTCCCACAGTATGTCTGAGTAATAATAATCTACTTTAAAAGCAAAAAAAAAAAAAATTAATCAGTATAGTGCATGATTGATTCAACTTTGTTCCTGGGCAACAGAGCAGTCACTTGACTGCAGACTCCATTATAACATAAATGATGGCAGCCGCCATAAATGATAGCTTATCATCCTTGTCTTTTGTATAATCATATATTGCAACAACTTTCTCAGTATAATTCTTAGGGACCCTGGCAGGATCCCCATCTGCATATGGATCATTATGCTGAACTATTGCAGACTTCTCATCTTCATAACCCACTGGAGGTGTGGTGGCTGGAAATCATCAAACATGGGAATGTTATCTGTTGGAGGGAGCGGAGTTGGAGTTGGACTATCAGCAACTGGCCCAATAGTGGATGGTGAAGGTGTAGGCACAGCAATGAGAATGCCAATACTGATGCTTCCGCAATACTCTCGACTTCCACTTCCTCCACAACTTCTACTGTGTGTCTTTGGTCTCTGATTTAAAGAAGCTGCCCTGCCTGAATTATGCTTACTTCCAACCTAGCAGGACTCGTCAGGTAGTCATTAGGAACTGTTGGGGATTTAACAGGTTCTAGGGTTTTGTAAGTAGTATTTGGTCCCAATGTCCCTGGCCTGACATGGGAGAGCTTGGTGTTTTCTGAGTAGGAGGATTTGTTCTCAACAGTGTTCCAGTTCTTGCAGGCTGGTTATTTCCATGCTTGACACCATGGCCCACATCATCCACTGCATAGTCAATAGGTTTCCAAATGTACGTCACAGGGCATTCCATAGTTGCAGATGCTCTTATTTTGTGAGTTCTTGATGTATTTTTATTTGTTGTCAAATGCCAATCTTTCTTTGAGCCACTTTCTCTTTATGGGTGTCCATGGTCTGTGATATATGATTGATGGGAGACTCCATTCTCCGAAGCAGAGAGGCCTGGATGTCGAGAAGTTGGAGCACATTGTTGACCAGTGCATTTATTTGACAAGCAACACTAGCTAGGGATTGGGTTGTATAGGCTTTGGTCTCTTCTAAAACTTTTCTCTTGTCTGTAGCCTGTATGTAGTTGTGCTCACAGTAGTCAGCCACCCATGTCAGATTCTGTTAACTATCAGCACCTTCTTGCCAGATGGGATCTCCTCTTCTAGTAATATCTGCAGCTCTGCCATTTTCCACCCTCTCCATAGCTTCCTCTTGTGTTAAAAAGACAGTGGTTGGGGACAGATTCGGCTCAAGCAGTTGAGCACCTGCCTACCACATGGGAGATCCCAGGGTTGTTCCAGTGCCTCCTGCAAAAAAAACCAGCAAGCAAAAGAAACAAAAAATCAATGCAAGGAAGCTGCCGCTCAATTACTGAGTCACATCGACTTCCCAACATACAATGTCCCAGCTTCAATCCCTGGCACCATATCTCAAAAAAAAAAAAAAAAAAAAAAAAATAGACAGTGGTATTGTTCATTCCCTAATCTGGAAGATTTGAGGATGGTGATGCCCACTTTGTTTTTAATTGAGAGGGGACTTAGATCCCATGGGGAGATAGATGGAACTATCCTGTTGCCAACACTCTCTGTTTCTTAAAGTAGTCTTATTATTATTCTATTATAGACTTATTATTATTCTAGCAATGGAAGAACTTGTAACGTTGATATAAAGGCAGTGGCCACCAGAGGTTCTGAGGGGAAAGAGTGGGAAGACTAGGTGTAATATGGGGACATTTTTGGGACATTGGAAATGTCCTGCAGGACATTTCAATAACGGATACAGGCCATTATGTATTTTGTCATAAACTATAAAATTGTGCAGGGCAGAATGTAAATTACAATGTAAACTATAGACCATGGTTAGTAGCAATGTTTCAGTACGTGTTCATCAATTGTAACAAATGTACCACACTAAGGAAGGATGTTGTTAATGTGGGAAAGTGTGGGAGGTGAATGGGGTGGGGCATATGGGAATTCCTTATATTTTTAATGTAACATTTATGCCATCTAAAGCTTCTTTAAAAATTAAAATAAAAAAAAGACAGTGGCAGTACCGTAGACACAGTCCAAAACCCCTGACAGCCCAGATATAAACCGCCTGCCCACAGTCCTTTCTGGTATTGTGGGACAACACCACCTCCTCTTTCTCTTCACTCTCCTCCATCAATTGATTTTTGAGGAATATGCCAAGGAATATTCATGGAGGAGTATAGTCTTTAAAAAACTGTTTTGAAGAGATTGAAGTCTTTTGCCAAAATTGGAGACATTATCTCATCCTTGGCAGCATATATAAAACTTGTCTGAAAATAGAACTTAGACATTAATATGAAAACTAATATTACAAAACTCCTAAGGTAATCATAGGACATCATTTGTATAACCATGGATTACTCTCATTTTATAGATAAAATTCAAAGTATATGACCATAGGATTAAACAGGATCCATTGTCATTTCCTAGACTCTGTAGACAGTGCCTGGTACATTATAGAAATTCAAAATAATATTTACTAAAGAAAAATGAATAAAATGAAGGGATCTAATGAACATAACACATCCAGTGTCTAGTTATTCCAGCAGGTTAAATGTATTTTCAAATTTATAAACTCTGAAAAAATATGTGCTAATTTAAAATTGGCATAACAACTTTTGAAACATTCTATATCAGCAACTGAGTTATTTATACAAATTGATTACAATTAATACATAAATTTCAAACACTTTCCAAAGTTTAAATCAATGGGGCTGCAGTATTTGAAAAAAAAAATGCAATACATTTAAAAAGTAATATTCAGAATATAAAATATGAAAGTATTTTTAATATTTTTTAATTTGAAAATTAAAAATACAAACAACTATAATGTATGTTAATTAATTATAGGACAAATAAGAAATAAAATATTTAATTCTAGAATATTTATCCAATGGATATATGAATAATGTATATTACTATATATAATTTAAAGCAGGAATCAGAAGAAAATGGAAATATTAAATTTCTGTATTATTAAACTGTTAACAAAAAATAAAGAAAATAATCATGTTTTTCTAGGTATTAGAGAAAAACTAATGAATTGGATGTTAAAAAGTAGGAGAAATGAAACTGTAAAATTAAAATAACAATGAATGAATTAAAAGCAAATGAAAATTGAATAACATTTATCCAAAAGGATCAGAATATAAAGATCCATACTTTAATAAGTTAAACAAAAGCTGAATTAAAAATGAGAGGAAAAAAAGAGAGAGGTAGAGAATATAGATAAAAATATACTGAGGTAAAGAATAAAACTATATCATCATTTTATATCAGAAGACATTTAAATTCTTGGGTCAGATTTTGGCTTCTGCCATTGGACACCATGAGTGGTACAAGAATTCCCCTGCCATCATAAAAAATTCTAAACCTCAATAAAATGTAGATGAAAAACATTTTCAGACATTGGACAAGAGGCATAACAGGTCAGGTACTCAGGAGATAACGGAAATACATGAAAAAACACAGTTGCATACCTGCCTTTCTGTATTCTTTGCTGACTAAGGAGAAACGGAGTACAGAGTATAAAGGTCTTGCAAAGATCAAGAGGCAGAAATTGAAATTCCCACAAGTTGAAAATTTGGAACATTAAAGATAAGGTATCAAAAGGAGGTGTCACAATTATCAGTACAGTGATTCCTTGTAGGTCCTTAGCTGAAGGTTTCCCTCTATATATGCAGAAGGGGAATCAACAGGCTATCCAATAGAGGCTGCTACTTTGATGAGAACAGAACATAAATACCAGAGTCCAGAGGTCATGAAGGGTTGGGAGCAGCTGAATTTATGGCCCAGCCAGTACGACCCTTATCTTTGATGAACTCAGGGATGAAATTAAGACCGAAAAAAACAAAAGCCACAGCATGGAAGTAAGTAACTTGCCCTGAAATAATGGTCAGGCCTGCAGACTGAGGACAAAATGAAATAGATCATCCTTAACAAAAAATAATATAAATCCTTTAAGTTCAATAGGCGTTGCCAATAATTTTTTGCCAGCCAGGACAAACCTCAATACCTTTTATTGAAAGACAACATAATCTAGACTGTCTACAATGTATCACTCACAAAGTATGGTCATATATTATAAAAAATTACTAAACATAAGGCAAAGCAAGATGATGTAAACCATTTCAATAAAATAACATTAATGAAAACAGATTTCAAGATGATCCCAAAGTTTGAATTAGCATCAAAGGACTTTAAAACAGTTTTGTACATATATTTAATGACTCAAGGCAAACATGATCCTGAAGTGGAAATATATGAGGTCACAGAAGAAAAAAAATGCAGAATAAAATAAAATGAACTGAATAGAAATCCTAAAGAGGTAAAGTAAAATACATGAAAATGAAAAAAAAAAAAAGCCAAATGGACACAACTTCAGATTTTAGGCTATCAAAGAAAACATCAGTAAACTTTAAGCCAAATGAAAAAATGTTTTTCAAAATAAGAAGCTAAGAGAAAAACAACCACAAAGAAAAACTGTTGATACAGGTGATTATATTTGTTGTCATAACTTACAAAATTTTGCAGGAGAAAGTGCAACCCATAATGTAAACTATAACCCACAGTCAGTGGCAATGCTCCATACTTGCTCATCAATTGTAACAAATATGCCACACTAATGAAAGATATTGTTAATGTGGAAAAGTGTGGGTGGTGTAGGCACTGGGGCATATGGGAATCTCCTATATTTTTTATGTATCATTTATCTAATCTAAACATTTTTTAAAAATAAAATAAAATAATTAAAGCTGTTTAAAACAAAATAAGGAAATAGCCTCATTAGGTCAGAAAAAAATGAATAAAAAGTAAGTGAAATTTTACAAAATTGCGAAAAAAGTCATCAATTTACAGATTGAAGAAATTCTGAACATGCAAAACAGATTATTAATTTAATAGTACACACACACACGGAAGCTTTTCAAAGCAGTCAGGTTGGGAAAATTAAAAATTAAAAAAAGTAAAATAAAACAATATTAAAACAATAAAAATATTACATTTTCAGGTTTGTGATATATATAAATATAAAATACATGGAAATAATGGCTGAAATGACAAGGAGTAAATGTAATTAGAAAGTCTCAGACTTCTTACATTTTATGAGATGAGATTAATAATATTTTTTAAATTAGAGAAGTTGTAGGTTTACAGAAACTTCATGTAGAAAGTACAGAGATACATTATACCTCCTCACATTTATTTTCCTATTATTAATGCTTTGCATCATTGTTGTAATTGTGTTATATTTGATTAAATATTATTATAATTACACTATTAACTGCCATCTATAGTTTACATTATGACTCATTGTGTTGTATAGCTTTATGTTTTGTTTTGTTTTTTCTTAATTTTTATTCTGGTATTATAGATATAACCTTATTTTTCCCTTTTAACTATTATCAAATATGCTAATCAGTATTGTTAATTATATATATATATATATAAGTTTATGCTGCCATCACCACCATCCATTACCAATTCTTTTCCATCACCCCAAGGAGATACTGTACAAAGTGTACATTAACTCCACATTCTCTATCCAGCTCAGCCCTTGGAAACCTGTATTCCAGTTTCTGAATATGAGTGAGACATAAAATATTTGTCTTTCTAAGCCTTGCTTACTTCATTCAGCATGATGTTTTCAAGGTTCATCATTGCTGTAGTGTGTATCAGAACTTCATTCCATTTTACAGTTAAATAATATTCCATTTCATGTATATACCATATTTTGTTTATCCATTTATCTGATGATGGAAACTTGGATTGTTTCCATCTTTTGGAATTTGTGAATATTGCTGCCATGAACACTGGTGTACAAATATCTGTTTTAGTCATTGCTTTTAATTCTATAGGATTTATACATAGAAGTGAGATTTCCAGGTCATATGGCATTTCTATACTTAACTTTCTGAGGAACCACAAAACTGTTTCCCACAACAGCTACATCAGGTTTATTAACATTCCTACCAACAATGAACAAATGTTCCCATTTCACCACATAATCTCCCACACTTTTTATTTTCTGTTTTTTAATAGTAGGCATCTGAGTGGGTTTGGAATGATATATCATTATAATCTGGATTTCCATTTCCATGATGGATAATGATGTTCTGCATCTTTTCATGTGCTTATTTACTATTTCCATATCTTCTATGGAGAACTATCTATTCAAATACTTTACCCATTTTAAATTGAGTTTTTAATTTTTTAATTGGATATTTATTTTCCTTTCTTCTCCAGGTTCCATTGACTTCCATCTTTTTCCATGGCTTTCTTTCAATATCTGAATTTCATTCTGCTTATATAGGACTCCAGTAATAAGATTAAAGCTCAAACCCACTCAAATGGCCACATCTTACCTAAAATTAAATTCTATATCATGTTCTATTTAAAATTATTTCAAGGAGTTCTGGCAAGATGGTATCAGCTTAGGTGTGAACTCTGCACCTCTCTCACAAAAAAATGGCTGAGAAGGTGCAAAATCCTACTTGTGTGAGCTGTTTTAGGAACTCACAGAGAAGGAGACTTCAGGGTATCGGTCTGGAGGGAACTGGACAAAGAGATAAAGAGCCTAAGGGAAAACCATGAGTTCCTTGCTGCTGTGGGTAGAAATGGTGGGCAGCTAAACCCCACCCTTAAGGCAAAATGCATCCATGAACCCCTTAACTCCCAC
This sequence comes from Tolypeutes matacus, assembly GCA_026826555.1. Taxonomy (NCBI): domain Eukaryota; kingdom Metazoa; phylum Chordata; class Mammalia; order Cingulata; family Chlamyphoridae; genus Tolypeutes; species Tolypeutes matacus. The sequence goes on along the minus strand of JAKSZT010029587.1, from coordinate 2,341,443 downwards.
CAGCAACCAAGTGGGAGGAAGCATTCACTGGGAAGAAGACGGTTCTGGTGAAGAGTGGAGAGAGGTCTCTGATCTGTGGGTTTGGTTACCTGGGCCCCTTTGAACTTTTGGGAAGCATACCAGCTGGCACCCAGGTGGCCCCACAATAATTCTGGCCCGAGGACTACAAACACTTCTTCCACTGATAGCCTTATGAGGAGGGGAATCTTCTCAGGCAGCCCTACATACCCAGCCACCCTAGGAAACAGGAACTTGGGTGGGGAGAGGGCAGAGACAGGCAATTGAGTGGTCCAGTGTTGAAAACTATCAAAATTTCAACTCTCCTAAGGGAGGCAGGTAGTAGAAAGCCCCAATCAGCTTTCAAGGTCCTATTTAGGGTCCACTGGAAGGAAGAGCGTTCTGGAACAGGATCAAAAGTGGTTTCTTTGCAGTGAGTTCAGTCACCATGGTCCTCTTTGAACCTCTGAAGGGACCTCAACTTGACCAGGAGAGGGGAGGAGGTATCCGCTCACACAGGCTGTCACATACAGCTGCCCAGGGAGAGAAAGCAATTAGAATAGAAAGTGGGCAGGACAGACAAGTGCCTAATCACCAGGACTCTGGCCAACTGCAAAGTTTCTAAACTGCCCAAGGGAAAGTAGGCAGGTAGCTTTCTGAAAGGCAAATGGACCCAAGGAGAAAGTTTAGCTAAGTGGAGGAGTTTCTGCATTGAATATACATGGTCCCTGGTTTGATTCCCGGCTCTTTTTAGAGAAATGATCTACCGGGTTATAAAAAATCTAGCTGATACTTTAGGACAGGGAACTGATAGACATTCTTTTTGTATTAGCTTTTCTTGGATCTCTTATTTTTCTTTAAAAAGTTTTCTCTTTTTAATTTAACTTAATTTACTTGCTAAAACCCATTTGAAAACCTGCAGAGGGCAGGTTGCAGGGTAATTGATGAACACTGGTAGCCTGAGAAGCTCCTTAGGGGCTTAAGAAGGAAGGCTGTTCTTTCCCATGGTTTTTGTGGATTTTTTTGCTTGCTTGTTTGTTATTTTTTTTACTTTTTTATACTCTTTCTTCCACCTCCTTTTTTTAAAATTAGGGGCTGCTGTCTTGTTTCTTCTTTTTTGTGTTTCCGCTTCTTTATTTTCCATTTTTTTATTTAGCAGTTTTGTCTGCCTACACTGTTTCCTTTCCTTCCTTCACTTTTCTATATTCTGTATTCTGTTGTTTTTGCATTCCACCTATTTTTGTTTGGTCTTCAATTTTCCTTGTCTTTATTTCTTTCTCCTTTTTTCTCTGTTTTCTTTCTTTTTTTAAACTTTTTTTACTGTTTGTCTTTTCTTTTCTCTTTCCCTCTTTTTTCATCATTCTGGCCTTTTAATTCATCCTGTCTATTTTTCTTTATTTAATTTCTCATCTCATTGTACTACAATTTTTTATTCTTATTCTTTTCAACTTCTTACTCAAGTTAATTATTCATTTGCTTAGGTCTTATATGGTTTGTCTCCCACATTTTACTATTATTATTACTATTATCCTTTTTCTCTTCTTACCTCTTTCTTTGCCTCTGTCTCTAAGTTTTTATTTCAAGGGAATATAGACAAGAGCAATGAATTAGAAAAAGAATGAAGAGTCAAAGGGAATTCTTACCACACACACATAAACAAAAACAAAATAAAACCCTAGATTACAAAGAGAAGCTAATCCACTGAACAAACTCATCAAGATGAACTGATGTCTAGACACTAACAAAAAAATTACAACCCATATTAAGAAACAGGAAGTCATGGCACAGTCCAATGAACCAACTAAAAAGAAGAAGGAGATACAGAATATGGAACAACTAATCAGAAATATCCAAACAAATATCATGAATCAACTAAAAGAAGTGAAGGAAGATATTAAATATATTAAGAAGACACTGGGAGAACACACTGAAGAAATTGTAAACTTACCTAACAAGAAACAGATATGATGGTAATGAAGGGCACAATATGAGAAATCAAAGGACCCTGGAAGCACATAACAGCAGATTGGAAGATGTAGAGTTAAGAATCAGCAATGTGGAAGAAAGCACAGCTGGAAACATACAGATAGTAGAATGGATAAATAAAAAGATAGAAAAAATCCAAAACGGCCTCACAGATTTGAATGACAGCATGAAATACACAAAAATATGCATTATAGGCATCCCAGAGGGAGAAGAAAAGGGAAAAGGGACAGAAGGTGTGTTGGAAGAAATAATAGCTGAATACTTCCCAACCCTATTGAAGGACATGAAGTACATATCCAGGAAATGCAGTGCAGCCCAAACAGTATAAATCCTAACAAGTCTACTCTAACACATATGCTTGTCAAATTGTCAATGCTCAAGAAAAAGAGAGATACAGAAAACAACAAGAGAAAAGAGAAAATTCATATACAAGGGAAGCTCAATAAGACAAAGTATTTATTTCCATTTTGAAACCATGGAGGCAAGAAGGCACTGGTATGACATAGTCAAGGTGTTAAAGAAAAAACTTCTAGCCAAGAATTCTCTACCTAACAAAGCTGGCATTCAAAAATGAGGGAGAGTTTAAAATATTCACAGATAAAAAGAAATTAAGAGAGTGTATCAATAAGAAACCTGCAATTGAAGAAAGAATAAAGGTAGTTCTGCATGTCAAAAGGAAAAAAACAGAAAAAGGAGAGTTGGAGGAGAGGGTAAGAACAACTGAAAAGATAATAAGAGAAATAATAACAACATATGGCATACATAAACCTAAAGAAAATACAGGTAATGTAAATGATTTCTTGATGGTAAAACATTGAATATTTTGGATTAATCTCTCCAATCAAGAGATACAGATTGGCAGGACAGATAAGGAAATATGACCCATCTATATGCTGTCTACAAAAAACCTGCCTTAAACCAAGGGATACAAGAAAGCTGAAAGTGAATGGTTGGAAAACCATTCTACAAGCAAACAATAACCAGAAAAGGGCAGGAGTAGCTATACTCATATCAGACAAAATGCACTTTAAATGCAAAACTATTTTAAGAGACAAAAAATAGACATTATATATTAATAAAAGGGGTAATATATCAAGAAGAAAGAATAATCATAAACATTCATGCACCTAACCAAGGAACCTCAAAATACCTGAGGCAAACACTGGAAAGATTAAGTGGAGAGATAGATGCTTCTACAATTATAGTGGGGAAATTTACTACACCATTATCACCATTAGACAGAACACCTCAAGAGAGAATTCATAAAGAAACAAAGCCTTTCAATAATATATTAGAAGACCTGGACCAAATTGAGATTTACAGAGTATTACTTCCAAATATAATGGGATATATATTATTCTCATGTGCACATGGATCATTCTCCAGGATGGACCACATGGTAGGAACAACCCTCAATGAATTCAGAAAGATTGAAATTATACAAAGCAATTTCTCTGACAAACAATGGAATAAAACTGGAAATCAGTATGGGACAGAGATGAAGATTAGGCACAAGATATGGAAGTTGGTAAACACACTCTTGAACAAACAGTGGGTCAAGGAGGAAATCACAAAAGAAATTAGTAACTACCGTGAAATGAATGAAAATGACAACACAATGTATCAAAACCTATGGGATATAAAAAAAGTTGTATGAGAAGAAAATTCATAGCCAGAAATACCTATATTAAAAAAGAAGAAAGAGCTAAAATCAAATATCTAACTGCACACTTGGTTGATTTAGAAAAAGAACAACAAACTAACCCCAAAGGAAGTAGAAAGAAAGATACAACAAAAATTAAAGCAGAACTAAATGTAATTGAAAATAAGATAGCACTAGGAAAATAAACAAAACCAAAAGCTGGTTCTTTGAGAAGATCAATAAAATTGACAAACCCTTACTTATAATAACAATGAAAAAATAGATAAGATGCAAATATACAAAATAAAAAACAAGGAAGGGGATATCATCACACACTCACAGAAATAGAGTATAATAAGAGGATACTTTGAAAAATTATATGCCAACAAGATGGAAAAATCAGAGGAAATGGATTAATTTCTAGAAACACACAAGTAACCTATAATGACTAAAGAAGAAATTGATAAATTCAACTGACCAATCACAAGTAATGAGATAGAATTAGTCATCAAAAACCTTCCAACTTAGAAGAGCATAGGACCAGATGCCTTCACAGATGAATTCTACCAAACATTCTAGAAAGAACTGACACCAATCCTGCTTAAACTCTTCCAAAAAGTAGAACTAGAGGGATCATTGCCTAACTCATTCTATTATGCCCACATCACCATAATACAAAAGCCGTAAAAGACAGCGCAAGAAAGGAAAACTATGAACAAATCTCTCTAATGAACCTAGATCCTAACATCCTCAACAAAATACTTGCTAATCTTGTTCAACAACAAATCATATGAATTATACACCAATCCAAGTGAGTTTCATCCCTGGTATGCAAGGATGGCTCAACATAAGAAAATTAATCAATGTAATACACCCCATAAATGGATCAAAAGAAAAAAATCAAATGATCATTTCTATAGATGCATAAAAAGCATTTTACAAAATACAACACCCTTTCCTGATAAAAAACATTTCAAAATATAGGAATAGTAGGTAACATCTTCAACAGGATAAAGGGTATGTATGAAAAACCACAGCTAGCATAATATTCAATGGAGATATCCTAAAAGTTCTCCCTTTAAGACAGGGAACAATACAAGGATGCCCACTTTCACTGCTCCTGTTTTATATTGGGTTAGATGTATTTGCTTGAGCACTTAGAGAAGAAAAAGATATAAAAGTCATCCAAATTGGAAAGAAAGAAATAAAAATTTCACTATATGCAGATGACATGATCCTGTACATAGCAAGCCCTGAGAAATCTACAACAAAGCTTCTAGAGCTTATAAATGAGTTCAGTAAAATCACAGGTTATAAGATCAATGGGCAAAATCAGTAGCATTTCTTTACACCAACAATGAACAATCTGAGGAGGAAATCAAGAAAAAAATCCCATTTACAATAGCAACTAAAAGAACAAATACCTAGGAATAAATTTAAATGATGATGTAACTGAATTATATGCAGAAATCTAAACAAAACTGTTACTGTTAAGGAAATCAAAGAAGACCTAAATAATTGGAAGAATATTCCCTGTTCTTGGATAGGAAGAGTAAACATCCTTAAGATGTCTATCCTATGCAATCAAATCTACAGATTTAATGCAACCCCAATAAAAACCACCACAGTAATTTTTACTGAATTGGAAAAACTATCAAATTTATCTTAAAGGGCAAGAGGTCCTGAATAACCAGACATATTGAAAAAGAACAATAAAATTAGAGGAATCACACTAACTGACTTTAAAACATACTACAAAGCTACAGTGGTCAACACTGCATGGTATTAGCACAAGGACAGACATAGTGACCAATGGAATTGAATTGACAGTTCTGATATAGATCTTCACATATACACTCAACCAATATTTGTCAAGGCCACCAAGCTGATTCAAGTGGGTGAAAATGGCCTCTTCAACAAATGGTGCTTGGAGAATTGGATATGCCATATCCGAAAGAATGAGAGAGGAACACCATCTCACACCTTGTACTAAAATTAACTCTAGATGGGTCAAAAGTCTAAATAAAAGAGCCAAGACCATAAAGGACTTGGAAGATATTGTACAGAAAAATCTACAGGATCCAGTAATAAGAAATTGTTTCATGAAGTTCACACCCAAAGTACGAGCAGTGAAAGAAAAAATAGATAAATGGGACCTCATCAAAACTAAAAACTTTTGTATCTCAAAGGAATTTGCCAAGAAACTGAAAAGGCAGCCTGCTCAATGGGAAAACGTATGTCTGATAGAAACCTAATATCCTGCATATATAAAGAAATCCTACTCCCAAAAAATAAACAGACAAATAACCCATTTAAAAAGGGGGGGAAGAGATTTGAATAGACAGTACTCTAAAGATGAAATACAAACGGCTAACAGGCACATGAAAAGATGCTCAACATCACTAGCTATTAGGGGAATGCAAATCAAAACTACAATGAGATATCATCTTACACGCATTACTGGCAACTGTTTAAAAAGCAGAGGACTACAATTGTTCAAAAGGATGTGGAAAAATGGGACTCTTATCTACTACTGTTGGGAGTATAGAATGGTACAAACATTGTGGAAGACAGTATGGTGGTTCCTCAGAAAACTAAGTACAGAACTGCCATATGAGCCAGCAATTCACTGCTGTGTATATACCCAGAAGAACTGAAAGCAAGGACACAGACAAATATACGCACACACCAATAGTCATAGCAGCATTATTCACTATTGCCAAAAGTTGGAATCAACCCAAAATTCCCTTCAACAGATGAATGGATAAATAAATTGTGTTATATACGTACAATGGAATATTACTCAGCTGTAAGAAGGAATAGAGTATTAACACATGGGATAGCATGGATAAATCTTGAGGACATTGTGTTAAGTGAAGCAAGCCAGGGTCTGAAGGACAAATAGTGTATGACCTCATAGATATGAATTAAGGAAATTGAACAGACACACAGAGCTAGAGTCTGGAAGATTGGTTTTCAGGAAATAGAAAAATAGAAGAAAGCTGTGGGTCAATGCCAATATGGGCAAAATCTGTGATAAGGTGGAAGTGTGTAGTTATGCAGTAGGGGGACATGACGGTGGTGCAGTGATACTATTGGGCTACAGAGTGTAAGTATTTCAAGGAGGTAGGCTGTGGAGGGGTAATTGGACTCTCCATGGACCTGGGAGGAAGGTTGGGAGAAGGAGCAAGTGAACGCTAGAGATTGGTGGGTACATGGTTGAAAGTAAAATATTGGGAATGTTTTTTTGGCAACAAGGCAAGGTAAGGTACTTGTTTAGGGCATTGAATATGGGGGGCATTCGGGACAGGGTGCACCAGGAGCAAGTTTCTAGGGAGTGCACCAATTTTCATTTTGACTTAGTGTGTTTTATCAGTGGGTGGAAACCCCCGTAATGAGCAGGAAGGTGTTGGACTCCCATCCTGGGGATGCCTGCTATGTTCTCAAATATAAGGGTGTGAGTCTCTTGAGTGCCTGGGTGGTGCTCAATAGGGGAGGAGAGACCACTGTGTCAAGCACTCAGTGTTATTGCAAGTAACTATGAATCTGGTCCTGCAAAGAGTGAAGCCTTGTGGTTGCCATGGGTCCCAAGGGGAAGGAGAGGAAGGAATATAATAGATGGAACAGGCAGCATTTTGAGGGCGATGTAAGTATTCTACATGATCTTGCAATGCTGGATACAGGCCATGTTAAGTTTCATCAAAATTTATAAAAGTGTATGGTCCAAAATGTAAAGCATAATATAAACTACTGACCATGATTGATAGATATGTTTCAATATTTGTAATCAGTTGTGACAAATGTGCCATCCACATATAAAGTTTTATTAATCGGGGAAAGGGGGAAAAAGGGAGGATGTTGGATATATGGGAGTCCCCTAGATTCTGTATGTGACTTTGCTATGCCTTAAAACATCTTTGAAGACAAAATGAAGAAAGTAAAATATTGGCAGAATAAATGGAAGAAAATGTCACTGTACATACAAAACAACAGATCTTAAAAAGGATGAAAAGCAAAATGTCAAATTTTTAAAATATCTTTCATTAATTTTTTTTCGCAAATTTTTAATTTTTTTTGTATTTTATTTCCTGTTTTTAAAACTATCATTATTATTTCATTTTTTATTAATTGTATTTGGCTATTTTATTGACTTCAATTTTAAAGAAGTTTTGGATCACAAAAGGGTATAACTGTGGCAGGAGAGGAATATTTGCATGGGGTGTCAGTGAAGGGGGATGCATGGGAGGAAGTTCACCTGGGCATACATATAAGGCATATAAATGTGTTCAAATTTTCATGGAGCATTGCCACAGTGGGTGGAGATTCACACGCCTGGGAAGCTCTGCCACATTCTCTGATGGAACAGCAAGAATCTCTCAAGTACAGAGGCAATGGCTAAGGAAAGAGGATGGTTCATTGATGAGCCCTTGATATTGATGACTGTGCTTATGATCCTTTACTCTTGAATGGAAACTTAGCATAGTGTTAAAGGATACCTAAGAGTTACCTTCTGAGAGCCTCCTTTTTGTTCAAATATGGCCTTTCTCTAAGCCAAACTCAGTACAGAAATGCAATAACTTCCCGCCAGCATAGGACATGACTCCCAGGGATGAGCCTCCCAGGAACTGAAGGATTACTACCAAGCACCAACTAGCAATGTAACTGGAAAAACTCCTTGACCAAAAGGGGCAAAAGGTAAAGACAAATGAGTTTAGATGGCTAAGAGACTTCAAAGTGAGTCAGGAGGTCATTCCAGAGGTTATGATTATGAACATCTCAGCAGGATCTCAATGACTTCCAAAGAAAATATTGTCCCTTATAGTGGGGCTCATGAGGGTTCTGGAGACACCCAGGCATTATGATCAGGGTAGATACCTCATGAGTGTGGTGATTTGCCATTGGACCTTACTTTGGGATTTGTGGTCCTCAGTGTGACAGAATTGGACTCAGTTGTGTTTTCCCTCCACATGGCTCTTCACTCCCTTCTATGTGAGCCTATAGTTGGTGCTGGAGTTGGTAGGTGTACATTCAAGAAACTTGAATCTTTGGGCTATCCATGTGCCAGTTGAACCCTGAGCCTCAGTGGAGTTGCAACACCTACTCTCTAGTTCATTGGACTTAACCAGGACAACTAACAAGAAGGTGACGTACAGCCACCACAACAAGGAACAGAGAGAGCCTACAACTGCAAGCAGGAGAGTCCCATCCATTGGCCATATGGGACTGAAGCCTCCTCTCAGTTAGAGGTGGAGTGAGCATCACCATCCCAGTATCCTCAGGATTGGGGAATGAACTATGTGCTAGAGCGGACTTTCTGGTATTCTACCATAGACTAATTGTTCTTTTAGCAATGGAAAAACTTATATTATTGATGTGGAGGCAGTGGCCCCTGGAGGTTCTGGGGTCAGGGAGAGGGAAAACAAACAGGTGAAATACAGGGCCATTTTCAGGACTTGGGAATTTGTCCTGAATGATATTGCAATGACAGATAAAAGGCATTATATAGCTTGCTATAACCTACAGAATTGTGTGGGTGAGAGTGTCAACTACAATGTAAACTATAATCCATGCTTAGTGGCAATGCTCCAAAATGTGTGCATAAAATGCAATGAATGTACCGTAATGATGAAGGATGTTGTTAATGGGGGCAAATGTGGGTGACGTGGGGAGCAGAGCATATGAGAATCCCCTATATTTTTATGTAACATTTATGCAATCTAAATATCTTTTATAAAAAATAATTAATTTGAAAAATACATCATTTGCAGCAAACACAAAATATAAAAAATAAAAATAAAATGGGTTCATCTCCACAGAGATGGATTTAGATTAAGAACATATTTCTTGTGGTACATAAAACAATCCCCCAAGAAAGAATTTTATAATTTTTGTTCTTGTATTTAGGCATTTAATTCATTTTGAGTTGATTTTTTATATGATAAGAGGTAGGGGTCCATATTCATTTTTTTTGCGATAAATCAGGCTTAATTTATCACCAGCATTCCAAAAACCAAACCTAGGGAGAAAAACTAGGTTGGGGATACATGAATGATTTCTAATGTAGTGAATGTTTGGCCTACCCTAATTATCACAAAATCAAGACAGCGACAATATTTGCAGTGAAAATATACTTTCTAGAAGAAATTTAATTAATCTGTTAAAAAAAAACCTATCTACTTAAAATTAATAGTAATTTGTGTTCTATAAATTAATACAACTAAGGTTTAAACTTATGATCTGTCATTTGTACTAAAAATATTGGATACAAAAGCACAGTGAATGGTGGATTAAAACTTTCTATAATTGTTTACATAACTCATGTTTTTGGTTTTGCTGAAAACAAATATATATAGAAATAAATTTTATGAGCATGCTCTCGGGACTCAAACAATCTTGCTAGAATAGTTAGAATGTTAGTGAGTTATTTAATTTTTTTTGCACATTTTATCATATATAAATATTTGAAATAGAAATAACTATGATATAATATTTTAATCTGAATAAATGTGTTAATGAAGGAAAGTATTTATAATATTGTCATGTTTATTCTAATTATGCCGTATATATGTATGTTTCTATTATATAATATCCAAATGTTGATTTACACCTAATTTATCTTTGACAAAGATTTTTTATTCATATTCTACAAACTACTTAATATGAATTTCTAGAATCACTAAACTATTTTTTTTTTTATGTCAGATCATTCCTATAGAAAAAAAAGTTTTTAGGTCATTCATGCTAAGTATGCTTTTTGATTTTTTCAACAGTTTACAACAACTGAATGATATCATGGGAAGGAGGAATATCACAAATGTGCCTGACTTCATTCTGATGGATTGACAGACACTGAAGCGATCCAACAGGTAACTTTTATGTTATTTCTCCTGATATACATGATTACTGTGCTGGGGAACACAGGTATGATACTGATAATTTGCCTGGATACCCCAGCTTCACAGCCCAATGTATTTTTCCTCAGTCATCCCTCATTCATTGACCTCACTTACTCAATGGTCTTCACACCTAAATCCTTAGAGAACTTACTGACTTCCAATAAGTATGTTTCATTTATAGGCTGCTTCACAAAGGTGTATTGTTTTGTCTTCCCTGTTGTCACTGAATTTTTCTTTCTGTCTTTAATGGTCTATGAGTGCTATGTAGCTATCTGAAATCCTCTTAACTACCCAGTTGTTATGTCTACGAGACTCTGCTGTGTCCTCATCACTGGGTCCTACATGATAGGCTTTACTGAATCCAAAGTCATTATTCTTTTCATTAACAGTTTGCATTTCTGTAAGTTCAATATAATCTATCACTTTTTCTGTGACTTAACCCCAATTTTGGCCCTGTCCTGCACTGATACTCATGACACCAAAATCTTGATATTCATTCTCAGTAGTTTAAATGTATTAGTGCCTCTAATCACAATATCTGTGTCTTATGGGTCCATCCTGTCTACTATCCTTAAAATTAATTACATTTCAGGAAAGCACAAAGCCTTCTCTACTTGTGCCTCCCACCTCCTGGGAGTCACCATCTTTTATGGCACTACAATTTTTCACTTATTTAAAGACAAAGAAGTTCTACTCCTTGGAAAAGCATCAAGTAGCTTCTGTGTTTTATACTATGGTATAAAACCCTTAATCAATCCACTCATTTACAGTCTTCGGAAAAAAGAGGTGATAAATGCTGTCATGAGAGTCATACAGAATGGAGAGGGCTCCAGGCAACTGAAATGACTGTGATGTTGAAAATTTATGTGCATCTTTTCTTTCTTTACTATTTGGGCATTTACTTGGTCTCTCAAAATACAGTAACATCCTTTATAAGGTTTGAATTTCTGTTGAGTCTTCCTGAATTTGACTATATCTTACTGGAACATTTCCAGGTACATGTTTTTAGAAACCACATAGATTTGGAAATCATGAAATGCATATTAAACATGTGGCTTAATTGTATTTGTTTTTGAGGGCAACAAATGTGCAAAAATATGTGGTGGTATCCTTCAAACTGCACCATAGAAATCCCCATACATATTCTAGTTTCTGGAATTTTATTATGTAGAGAGCACTTTCAGAAATCATTTATTTTAATGGGAAGAAATCAGCCTTGTATTAAGGAGTGCTGCTTTGGACTAGAAAATCTCAGGTTTAGATTATAGAAATGCCAGCTTTTTTGCTCTATTTCCCTTAATATGTGACTGAAAGTTTAAATCTAGTTTCCTCAAATGTAAATGTTAAATAATTCTGTCTATAGAGTCATTTTACAGGTTAATTTAGATAAATGAAAACAATTGAAAACAGTAGTAATAAATTTTGACCAAATCTTCAGAATGCTTACATTCTTACAAAAAGTTTAATACAGAGTAGCATTTATTTTGAAAATGTTCACTGGTTTTTAATAAATACTTTTGGCTAAATGTATTCACTAACAATCACCTCAGAAAGAAAAAGCACTTCAAAATTTGGTCTTAAAGCAAAGTAAAATATTGTGATAGATTTAAGTTATTGAAAAAAGTATTTGTGATTTTTGAAGAAAATTCGGAAAATATTTTAAATTGGTAAAGAAAATAGAAATATCCTAAATATTCTTGAAAGTTTTGTTCACTGTCTTCTAGACTAATCTTATGTATATACATGCATTTATTATATAAATATAATTCTTTCATTTTATATTTCTATTTTGCAGCATTTGATTTCCACTCATCACTATAATATTTGGTAATTCCTTTGACATTTTTACTTGGGAGATGAATTTTTTCTTGGAACATGATTTAAATCAAGAATCTCAACTTGCAATGCTTTAAAACTTGCATTTTGTAAATTCATGAACTTCAATATCTGGCGTGCTACTACATCTCCTTTGAGGCTACCTGCTAGCCATTTGAAAACACTACCGTACTACTCTGTGATGCTTCAATATGCTACATTAATTATTTCTTTGTTTAATTTCAATATGATTAAAAATCATTTCCTATTTTCTGCTCTGTAATTTTAAGTTCTTTAAAAAGTATAAATTTTTGAGGTAAATTCTTTGATCACTAGTTTTAAGAATTTTAATAAAGTTGCAAATGTAAGAATTGATCATGAATACAAATTTGGTGACATTCCATAAATTTTGGTCAGGTTGGTTGATATTATTTGCTTTAAAAATATCTCTATTGAATACAAAATTGCAGTTTTAATTTTCTCTATGATTCAAGGTATATTTAAGAAACTGTGTTTTCTTCATTTTCCTTTATTTATTTTACTTAAACATAAGCAATGGTTATTAGATTTATTTTTCCCTTCAAGTGATTTATAGTCTTTTAATTTACATTAATTTTTAGTAGAATTGTATTTCTTCATTTTCTAAAATGATTTTTGAGAGACTAAAAAATGTCAGCTTCTATTTTAAGATTAAAATTTTAATGAATTCTCACAAGTTCATCAGTATTTATTAATTTATTCAAATAACTAAAGTGTGCATTATTTTCCTCTATAACATGAATTCATAAAAAAAATTTGACATATATAATATCAATATAAATTACCTTATTAACAGTTATATTTTCTCTGAACTCTATGTTGTCTATAATATCTATTATTGCAATTCTTCTTTTCTTTGTTGCCTATAGCTATGTATTTGCTTAGTATTTAATTTTTAATATTATACCTTTTTAACTAATCTCTCATCTTATACATGTCTTATATATTTCTCATATTTATAGGCCATTTACATTATCTAGTCTTTTTTATGAACATGCTGGCCTCACAATTATTTACTTTTCTATGATTTAGAAAATGTATCTTGGTGTTTCTTAACAGCAATGCTCAACAGATTCTCTTTTTTTCCATGCAGTAATACATCCAGAAATTATTTTTATTTTAATTAAATTCAGACTACCCTGTCATCATGTAATATATTCTAGAATTAATCTAAGTGCATATTAAATCAATGTAATATAACCTTTGGGCAACGTGAAAAGACTATGTTATTTATATTTTCCTCTATTTTCTTTATTATATCAGTGTATATCATATTTTATGTAAGATGTGATCTGAAGTATTTTTAAGACAAAATATTTTTGTTCATTGATGTATATCCAAATTTTATGTATTGTAAAATTTGAACTGCTTTAAAAATGATAAAGAAAATGAAACTGGTATAGAGCATGACAAAATATGACAAACAGTTATGTTTGCAAATAGTTGATGTTATATATTAATGGTAAAAATGGATTATATTTAAAGGGCACCTAATGAGTGCCAGACAATATTCAAAGGGTTTGATGTAAGTAATTAACTTAGTTTATCTTCACGAGATCAATATCTGAAATTTCATTTCAGGTCACGAAAAACCGTTCTCCTACTTGTTCAGGCAACGACATAAGAGAACTTCTAGAATTTTATCTTTGTCTCATACCTATCTTCTAATACATACTTATATTGATTCACTCTGCAGAATATTTTTGGCATGTGATTATTTTTCAATGCCTTCTCTGCTACCATCCAAGTCCAAACAACCATGTTTTCCATTTTGTAAATTATTGCCACAGCCTTCTGGATTTTCTCCCTCTATTCAGCCTTACTGCCCTATATTCCAATCTCAATATTGGGACCTGTGATAAAATGTAGGTTGTACCTTGTCACTTTTCTTATAAAACCTACAGAGATTCTTATCATATTAAGAGTAAAAATAAAAAAATTTCCATTTCCTACAGGTCCAGTGTAATTTTGCCCCTACTCTTTAGTTACATGAAATCATCCTTTATCATTATATCTGTCACACTCATTTTGGATCAGCCATACTAACCTCTTCAACCTTCCCTATACACATTAGTTCTGATTCTGCCTGGAATATTCCAGTGTTACTTCTTCCTGATATTCCCTTTCCCAAAATAACTGCATGGATTTTTCTCATTCTCTTCCTCATAAGGCCATCCCTTACCATTCTATTAAAATCATATATACACCTCATTAACACTGCATTTATTTTCCATAGCAGTTACTTATATTTATCATTCCATGTATTTTGATCCTGCCTTTTGTTTATGCTCTTTTCCCCACAATGTAACCTCAATGAGCACAAGATTTTTGTCAATTATGTTCTATGTAATATACCCAATACTTAGAAGAGTGTCAAAGAAAATGTATTTGAATGGCTGAATTATAAAAATGTAGAAACTGGGCACAGAGTAGTTTCTTAATTTGTTCATGGTCACTCAACTGGTTAAAGGATAAGCTCAAATTAGAACCCAGACAATCTGACATTAGAGTTCACATCCTTTAATCACAACTTTATCATTTGCCATTTTTTCAACAAAATTATGCTACTATTATCAGAAGAAAACATATAACACATTACTTTATTATATTGAAAAGTATTAACAAATACAGGGATGAGAGGGGTATGTTGCTGGCAGATTTCATTAGAGTTGCCAATAAAGGACAGTGCCATGTTAGAGGCTTATGCTATGTGTTCTCAAACATACATGTATAGTTCTAATTTCAGAAAAACAGATATGTGTTCTGCATAAAGGATATATTCAGATGAAGTGTTTTGGTTGGAAAGAGCACAACATATTTTCATCTTACAGCTGAATAGCATTCCATTGTATGTATATATGACATTTTATTTATCTATTCTCCAATTGATGGACACTTGCACTGGTACCATATTTTAGCAATTGTGAATAATGCTACTATGACCACCAGTGTGCAAATGTCAGTTCACATGCTTGCTTTCGGTTCTTCCAAATATATTCTCAGTAACTGGGTTGCTGGATCATATGACAGTTCTATATGCAGCTTCTTGAGGTACTGCCAAACTGTCTTCCACAGAGGCTGCACCATTCTACATTCCCATCAACAGTGAAAGAGAGTTCCTGTTTCTCCACATCCTCTCCAGCACTAGTTTTCTGTATTTTTAAAATGATACTTTTATGCAGTGTGAGATGAGATCTCATTGTTGTTTTAATTTGCATTTTCCTAATATCTAATGATGTTGAGCATTTTTTTTCATGTGTTTTGGACATTTGTATTTTTTTCATTGGAGAAATGTCTATTCAAGTCTTTTCATGGCTATTCTATGATTTTTGCTTAAACTTATTCTGAGTCTTTAAAATTGCATTTTATTTTATCAATATCAAGTCAGGTACTCACAAAGAGGGCACAAAATTGTCTCTCAGGTTTTTGGGTTGAGAGAATTAAAATTAGTTTTGTTTTTTTTTTTCTTTTTTTCCCAGCTGGCCAGTAGATAGTGCCCACTGGCAACCCTTTCTACAGAGGTATTTCTTTCAACCCTCACTTGCCAGTGTTTCTGGTCTCGGTAGAGCTAAGATTAAAAGCACACTTTGCTTGCCAACTTCTCTGAAAAGAAACTACCCTACTCCCTCTGCCATACCCTCCCTTTTCCCAGGAAGGAAGAATATGTTCCTCTCTCAGTCAGCAGTAGTGGGCCATAGGTTTTATCCAGGCTGCACATCTTGGAGGTTGGGGATGGGTGACCTTCCCAGCTGCCATGGAGGTTTAGTAACTCATGGTTGTTGGTTGTTGTTTTGTGTTTTCATCTCTTTGTCCCTCAATCTACTGGTCATTGTGCAGCACTCTCCTGGTGTGCTGATACCCAAAGCAATTCCCTCAGATAGCTTTTGGTGCTTTCTCCATTGTTTTTGTGACAATGCTGAACCCTGTCTTCCTACTCTGAAGCCATCTTCCCAGAACTTCCATAACTGATTTTTTTGAGATTTAAATTAACATTACTATTAAAATGATTTAAGGCTTTCTGAAATATTTTGGTGGAATGAATGTATTTTGAATATAAAAAGAACATGTATTTTTGAGATCAATATGATGGAATGTACTGGTTTAAGTCTTTTGTGGATCCCAGAAAATTTTGCTCTTAGCCTAACCCATTCCTGTATATGTAAACCTATTTTATATGGAACCTTTACATTAGATTCAGTTAAGAGAACTTCCGGTTAGATCACTTTTTTATTAAATCACTTCAATTAAGAGACATTTATTAGATTGTGGGGCCTAAGGTGTGTCCTAATCCTTTTTCTAGAGTTCGTTATAATGGAGCAGACACACAGAGAAAAAGAGCTGCCATTTCATTCTGCCATGTAAGAGATCACTCCAGGATAACCTACAGCTGCAGAAAGACAGAGAACCTCAAGAGGCTGAGAGAGAAGCTGGAGCCTGAATTATTCATGGAGCAGATCAGAGCTGAGAGACAAATTCCAAAGGAGAAGGGAGAAACAAGCCATTGTGTTTGATTGCCTACAGCTGAGGTCAAGGAGAAAGTGAGCCTGCAGGAGAAAGCAGAAAGAGATTGGCAGACCTGTCATTTTTCCTTGCCATGTGCAAGGCATCCAGGATCCAGCAGCCAACCTTTAGTGATACAGCATCTCTGCTGATGTCTTGATTTGGTCATTTTCACAGCCGTGGAATTATAAGCTTTTACACTAATAAATTCCCACTATAAAAGCCAACCCATTTCTGGTATTTTGCATTGACAACCTTTAGCAAACTGAAACAATGGAAAATGAAAGTTCTTTTCTTAAAAATAGAAGAGAAAGGCAGAGCTAGGAAATGATCAGGAATCCACATCAAAGAAACTCCCATATGTAAGCTAACTAGCTTCTCCAATCTTGGTCCATTTGTACTTTGTAGCCAGTTGTAAGTTACTCTTTCTATTTTATGTTGTTTTCCCTGAGCCTTAATTACATCCTCAATAAATATTTCCATATCATTTCAATATAGCTTTGGGAGTTTCAGAATATATCTAATACATTTCTTTAATTGGATATTGTGAAGAAAAAATGGGATAAATATTTATTGTGTTGAGTCAAGGAATGCAAAAACCCTGTCCAGAGGCATGGATAAATGTGAGAGTGTAAAGGCGCATGGAGCAAGTGAGGTAACATTAGGGAGTACTCCACAGGGATTCCTGAATGGAAAGTTAACTTCCTAATGAGTGCTGAGGATTTATTATAAACCATGTTAGGTGATATCACACCATCATCACCTGAAGGCATTTCCTGTAATTATATTAAGGGAAAATAAAATATATAGACTAACAATATCAATATACATTAATAAATAAATATTTATATGGATCAGTTTGAATATAATCACAGAGAAACAGATGACACTATTTTTCTATACATGTAAAATATTGCATTGCAGGACTGATTAAAGTTTTCTTTGGAAATATTCTAAGATATGCAATTACTACTAACTAAAATGATATTTTCTTCCCTAGTTTCTGATCATAGTGGTATGGATTTAAATCTAATATTTTTCAAGTTTTAATCAATGCTAAAATAGTACTTTATTTATAAACCAATTTTTCTCAATCATTTTTGTCTCATTTTTACATATTTGTTTCTTAAAATGTATATGATGAAATTCAGCATAGGAATCCCCTTATAGTCTAAAATATAGACACTATCTTATCATGTTACAGTGAGTAGCTTGAACTTGACCACATATACCTGAAGAGGATTGAACCATGATAAATCGACCAACCAGTCAAGTGAGAGCCAAATGTAAAACGACTTTATACCTATTTTTGCAAATCATTTCCAAAATGGCCAAGAGAATGTAAACATAGAATTTCAAAGCAATTAGTATAGCAGTTATCTGAATAAAGCATTCAAAGAAGAGTAGTACCATGTTGGTGTGCATATCAGAAAAAATGAGGAGTAGGAGGATATCAAAAAACACATCTAATTTCATTGGTTGCACAGTAAGATAGGCTAATAGGGGCCCTAGTATGTAATGTAGCATGCAAAATGCTACCAATATAAGAAACAATGATGAGTGGCACATACCTTCAGGGTGACATGTTAACTGAATACATAAGTGGGTTATAGATTGCTTTAGAGTAATCATACATCATTGCAGCCAAGAGAAAACACTTTGTAGTCCCAAAAAATAGCAAAAAGAAACATCTGCATTGCACGTCCAAGAAATAAAATGTATTTATTCTTTGCCCAGAAATTGACCACCATTTGGGGATGAGAGCTGAAGAATGGCAGGCATGCAGGAATGACGACGCTCAGAAAATATTATGTGGATTTTGGAGCTGGGATTTATGATGACCAATACAACCAACCCCAAATTTCTTAGGAGTGTAAAAAAAAAACAAATTGATAGAAGTAATAAAAATAGAAAACTGGCAAGTAAAAATCATCTGTGGGGCCCATCAAATTAACATGGTCACTTCCCTCATATTCTTCAGTGGAATCATGTATGTATCCAAATCAGATGGTAACCCAAATATTTCAGTTTATATTTTTTGGTCCTCAAGGCAATGTCATGTCCAAATACAGTCCATACAATTATATCCTCATCTTTGTTTCTTTGAAGGTTGTAATGACAATAACATGGATGTGATTAGCAATGAGAAAGAAGTTAGGTCCACGTAGATGAATTTTCCTGAGTAATTTAAAGAAATAAATGGGGCCCTGAGGGGCTGGGGGGAAGGGAACAGTCAAGATCTAATGAGGTCTTTGGTGGTCATGGGGAAGGTTTTTCATTACCTTACAATAATGGACACAGGACATGGTAAATATCATCAAAATTATTAAACTGTATTATCTAAACTGTAAACTATACAGTAAATCATTGACAATGTTTAGTTGCTATATTTTGCTATCTGTATAACAGTTATAACGATGCTAACATCCAAAAAAAAGGGGGGAGAGTAATATGGGGTGGGGAAGGGGGGGTGGTTTGGTATCTGGGAGTCTCTGGCACTCCGTGTGAGACTTTGCTGTGACCTAAAACTTCTTTGAAAATTAAATGAAAAATTGGGAGACAATGGAGATTGAGAGGGGGAAGGTGTCATGGCACACCAGACATCCGATAACACAGTGATAAAAGGAAGGAAAGAAAAGAAAAGAGAAAGGAAAAAAAAATGAATATATATATATATATATATTTTAAAGGCATTTCCTTTGCTTTTTTGCCCACTTTTTGAGTCCCAATCTGCTAAATATATTTTATTTTGTATTGTTTTTTGTTTGATTATTTGTTTTTTTTTCCTTCTCTTTTTTTTTTCCCCCTGAGTTTCCTTATGTTTGTCTCTTGCATGTAAGCTTATCATACTTGTTTCTTTTTCCTAGTAAGTGTATTTGATTATTTTATGGACTACATGTTCATGGAGGATTTGGATCACAGAAGGGTTACAATGGGTACTGCAGGGGATTATTGGTGGGGGGTGTCTGGGAGGGGCGTTTCATGGGAATTAGTTCATCTGAATATACATGAAAGATATACAAAATCGTTCAAAAGATCAAAAGATGGGGCATGGTCACGATGGGTGGACATTCACACAATAAATGAGGGAATCTGAATTCCTAGCCTGGAGAGCTCTGCCACAGTCTCCAAGGGAGCAGCAATAGTCCTCTGAGTGCAGGGACTGTGTCTGTCCAAAGAGGATGACCCACTGATGTGCTCTTTTTATTGATGTCTACCCTTGTGAGTCTTTGCTCTTGTAACTTAGACTTGGCCTGCAGTTGTGGGGTGCCTAAGGGTTGCCACCTGAGAGCCTCCTTGTTGCTCAAATGTGGCCTTTCTCTAAGCCAAACTCAGCATATGATTGCATTACCTTCCCCCCAATGTGGGACATGACTCCCGGGGATGAGCCTCCCTGACAACGAGGTATTAATACCAAGTGCCAACTAACAAGACAACTGGAAAAAGACCTTGAATTAAAGGGGGAAAAGGCAAAAACAAATGAGTTCAAGTGGCTAAGAGACTTCAAAGAGAGTCGGGAGGTCATCCCAGAGGTAACTCTTACGCACACCTCAGTAGGAACTCATAGAACATCTAAGTGCCTATCACCCCACACAGAGGGGCTCCTGAGAGCTCTGGAGACACCCAGGTCCTATATAAGTGGGGATAGACCCAGAGACTGATGCCTTATCAGTAGGCTCTCTTTTGGATTCTGTGCTCCTGAGAGTGACAGAATTGGACTCAAATAAGTCCTCCCTACACATAGTTCATCAGTCCCTTCTATTCAAACCTATATGTTATGCAGAAGTTTTTAGGTATACTTCCAGAGACTGGAGCCTCTTGCCTACCTATGTGCCAGGTGTGCATGGAATCTCAGTGGAGCTGCAACTCCTACCCTACAGCTCAATGGACTCATCCAAGTCACCTGGCAAGGAGACAATGATGGGCAATAGCCATCCCAGGGAATGGAGAGGGCCTGCATCTGCAGGTAGGATCATCCCACCCACCATATCCATGGGATATAAGCCCTCTCTCACTTGGAGGTGGAGTGGACATTACCATCCCAGTCCCCTCAGGATTAGGGGAAGAACTATGGACTAGAGTGGACTTCATGGTATTCTGTTGTTCACATATGGTGATTCTAGCAATGGAAGAAATTATAAAAATGAGGTGGAGCCAGTGGCCACTTGACAATTTTGGGGCAGGGAGGGAACGAGCAGTTGAAATACAGGGGCTTTTTTGGGATTTGGAGGTTGTCCTGAGTACCGTTGTGGCAACAGATGTAGGCCATTTTAAATCAGCACACACCACTCATAACTGTGTGGGAGAGAGTGTGGTCTACGATGTGAACTGTGGTCTATGGTTGGTGGCAAGGCTCCAGGATGTGTAAGTCCATTGAGGGTGGTGGGCCACACTTGTGGGAGATGTTTGTGTGGGATGTGGTGGGAGGTGTGGGAGATGGGCAACATGGGAATCCCAGGGGGTTCCGTGTAATATTTTGGGTAATATAAGCACCTATTAAAATATATTTATATATATATATAAATAACATTTTTTAAGCAAATGCACATATATGCATATATATTTATGTATCATTTTGCAAATGTTGGTATGTATTGTGAAAATTTTGATTTTTACCCACAATAAAAAAGTAAAAAATAATAATAAATAAATAAATGGTATCATTCATTTTTTTTTTGCTAAAAGAGTCTTTATACAAACTGCCAAACTGAGTATAAATTTCCTCTTTTTTCTGATCAATTTCTACATCTTCTCATATTTCATTATCTTAAAATATGTGAACAAATGAGTATTGGGATTTTTAAATTCAACAAATATAGTTGAAAGCACACAGCTGAGTTCTATTATTGTAATTGTTGCAATATATATAAAATATCTACCTTATTGTTTGTAATTATAAAACAGAGCAACCACAATTACTTCACAAGACTGTAATAAAGTTAAAGAATGTACAGGTGTGAAAATTATGTAATTTAAAAATGCTTCCAGATGACTACCAATCTAGTTTGCTAACTTGCTGAAAGCAAATAACATATATGCCAGTGTTTCTGGTCTGGGTTGAGCTAAGATTAGAAGCTCACTTTGCTTGCCAAATTCTCTGAAAAGAAACTACCCTCCTCCCTCTGCCTTACCCTCCCTTTTCCCAGGGAAGGTTCACATAGAAGGGTCAGAAGAACCATGTTTAGGGAAATCACAACTGTGTCCAACACTCTCACATGGGGGAGCATAAGTTCCAAAGTAGAGTCCACTGGCAAGGCCTCAAACTTCTGAAATATCTGCCCTGACTACAGTGTCTGGATGTTTCCAGAACCCTCAAGAGCCCCAGTAATTAAGGTAGTATTTACTTTGGGAGTCAATGACATCCTGCTTTAATATGCAAAATCGTAACCTGTGAAATGACCTCCTGATTCACTTTGAAGACTCTTAGCCATGTAAACTCATTTGTATTTACCTTTGTCCTCTTTTGCTCAAGATTTTTTTTCCAGTTGCATTGCTAGTTGGTGCTTGGCAGTAATCCCTCAGTACCAGTGAGGTTCATCAACAGGAGTCCTGTCCCATGCTGGGGGGAATGTAATGCATTTTTATGCTGGATTTGGCTTAGAGACCACATTTGAGCATTAACTAGGTTCTCAAGAGGTAACTCTTAGGCACCCTATAATACTAGGTTAAGTTTCAATTTCAAGAGTAAAGGTTTGTAAGTACTGTCATCAATATTAAGAGCCCATCAATGGACCATCATCCTTCACTAGTCATTGTCCCTGTACTCAGGGGGATTCTTGTTGTTCCATTAGAGAATGTGGCAGAGATCCCCTGGATGGGAATTTGATATTCTTTCAGGTACTCTGTGAATCTCCAACCAATGTGACAATGTCCCATGAACAATTGAACACATTTATATGCCTTATATGTATGCCCAGGTGACCCTCCTCCCATGAATCCCCCATCACTGACACCCCACAGAAATGATCCTCCCCTGACATAATTGTAATACTACTGTGATCCAAAACTTCTTCAAAAATGAATCCAACAAAATAGCCAAATACAATTAATAAAAAAATGAAATAATGATATTATTAAAAAATAAGAAATAAAATACAAAACATTTTTTTAAAAAATAAAGATTTGGCATAATAAAAAATAAAAAAATTTTTTTGACATTACCTCTTTCATAACTGTAAGATCTGTTGCCTTGTACATATAGTGGCATTTTTTTCCATTTATTCCCTAGTGTTTTACTTTTTTCATTTCATATTCAAGATGTTTTAGGTTACAGATAAGTCACATACAGAATATAAGGTTTCCCATATACCCAACTTCTTCCTTTTTTTCCTTTTCCCTATTAATAACAATTTATATGTGGATGGTACATTTGTTAAAATTGATATACAAATATTGAAACATAGCTACTAATCATTGTCAATAGTTTACATTATCGTTTACATTTTGGACCATACACTATTATAAATTTTGATGAAATTTAATATGACCTAAATCCATCATTGCAAGATCTTGTAGAACACTTCCATCACCCCCAAAATGCCCCATGTTCCATTTATTCTATTCCTCCCTCTCACTCCCCCTAGACCCATGGCAATCACCAGACTTCATTCCTTGAAGAACAAGGTTCATAGTTACTTGCAACAACATTGAGGGCTTGACATATTGTTCTGTCCTCCCCTATTAGGCACTGCCTATACTCTCAAGATACTCATGCTCTTCTATTTGAAAATAGAGTAGGACTACCCAGGATGAGATTCCAACACCTTCTCGGTCATTATGTGGGTCTCCATTCACTGATACAACCCATTATGACAAGATGAACACTCACACACTCCCTAGAATCCTGTCCCAAGTGTGCCCTCTGCCAAATCTGCCTATATGGGTGTTGGCTCACAATCTTCTTCTCCCTTTCTAACTCTTGTAAAGCTATCTCCAGGACTTTAGCTCTGACTCTGCTCACTTTACTTAATTCATGTCAGTGAGGTCATGTAATATTTGTCCTTCAGTGTCTGGCTTGCTTCTCTCAACATACCATCTTCAAGATTCATCCATGGTATACTATATGTTAATACTGCCTTCTTCTTACAGCTGAGTAATAATATTCCATTGTATGTATATACCACAATTTGTTTATCCATTTATCTGTTGATGCACATTTGTGTTGATTCCAACTTTTGGCAGTAGTGAATAATGCCTCTATGAACATTGGTGTGCATATATCTATTCATGTCCTTGTTTTTAATTCTTCTGGGGATATAACCAGCAGTGGAATTGCTGGATCATATGGCAGTTCTATAATTAGCTTTCTGGGAAACTGTCAAACTGTCTTCCACAACGGCTGCACCCACCAGCAGTGGATGAGGGTTCCCATTCCTCCACAACCTCTCCAACACATGTAGTCCTCTCTTTTTTTATAGCTGCCAGTCTAATGGGTGTAAGGAGATATTTCGTTGTAGCTTGATTTCCATTTCCCTAATAGCTGGTAATGTTGAGCATCTTTTCATGTGGGATTTAGCCATTTGTATTTCTTCTTTGGAGAAGTGTCTATTAAAATATCTTGCCCATTTTTAAAATGAATTGTTTGTCCTTTTATTTTTGAGGTGGAGGATTTCTTTATATATGCTGGATATTAGGCCTTTATCAGATATATGTTTACCAAATATTTTCTACCATTAACATGGCTGCCTTTTTACATTCTCATTTTTTCAAACATAAGTCCCCTTAAATATTTACTAGAAAAGAGAGTTTAACATTATTTATAATTATACCTGCATTCACAGAGGCTGAATATGACAAGGATAAGGTGTACAGTGATCACAAGATGTCTTTTCATACATCACAAATGATTTTATATTTTCTCTACAAGGTCAGTCACCAGATCCAAATTTGTTCATAACATGTAGAATTCTTACGTCTATCCAATGATAGAGTTTCTTATACCTTTCTGGCCCTACTCACTTTTAGATGGTAGCAGAAATTGTAACCAGGATATTCATCTCATGCATTCACATATGATGCCCAATCTTTATATGCTGTCCAATTTAAGATAAAAGGAGTGACACACAGAAGGGCCATGTAGATGAGGAAGTTCCGTGTAGAAGAGAGCACATATTTGCAACATCTGTTTCATTTCCTCTGTGTCCAGCTTTGGTATGAGACCCTCGATCTGGAACATTGCTGTCTTCCACCTTCCAGCTACTGCACTTAGCTCTCTCTCTTTTTACTTTCTTGACAAACTACTTTAGGTGCAAAAGTTTTAATTTTGAGGAGGTCCCATTTATCTATTTTTTTTTCATTGCTTGTTCTTTGGGTGTAAAGTTCCTGAAGCCATTTCCTAATACAAGATCTTGTAGGTGCTCCCCTACCTTATCTTCCAAGATCTTTATTGTATTGGCTCTTATATTTAGATCTTTGATCCATCTCGTGTTAATTTTTGTATAACTGTGAGATGTTCTTTTCTCATTCTTTTGGATATGGATATCCAGTTCTCCAAGCATGCTTTGTTGAAGAGGTATTCTCTCCCAGTTGAGTGGCCTTGGTGGCCTTGTCAAATATCAGATGCCTGTATATGTGAGGACCTATATAATAACTTTCAATTCAGTTCCATTGGTCAGTATGCCAATCCTTGCGCCAATACCATGCAGTTTTCACCCTTGTAGCTTTGTAGAATGTTTTGAAGTCAGGTAGTGCAATACCTCTGATTTCATTTTTCTTTTTCAATATGTCTTTGGCTCTTTTGCTTCCAAATAAATTTCATAGAGTTAGCTTTTCCAGTTCAGTAAAACATACTGTGGTGAATTTTATTGGGATTCCATTCAATCTGTAGATCAGTTTGTGTAGGATAGACATCTTAATGATGTTTAGTCTTCCTTTATATGAACAGGGAATATTCTTCCATTTATATAAATCTTCTCTGATTTCCTTTAACAGTGTTGTATAGTTCCCTGTGTACAAGTTATTTATATCTTTAGTCAAATTTATTCCTAGGCATTTGATTCTATTAGTTGCTATTGTAAATGGGATTTTTTCTTGATTTCCTACTCAGATTGCTCATTATTGGTGTACAGAAATCTTATTGATTTTTGCACATTAACCTGCCACGTTACTGAACTCGTTTATAAACTCTAGAAGCTTTGTTGTAGATTTCCCAGGTCTTTCCAGATATAAAGGATCATATCATCTGCAATTAGTGAAATTTTTACCTCTTCCTTTTGGTTTTAAATGCTTTTTATATCTTTTTCTTGCATTATCCTTTGAGCAAGTACTGCTAACACAATGTTAAATATGAGCAGTGACAGTGGGTATCCTTGCCTTGTTCCAGATCTTAGAGGGAAAGCTTTTAGGGTTATTCCATTGAATATGATGTTAGCTGTGGGTTTTTCATATATACCTTTTGTCGTGTTGAGGAAGTTTCCTTCTATTCCTATCTTTTGAAGTGTTTTTTATCAGGAAAGGGTGCTTTATTTTGTCAGATGCTTTTTCTGCATCTATAGAGATGAGCATGTGATATTTTTTCTTTCAATCTTTTATGTGGTGTATTACATTGATTGATATTCTTATGTTGTACTATCCTTGCATAGCAGGGATGAAACTCAGTTGGTCATGATGTATAATTCATTTGATGTGTTGTTGAATATGATTAGCAAGTAGTTTGTTGAGAATTTTAGCATCTGGGTTTATTAAAGATATTGGTCAATTGTTCCCCTTTCTTGTGGCTTCAGTCTTACTTCTTTCCAGAATATTTAGTAGAATTTGCCTGTGAAGTCATCTGGTCTTGGGCTCTTCTTAGTTAGGAGGTTTTTGATGATTAATTCTATCTCATTAACTGTGATTGGTCTGTAGAGTTCACCACTTTTTCTTCTGTCAATGTCAGCAGCTTGTGTGTTTCTAAGAATTTGTTAATTTCATCTAAATTATCCATCTATTGGCATACAATTTTTCAAAAATATCCTCATAATACTCTTTATTTCTGTGGGGTCAATGGTGATAGCTCTTTCCTTGTTTCTTATTTTATGTATTTGCACCGTCTCTCTTTTTTTCTTTGTCTAGCTAAGGGCTTGTCGATTTTAAAAAATCTTTATGAAGAACTGGCTTTTGGTGTTGTGTAATTATTCTAGTGCTATCTTATTTTCAATTTCATTTAGCTCTGCTCTAATATTTGCTATTTCTGTCTTTCTACTTCCTTTGTGATTAGTTTTTTTTTTTTCCTAATTCCTCCAGGTGTGTAGTTAGGACTTTAATTTTAGCTCATTCTTATTTTTAATATGGGCATTTATGGCTATGAATTTCCTTCTCAGTACAGCATTTGCTGCATCCCATAGGTTTGAGATGTGGTGTTGCCATTTTCATTCTTTCAATTAAGTTACTGATTTCTTTTGAAATTTCCTCCTTGACCCACTGTTGGTCTAAGAGTATGCTGTTTAACTCCCATATCATTATGCCTAATTTGGTTCTCTTCTCCTTATTGCTTTCCTACTTCATACCATTGTGGTTAGAGAGTTTACTTTGTACAGTTTTGATCTTTCTGAAATCATTGAGAATGGCTCTGTAACCCAGGCCTATCCTATAGAATTATCCACATGTACTCAAGAAGAATGTATATCCCTCTTGATCTGGGTGTTATGACCTGTATATGTCCATTTCACCAGATTCTCCAATGGATTATTCAAAGTCTTTGTTTCTTTATTGGTTTTATGTTGAGATGGTCTGTCTAATGGTGATAATTGTGTATTAAATTTCCTCACTATAATTTAGAGGCATTTACTTCTCCAGTTAGTTTTTCCAGTGTTTGCCTTATGAAATTTGAGGCACCCTGGGTAGGTGCATAAATGTTTATGATTGTTCTTTCTTCTTGATGTATTAGCACATTTATTAATTTATAATGTCCTTATTTGTCCCTTACAATAATTTTGCAATTAAAGTCTATTTTTTCTGGTATTAGTATAGCTACTTCTGCCCTTTTGTGTTTATTGTTGCCTTTAAAATAATTTTCAATCAATTCACTTTCAGCATCCCTGCATCCCTGTGTCTAAGGTGGGTTTCTTGTAGACAGCATCTAGATGGGTCATATTTCCTTATCCTTCTGCCAATCTCTGTCTCTACACTGGTGAGTTTAATCCATTATCATTCAATGTTATTACTATCAAATAATTATTTACATTAGCCATATTTTATTTAGGTTTATGTATGCCATTTGTTGTTTTAAATTATCTTTTAATTTTTAGCTGTTCTTATACTCTTCTCCAACTCTCTCTGTCTCCTGTTTTTTTCCTTTATACCTGCAGAACTCCCTGTAGTATTTCTCAAAGAGCAGGTTTCTTAGTGACATATTCTCTTAATTTCTGTTTATCTCTGAATATTTTGAACTCTCTCTCAGTTTTGAATGCTAGCTTTGCTGGATTGAGAATTTTGGGCTGGAAATTTATTTTTCTTTTAGAAACTTAATTATGTCTTGCCATTGCTTTCTTTCCTCCATGATATCAGACAAGAAATCAGCACTTAATCTTATCGAGATTCCCTTGAATGTGATGGATCTCTTTTCTCTTGCTGCTTTCAGTATACTCTTTGTCTTGAGCATTGGACAATTTGACAATTATATATCTTAGTGTAGGTCTGTTAGGATTCATACAGTTTCTGGTGTGCTGGGCTTCCTGGACATACACACCCATCTCCCTCAATAGGATTGGGAGGTTTTCCACAATTATTTCCTCCACCACATCCTTTGTCCCATTTCCTTCTCTTCTCCCTCTGGGATGCCTATAATGCATATGCTTGTGTGTTTCATGTTGTCATTCAAATCCCAAATTCCCTCCTGGATTTTTTCTATCTTTTTCTCAACCTGTTCTACTACCTGTTTGATACCAAATGTAATTTCCTCTTCCTGTTCAAACCTGCTGATATATGCTTACAGTGTATATTTTATTTTTTTCATTGTGCCATTCATCACCATCATATCCATTATCTTTTTATGTATATTTATGATTTCTACAGTATGTTCTTCCAGTGTCTTTTTTTTTTAATTTTTAAATTATTTTTTTATTGTTTGAAAGATACTTAGACTATATAAATGTTACACAAAAGTTACAGGGATTCTTATATGCTTCAATCCCCACAACTCCCACACCCTCTCACATCAACATCCTTCATTAGTGTGGCACATTCATTGCAATTGATATGCATCCTGGGGCTTTGCCATTAAACATGGACCATAGTTCATATTGTAGTCTACTTTCTCTCCTACACAGTTATGCATGTTATGTGATGATATAAAATGGCCTATATCTGTTGTTGCAATGTCACTCAGGATGATTCCAAAGTCTCAAAAAAGACCACTTATTACAACTGTTTTTCCCTCTCCTTTCCCCCAGAACCTCCAGTGGCCACTGGCTCCACATTAATTTTGTAATTTCTTCCATTGCTTGAATCACAATATGTCTTTAGTAGAATACAAGTTAGCTAAATCTAGTCCATAGCTCTTCTCCCAATCCCAAGGATTCTGGGAAGGTGACATCCACTCCACCTCCAATTGAGAGAAGGCTTCTATTCCATGGGGAAGATGGATGGGACTATCCTGTCTACAGCTGCAGACTCTCTCCCTTCACTGGGATGACCGTTGGCCATCATCATCTCCTCATCAGTTGTCCTGTATGAGTCCAATGAGCTAAGTGTTGCAACTCCACTGAGGTTCTGTGCCCAGCTGGCACATAAACAGCCCAAAGACCCAAGTTTCTGGACAGACACCTACAAACTCCAGCACCAAGTACAGGTTTAAATATAAGGGACAGATTAGCCATGTGCAAGGAAGACATAATTGAGTCCAACTTTGTCACTCTCAGAAACACAAACTCCAAAGAAGTGGCCACTGGCAAGCCACCAAATTCCAGAGCTACAAGCCCTGACATAGGACCTGCATGTCTCCAGAACCCTCCGGAACCCCACTATTTGAGGTAGTATCCACTTTAGATGTCTATGTGATCCTGCTGAGATGTGTGTAAGTGTTTTCTTTAGGAAGACTTTCCGACTCACTTTGAAGTCTCTTAGCCATATAAAATCTTATGAATTTACATTT
The DNA here is from genome assembly GCA_026826555.1 of Tolypeutes matacus. Lineage (NCBI taxonomy): Eukaryota > Metazoa > Chordata > Mammalia > Cingulata > Chlamyphoridae > Tolypeutes > Tolypeutes matacus. The sequence continues at coordinate 2,311,499 of JAKSZT010029587.1, read as the reverse complement.
TCCCCTTTTTATTCAATGTCTTTTTACAGTTGCATTGCTAGTTGGTGCTTGGTAACAATCCCTCAATGCCAGGGAGGCTTATCCTGAGAGTCATGACTCATGCTGTGGGGAAGGTAATGGGTTCATATGCTGAGTTTGGCTTAGAGAAAGGTCACATTTGAGCAACAAGGAGGTTCTGAGGAGGCAACCCTTAGGTACCTCATAACAGTAGGCTAAGTTTCAATTTCAAGAGTAAAGCCCCATAAGCCTCATCATCAATATCAAGGGCCCAACAGTGGATCATCCTCCTTCACCAGTCACTGCCCCTGCACTTGGGGGACTGTTGCTACTCCTTTAGAGAATATGGCAGATCTCTCCAGGATGGGAATTCAGTTTTCCCTTGGTTATTGTATGAGACTCAACCCACTGTGGCAATGTCTCATTAATAATTGAATATTTTTAAATACCTCATGTGTATGCTGAGGTGAACTTCCTCCCATGCATCCCCCATCCCTGACACCCCACAACAATGACCCTCTGCCATCCCAGTTGTAACCCTTCTTCAAAAATGAAGCAATTACAATAGCTAAATACAATTAATAGAAAATGAAACAATAATAAGTTTAAATATGAGAAATAAAATACATAAAATTTTAATTAACTAAAAAAATAACATTAAAAGATTGGGATATTTAAAAAATGAAAAAGTATTTTTAAAAGTTTTTTTGACATTTTTCCTTTCATCACTGCAATATTGGTGTCCTGTCTGTACCATGGCACCTTCCCACACTCATTCCTCAGTGTCTCACTATTTTGCATTTTGTTTTCAAAGAAATTTTAGGTCAGAGCAAAGTCACACACAGAATACAAGAGGCTCTCATATACCCAACATCCTCATGCTTTCCTTCCCACCATATTAATACCTTTTTTCATGTGGATGGTACCTTTGTTATAACTGATATACAAATAATGAAACATACCTACGAAGCCCGATCAATGGTTTACATTGTGGTTTACATTTTAGACTGTGCACTTTTATAAATTTTGATGATATTTACCCTGTCCTGTGTACATCATTGTAAGATCATGTAGAACACTTCCACTGTCCACTAAATAACCCCTGTTTGATATATTCTATTCCTCCCTTCCCTTCCCCTCAGGGCCCACAGTGACACCCTGCTTTCACTCCTTGGGTGACAAGACTTATAGTTGCATGCAACAAGACTGAGGTCTTGACACACTGCTCTGTCCTCCCTTATTCGGAACTACCTATGCTCTCAAGAGACACCTGTCTGTCTATTTGTGAACAAATCAGTTCTCCTGGGGATGGGAATCCAGCTCCTTCTTGCACATTATGTAGGTCTCCATGAACTGATACAACACATTATGACAGAATGATCACTCACACACTCCCTAGAAGCCTGCTCCAGGTGTGCCCTGTCTTAAATGTCGCTCTCCATCTAACACCCTAAACTGGTTACCCTTCCTTATCATATTGCCATAAGAGCATACCCAAATTTGTACTTTCAACCACATACTCACAAATCCCCAGCGTTCACTTGGTCTCTCCCCCAACACTCACCCCAGTACCCTGGATTTTCCCACTCACCCTTCCCAAACTACTCACCTGTCAACCCTGTACCACCCAACCCAATAATATTATTACCCTCTTGTCATTTCCTTTCAGTATGCAACTACACACGTTCACCTTACCATAAATTACATCCATATGGGTGTTGGCTCACAACCTTCTTCTCCCATTCTATTTCTTATAAACCTATATTCCAGACAATAGTCCTCTGACTTGGCTCAAATTGCTTAATTCATGTCATGAGGTCATGTACTGTTCATCCTTCAATGCCTGGCTTGCTTCACTCAACATAAGGTCCTTAAGATTTTTCCATGTTATCCAATGTGTTAGCACTTTATTCCTTCTTACAGCTGAGTAATATTCCATTGTATGTATGTACCACATTTTGTTTATCCATTCATATGTTGATGGACACCTGGGTTGATTCCAAATTTTGGCACTAGTGAATAATGCCGCTATGAACATTGGTGTACATATAGCTATTTATGTCTTTCCTTCAATTCCAGCAGTGGAAATGGAATTGGCAGTTCTATAGTTAGTTTTTGGAGGAACTGCCAAACTGTCCTTCACAATGGCTGGAGCATTCTACATTTCTATCAGCAGTGGATGAGGGTTCCCATTCCTCCACATCCTCTTCAACACTCGTAGTCTTCTGTTTTTTAATAGTTGCCTGTCTAATGGGTGTAAGATGGTATCTCATTGTATTTTTGATTTGCATTTCCCTAATAGCTAATGATGTTGAGCATCTTTTCATGTGCTTTTTACACATTTGTATATTTTCCTTGGTAAGTATCTTTTCATGTCACTTGCACATTTTTTAAATGTGTTGTTTGTCTTTTTATTTTTGAGGTTAGGTTTTTTTTTTCTATGCAAGATATTAAACTCCTATCAGATATATGGTTGCCTCATATTTTCTCCCGTGACTAGGCTGCCTTTTTACGTTCTTGACAATGTCCTTTGAGGTGCAAAAGTTTTTAATTTTGAGGAGATCCCATTTATCTATTTGGTATTTTTTTGCTGCTCATGCTTTAGGTGTGAAGTTCATGAAATCATTTCCTATTACAATGTCCTGTATATGCTTCCCTACATTATCTTCCAAGGCGTTTATGGTCTTGGTTCTTATATTTAGATCGTTGATCTATCTTGAGTTGATTTTTGTATAAGGTGTGAGATGCTGATGATACTCTCTCATTCTTTTGGGTATGGATATCCAGTTCTTGATGCACCATTTGTTTAAGAGGCCATTCTCCCCCAGTTGAATGGGTTTGGTGACCTTGTCAAATATCAGATGATTGTACATGTGAGGATCTATATCAGAACTCAGAATTTTATTCCATTGATTGATATGTCTATCCTTGTGCCAATACCATGAAGGATTGACCACTGTAATTTGTAGTATGTTTTATAGTCAGATAGTGTGATATCTCCAATTTTGTTTTTATTTTTCAATGTCTTTGGTGATTCAGGGCCTCTTATCCTTCCAAATAAATTTTGTTGTTAGTTTTTCCAATTCATTAAAAAATGCTGTGTTGATTTTTTATTGGGATTGCATTAAATCTGTAGTTTAGTTTGAGTAGGATAGGCATCTTAATGAGGTTTAGTCTTCTTATCCATGAACAGGGAATATTCTTCCTTTTATTTAAGTCTTCTTTGATTTCCTTTAAAAGTGTTGTGTAGTTTTCTGTATACAAGTCCTTTACATCTTTAGTTAAATTTATTCCTACATGTTTGATTCTTTTAGTTACTGTTGTAAATGGTATTTTTTTCTTGATTTCCTCCACAGATTGCTCGTTATTGGTGTTCAGAAATGCTACTGATTTTTGAGCATTGATCTTATAGCCTGCAACTTTACTGAAGTCATTTATAAGTTATAGAAGCTTTGCTGTAGATTTCTCAGGGTTTTCTCTGTATAGGATCATTTCCTCTGCAAATAGTGAGATTTTTACTTCTTCCTTTCCAATTTGGATGTGTTTTATATCTTTTTCTTGCCTCAGTATTCAAGCAAGTACTTGTAAGACAATGTTAAATAGGAATGGTGATAGTAGGCTTCCTTGTCTAATTCCCGATCTTAGAGGGAAAGCTTTTAGGATTTCAGCACTGAAGATGATGTTTTCTGTGGGTTTTTCATATATACCCTTTATCATGTTTAGAAAGTTACTTTCTATTCCTATCTTTTGCAGTGATTTTATCAGGAAACGTTGCTGTATTTTGTTGAATGCTTTTTCTGCATCTATACAGATGATCGTGTGATTTTTTTCTTTCAATCTGTTTAGGTGTTGTATTAAATTGATTGATTTTCTTTTTTTAAAAAAAAACTTTTCATTGTAGTAAGAAATATACAGTTCAAAATTTCCCATTTAAAGAGATAGTGTTGGTATACAAAACCATTATACCCAGAAAAGGAGAAATCAAGGAAGAGGAAACACAGTAACCAGGAATCAAGCTAGCAGCACCTTGAGGAAATTATCTCTTTATCCCAATCCCTCCAGATTGATTCCCTGAATCTCCTACTCTGTGGGTTCCCAAAACAGCTCACTCAGGCAGGATCTTGCCACCACTCAGATGTTTTTTGTGAGAGAGATCTGCCTATGTTTCTTTAAAAGAAATAAGATTAGGACCCAAGAAAAAGAAAGAGATAGGAAGACAAAACGAATAGTAATGGTAATAGTAAAAGGTAGGAAAGTAAACATACAAGACTGAGGAAATTGAAAAATTAACACAACTAATGAGCACAGAGGAATAAGATTAGGAAAGTGGAATAGAAACAATGAAACAAGAAATAGAATAGAGAAAAACAATATCTGGAATGAATTAAAATGCTGGAATGGTGATAAGAGAGGGTAAGAAAACAGAAAAGGGAGAAAGGAAAAAGTAAAATAAAGAAAGTATTCAGAGAAAAAGGGAGAACAAGAAAAATTGGAGACCAAATAAAGTGGTGGAATGAAAGAACAACAATGGAAAACAAAAGAAAAAGATGGAAGAGTGAAAAGTAATCATGTACGTAGAATAGATGAGTAACCAAAAGAATAATAGAAAGAAAAAGAAAAGTAAACAAGCAAAGAAAGAAAGGGAGGGGATACAAATGAGCAAGAAACAAGAGAGCAGCAACTCATTTTTTAAAGAAATAGGAGACAGAAAAAAAAACAAAAAAACACACACACACACAGAAAAACAGCCTTCTTTCTTAGAGCCCTAATTATCTTCTAAGGTTCCTGGTGTTCCTCAATCACTCACCCTGTAGCCTGTCCTCTGCAGATTTTGAACTGGATTTTAGTGAGTAAAATATTATAAATTAAGAAAATGACCTTTTAAAAAAATAATAAGAGATCCAATAAAAGCTAGTACAAAGAAAATATCTATCTGTGTCCTGTCATAAAGTTTCAGCTGGATGCCTGATAACTTGGTAGATCTCTTCTCAAGGAATAGCCAGGAATCAAACCAGTGACTTAATATAAGTTAGGCAGGAATTCTCCCACTGAGCTCTTCTGGGTACTTGGGTTGATTAACCTTTCAGAAGCTATCCTCCCCTTTTCCCTTGGGCAGGTTACATCCCCTGCAGTTAGCTGGAGTGGTGCTGATCGCCTCCTGTCTCTGCCTCCTCTCTGATGTAATTCCTCTCTTTACCTAGGTGTCTGGGTGTGACTGCCAGCCTGAGATGAACCCCCTCCCCTCTCCCTGTTGAGTCAGTGTTCCTTCCGATATTCAATGGGGATCCAACTGGCTAACCTTGATGCAAAAAAATCTCCCTCCACTCTCCCAGACCCTTCCTTCTTACGGGGAATCTGCCATCACACTCCTGTTTGGAGAAGGGGCTAGGGTCTCCAGCTAGTCTGTCCACCATGAGGGCTGGGTATGTGTGCCCTTTCCAGTCACTGAGGTAAGCAACCCCCCATTATTCCTGTATTCCCTCTCTGTCCAGTACCCTCCTAGATGACTCAGAGCACCTTCCCATGGGGGTATACATCTGCTCCACTCTCAGTTAAATACAATCTGCCAGGAATTTTACCCTTACTTAATATCTTGGGGGTGGGGAAAGGGAGCCCTTCTTGGCAGCTGGGAGGTTTAACTCCCAATTATTTGCCTTGGCTTCTTTTTGTCTCTCACCCTCTGTATTCTGGAAGTTGGTACACAGTGTCCTGGTTTGCTGTGTCCCAAAGCAGGTCCCCACAGCAGCCTCTGGCTTTTTCTTTGTTGTTTTAGTGAGAGCTAAGGTTTATATGTTTAACCCATGTTCCCACTATCCTCCTTCCAGTGTCTTCTTAATATCCTTTATCTCTTCCTTCACTTCATTAAGGTGATTCATGATATTTGTTTGGACATCTCTGATTAGTTGTTCCATGTTCTGCATCTCCTCCTGGTTTTTAGTTTGCTCATTGGAGTGGTCCATGTCTTCCTTTTTCTTAGTATGTCTTGTAATTTTTGTTGGTGTCTGGGCATGTTTATCTTGATGGGTTCATGAAGCTGATTAACTTCTCTCTCTACTCTAGGGTTTTATTTTATTGTTGTTTGTGTATGTGTGGTAAGGTTTCACTTGGAAACTTCATTCCTCTTATTTTTGTTCCTTGTTGTAGTCTATGTTCCCAAGAAAAAAAATTAGGATCAGAGAAAAGGAAAGAGATAGGAAGAGAAAAAGAATAATAGTAATAATAATAGTAAAAGGTATAAAAGTAATCATACAAGACTTAAGACTATGAATAATTAACATGAGTAAGAAGTACAGAGGAATAAATTTAAAAAGTGACATAGAAACAATGAAACAAGACACAGAATACAGAATAATAGAATGAATTATAAGTCTGTAATGATTTGAGAAGAGGAAAAGAAAAAAGAAAAGAGAGAAAAAATAGAAAATAACAAAAGCAAAGAAAAAAGGAGAGAGAGAAATTGAAAACAAGAAAAAATTGAATATCAAACAAAAAAATGGTGTAATAAAACAACAACAGAAGAAAGAAGGTAGAAAGGTGAAGGAGAGAGAAGAAATAATATAGGTAAGGAAAATCAGTAAGAAAAACAAAACAAAACAAACCCGGAAACAAAAGAAGAGGAAACACAGCAAACAAAAAATAAAGCAGCAGCAACTCATTTTTAAAAAGGAGAAATAGAGAAAAATGAACTAAAAACAAAAATAAACACAAAAAAGCAGCCTTAGATCCATAAGGATCTTCTCGGGCTGCTCGTGCTCATCAATCAGTCACCCTGCAGCTTGCCCTCTGCAGGTTTTGAACCAGGTTTTAGTGAGTAAAATAAGGAAAATAAAAAAAGGACACATTTTTTTTTTTAATAAGAGATCCAATAAAAACTAATACAAACAGAATGTCTATATGTTCCCTGTCATAACGTTTCAGTTGGATGTCTAATAACCTGGTGGATCACTTCTCTTAGAAGAGCTGGGAATTAAACCAGGGACCTCATACATGCAAGGCAGGAATTCTTCCACTGAGCTAACCTGTCTCAGGTTAGTTAGTTTTTGAAAAGGCTATCCACCCCCCTTTCTTTTGGGCATTTTATATGCCTTGCAGTTTGGTACAGTCCTGCTGATTAAGTGCCTGTCTGTCCCTGACTCCTCTCTGCTCTACTTCTTTTCTCTCCCTGGGCAGCTGGATATGACAGCCTGCCTGAGGAGATCCCCCTCCCCTCTCCTTGTCAAGTTGGGGTCCCTTCTGATATTCAAGAGGGGCTCAGCAGGCCAAATTCACTGCAAAGTTACCACTCTCTTCCCTCTCAGACCTCTCTGCCTCCTTGAGAATCCTTCCACACACTCCATTCAGAGCTGGGAGCCAGCAGCTCCATCTATGCTATTTGCCCTGCGGGTGGGGTATACATGTCCCTTCCAGCCAAAGGGATGAACAAGTCATGATTTTCATTTGGCTTCTTTAAATTTCCAGTACCTTCCTAGATGACTCCGAATACCTTCCTGTTCTATATCAATCCAAAGCAGCTGGCAGGGAGGAAGATGTCTGCTCTCCTGTCAGTTAGATGTAATTCACCAGGGGTTTTACCCTCACTTAATATCTCAGGGGTAGGGTTGGGTAAACCTTACTGGTGGCCAGGAGGTTTAATAACACAATTAGTTGTTATGGCTTCTTCATCTCTCTGTCCCTCACTCTCCTGTGTGTCGTGAAGCAATGTCCTGTTCTACTGTACCCCAAAGCAAGTCCCCAAGGCAGCCTTTGACTCTTTCTCCATTTTTTTAGTGAGAGCTCAGCCTTATCTACCTGACACAGTGGGCATGTTCCCCAAATCTACATTATTTTTTGCATTTCATTTTTTATTTCAAAGGTTTTCTGCTGTTATCTTTTACATTTCAACTATTGATCAATCTGGAATTTACCTTGATTTAAGGAATTTGATAAGAATTGAATTTTAGTTGTTTTCAGAATGGCTATATTTTATAGTTGTATGATTTTGTTTTAACCATTGATTTCTAATCCAAGGTCTCTAATCTGGGCCATTAATCTTTTTTTAATGTTCCACTTAATGCACAATATAATTGCATTTGCTCTATAATAGTTTTTTTTTTGTTTTTTTTTTTGTTTTTGTTTTTGTTTTTGTTACCAGGGCTGTGCATTGAACCTGTTACCTTGTAGGAAGGATGACTGTGCTCAACTGCTTGAGCCACATCCACAACTCTCTATAATATATCTTGATATCTGATAAACCTAGTAATCACTCATTTCTACTCTTTTCTTGAATTCAGCCTATTCTTTCTTTCTTTATTTACTTATTTATTTTTAATTTTTTTAAAATATTTTAAAAGATGCTTAGATTATATAAATGTCACACAAAAATTACAAGATTCCCATGTTCCCCACCTCCCACACCTCCCATAACATCCCACATAAACATCTTTCATTAATGTGGCACATCCTATTCTTATGTTTCAATTTAAATATACATTTAAAATAAGCTAGTGTCGTCATAGTACAAAGCTAGTTTGTATTTTCAAATAGTTTTTATTTAGGAAGAATTATTTATGTAGAGTTTATATCTTTAGACAATTAAGAATTCCTATACACTGAGATAGGAATTCTTATCTTTGATTTAGCCAAGTTTTCCTTTATTCTCTTCAGTGTATTTTCTTCCTACCTTAATAATTTTTATTCTTACTGCTGCTGTTCTTCATCCATGACCACTAAAATGCCAGATAATGCACTTGCTGTAAGAAAAATTCTCTTTCAAGTAATGTATGACTCCAACCTTTGCTGAGCATTTTTTTTTTTTTTTTGGAGCTGATAAGATCATCCAACTCACACAGATGGTCTAATATCACTATGTAGCCATCTGCTATCGCCTGCTCTGCACAGTCATCATGTGATGACAACTTTGTGGTCTCCTCTAAGGGCAGGCCTGGGATAGAGGCTTGGTCCATGCCAACAAGAGAGACTTTTCACAATATGTCTGACCTTATGTGGCCCCAATGTCGTAGTCCACTTCATTTGTGACTCGGACCCTTTGTGGAAACTAGCCTCCAAGGCCACCCACACCTTCGGTCACTGTTGCTGTCAATATTAGGTGCAGGTATCTGTTAAACTTCCTGTTCTTGATGGTCTACTATGTGGTCCTCCTATAAATATTTCAGATCTCACAGGGGAGTTTCAAAGTCTGTCCAATTGTGTCTCTCTCATCACTGTGGTCATCTTGTTATTTGTGCCTTGCATGTTTGTGAAACTGGACCCACTTACCACCTTTCTCATGATAAAACTCTTGCTGTGTTTTATCCTATCATAACTCCCATGTTATACTCTTTAATCTATAATCTCAGAAACACAGTTGTGAGGAGTGCTATGAGGTAGTATGGGGCAAAATTCACTTTGGGAAATAATCACAACCATATAAAATGGCTTGATACCTTTATTGTTAAGAGAAGATAATTCCTCTGGTCAGGACCAAGTGAATACTACATGACAAAATTACTTTGATGGTGGCATATAAGCCTTTGGAGGAAGGACCCAGGCAGAAATTATTTATTTTTATAAAAACAGCCTGTTTAGATTAATTTATTGCACTTTTATTTGACAATCTTTAATGTCAGAATCAGTTGGAGTTCTTGTTAAAATTCTGATTCCAAGAAACAGCCCTAAAGATTGTTTTTGGAGTGACTTATCTGCATTTTAAATAAATTTCACAGATGTTCCTGAAGTAGATGATCTTGGAAGACAATTTGAACGATAGTGCCATAGATTATTTTCACATGCTCAGCCTACTATTAAGGTCTTTCCTAGGAAGTACCCTTCATAGAAGAAGCTATGAGAACAATGAAACTCTCTAATCTTCATAAATAATGCAATACAAGCTCACTACCTATAAGACAAAATTAAATATTCTGGGAAAGTAAAAATGATTTGAATTTTTATTCTCCATCTTTTCTTTCTGTACTTTCTAATCTTCTGCCACATCTGGTATATTTTTTTCTTTATCTTTTTCTGTCTCCAAAGAAAATATCTACCATTTCTTGTTGCTGCATTATTTGGTCTAAAATTCATTTACATTGTTAAATTAGCTGGTAATTCACATTGAGAGCCTTGTTTTTACAATTTTGATATCCAGATGGCATGTTATGTATTATTTCTTACATGCATTTTTTTAAAGGAAATGTTGATAGTGTTTAGTGTACTGTAAATTTTAAGAGCATAAAATCTGCATAAAACAGTCCTGAGTTCAAATTTATTTTTGCCATTGAGAGTGTGAACTTTGGCAAAACACAATCTCTTTAAGTTTCAGTCAAAGGGAATCATAGAGATATTACTGGGATCAAATCAAATAATCTTTGCAAAGTCTTAATACACTAGCTGTTCAAATGTTAGTTTTTGTAAACATTCCTTATTACTGGAATCTCTGAAATGATAATAGATACCATTACCGTTAATGTAAATTTTTTCTTAAAGTCATAACTCCTCTCTCCCTACTTTGAAGAATACTCTGAAATTTGACTGGCTTTGTATGAATTCTTGGGGACTGAAACAGCTTTACCTCTGCCACACCTGAGATTTTCTACCCTGGTTTTCAAATCTCCATTGATCTTTTTGCCTCCAAGACCTTAGAGCCCACGTGATTTTAGCTCTGATTTTCTCCTGACAAATCCTGTTAGGGGCCATAGAGATATATTACTATGACCCTGATATTAACAAGCAGACACTCAGAATAAGAACAGATTTGAAGGGTAATATTTGTTCACACTGAGTAGAAATGTGCAGTATTTATAAGACACTAGAGTCAGATTTCTCTGGTTTGAATGTGACCTGGACAAGTTTTTTGTTGTTTATTTTTTTGTTTGTTTTTGTTGTTGTTGTTCATCTGTTAAATGGTGGTAATAGTACCCATCTCAAACATGTTGGGCCAATTAAGTGGGCTAAAATATTTCAAGCACTTATAACAGTGTCTGACACATAGATCATAGTTGTATGGTTTTTTTAAAGAAAAAAATATTGACTGTCACTGACCCATTCTAGTTGGGGAAGATATGGGTTGATACTTCTTCAGAAATATCAGGACTTCATCTTCTCTGAGTTGGACCTCTGTAGAGGTCCCTGTTTCCATAGGTGAAAGGTATACCTTTTATATAAACAACCTATATACCACAATTTTTCTGTGAAATTCAACTGAGGACTTTATGGACTTTTAGGGACATTATTCTGCTTCTGGAGGTACTGTAGACAGCAGATAATGTGAAAGGATTCCTAGGAAAGGATGCTCTAGGACTGAATTTCATTTCACCAGTTCTGTCAAAACTACATGGAGTTTACAACCATTATCCTATTCCTATCCTAGTTCATATGTACAATGACATTGCGGTACAAAAGTCATAGGGATATATTAAGCATTAGATGAGCTAATGTGTGCAAATCATCCAGGAGAGTGCCTGGCATTCAGTAAGTGCCTAATAATTGTCACAAATTTATTGTCTCTCACTTCTCCATCAGCCTCCCATTTCTGTCTAACTTTTTAGAAATGTTATGACTTATTTACTATTTAATTGTAGATAAACATTACATTAGGAGTCTATGAGGAACTTTCAGAATTCTGATAGCAAACCTTATAAAATTAATGCAAAATGGATGAGATTAAAGTCTAAAATAATTCACCTTAAAATATGAATGTCTCCCATATCACAATGAACTTATAAAAGACACCAAAATGTAATGAAATTTTTATGACAAATAAGAAAAATGCAGCATGATAATTAATAATTGAAGTAAAAGCTATTATTTATTTACTACTATATGGAAAGCACTATAAAGGCATTGTCTTGTTTAATCTTCATAAAAGTTTTTGAAGTAAAATATTGTTATTTCTGTTTGCTAGAAGAATTAATTCCATCATGGAAAATGTGGAAAATTTAATCAAGGTTTATTCTATTAGTGAATGCCTGAGGTGGGATTTAAACTTAGTATTTTGGATTTAGAACTTGCACTCTTAGGCACTATTTTATTTTTCATATTAATTGCATATATCAGAGTAAAGAACACTTTCTAGTTGAGAGATATAGGCATTAAATAAGTAAATATATTAAAACAAAAAATGTGGAATGAGTGATATGCTAGAAAATGATTTGGAAGCAGGGGTTCTCTTCAGAGGTGCAAAGAAGAGTCAAAATTAAAAATGCAGTGTTTATCTGCTCATGTTCAAGGATGAGAGACCTCAATCTGAAACACCATGATTAAAACCATTATAGATGTGTTTATGATTGAGAGGAGGGGGTTTTATTCAACATGAATGAGTATCATTATCCTCTCTCCTCTATTCCAAATTGAAGATCACCAAGCAACTTTACCCATGTTCTTATTAATTCAGATCATATAAAATAAGGATGAGAAATATAACACATGTACTCAAACAAACCATCTTCACACAACAGACTTTGTCCTTGCTGGTGGTTGCTCTTTTTGGTGGCATTAGGATTCTCATTGCCTCTTCATGGCCTGCTTTTATTTCAATTTTCACCATTTTTCCCATATAAAAGCTCTTGCATTCACTTGAAGCAGCTGGAATAAGATGATTTTTAGAAGGAAAGCTATCCACTTAGCTAAATTTACTCTGAATTATAACTAACATTTTCATGGCCTACCAGGCTCTGTCCAATTGCTCTCCATTCAAAGAAAGTTTTCCATGACCTCTTTTCCTTGTTCACATTGCTCCAGTTACAATAGACTTCTTCTTACCATCAAGCCTTTTCTCTGGCTCTTCTTGCTTCAGAAATGCTCCTTCTACTCTATATCTTCAAATTGTTGGATTGCTCTCATCACTCAGTCTACAGTTCAAATGTCCCATAGGTTGAGCAAATTTCCTTAAGCACTCATTGTGAAGCCATTCATTATCTTCTTGAGTTATTCTCTACCATATCACCTGTTACATTTTCTCTACAGTATTTTCACAATCTGATTTATGTGATGTATTTGCTTATTTTTCATCTCTCCCAACCAGAGTGAAAACTCCATGAAAATAGAGGCAGGGCATTTTTTGTTCACTACTGCATCTGCAGCACCTAAACCAAGTTTGAAACAGAGTAAATTAAATGCTTAATAAATACTTCTTGGCCATCATCTCCACATAACCATTTTAAAAGTAATTGCATTCATTAAAGAACCCTTGCCAGCTGGAATATTTCTGAAGTTGATGGCATTCCAATCTTTGTGATACATTGATATGGGAGATTTTAGTGTGGTTTGTTATAGCATCAAAGTTCTTAGCTGAAAATGCAAAATCATCTGTAATTAATTTAACTGAAAAGTATTTATTAAATGGAATTAAGTATCTTAAAAATCTTTAATAAGGCCACAAGTCAGAGTCAAGTTTGAACTACCAGGCGCCACATGCCGAAGCTCACCTGTACAAGACTAGCAAGCTAAGGGAGTTATTGCCACTGCTGACACCAAACTCTGCTGCCACTATTTAACTTAGTCATGGCTTTCCAGGTAAATGGGTTGACAAGAGGAGATGGGGAGGCCGAAATGCCATAGGGCAGGCTGCAAGCTGGGAACTCTGATGAGGTTTTCAATGAATTCCTTTGAAACATCTTGAGCTAGCCAGGAGAAACAGCCTGGCTGAAGTAGAGATGGAAATTCTCCCTTTTGTCTGCAGAAATCATTTCTTCTCCTTTTATGGCCTTCAACTGATTGGATGAGACTTCTCTCACTGTTGAAGGCAATCCCCTCAGTTGATTGAAGATGTATTCAGCCATAGATACAATCAACTTACTGAAGATTTAAATCCACAAATTCTGCTCACAGTAATTATCAGGCCTGTATTTGTTTGATAAAATAACTGGACACAATAATCTAGCCAAGTTCACATAAGAACCTAATCATCACAATCCACTTTTTGTCAACTTGTCACCCACATACATCTCCTTAGACCATACTTAATCTCTAAATAAAAACAATAACAGAAAGTTTTAGTTTCCTACACTGCTCAAAGCAAGTACAATGAAACACGTAATGTTAAACAATAGGGATTTATTTGCTCATGTTTTTGAGTATAGGAAAATGTCCAAATTAAGACATCATCAAGGTAATATATTCTTCTGGAAGACCAGTTGTCAGTGATCCTTGGCTCCTCTGACACATGGCAAGGCACATGGTGGCATTTTCTGGTCTCTTCCTTTTCCTCCATATTTTGTTTTTTCAGCTTCTTTCTTCCATGGCTCCCTTTCTCTCTGAATTTCATTCTGTTTATAAAGGATTCCAGTAATAAGATTAAGACCCTCCCTGACTTCTTCAAAAGGTTTTATTCATAATGGGTTCATACCCACAAGTATGGATTAGATTTAAAAACATGCTTTTCTGGGGTACATATATCTTCAAACTACCACATTGACATATTTTCAACTGATATTACTCAGTTGTCCCATGTACAACTGGAAGCACATTAACATTTTTCCCAGAAGATGATGCAAGTCCTAGTATAATATTCACTCTGAAACTTGATATCCTATAACTTAAATACTATGACATAAAGTTAGTGCAACTTACATATTAAGATGATAAGATAGGAAAGAAAATAAAAATATTTGCTTTATAAATATATGTAAAAATAATCATAAAAAAACAAAGAAATCTATTCATGACTATTTTAGTCCTTGTTTCTGTAACTGGACATATAGTCATAGCTTGTATTATAACTAACTTATTCTCCTACCCATTCATTGCATGGTATTTGTTTGGGCAGTTAGGAAACTAAAACACTGGCCAAACAGGAAAGCTGCTACCACTCTCCCTGACCTTAGCACCTCCCTGGCTCAGCTGAGTCTTCACCAGCACCCAAACTGGTATAATTTCCAACACACAGTTTGAACATGTGTACCTGGTAAGCAGAACTCAAGTCACATATCTATATCCTAGAGGCAAGGAGGACTGGAAAATGTAGTTTATTGAATTTTATGTTTGGAAACTGTATTCAATACATGGGAAACATAAAAGGTACAGGGTGCATTCAAAAGATTTGGGGGGCAGCCACATACCACTGATGTTTTATATAGTTTGGGCATGAGCACTCAGAATGCTTTCATTTTATCCTATAAACATTTCTTTCTACAAAACTGAAGGGTGTTTTTGTCTTTGTTTGCCCTACACATAGGATAAAAAGCAGATATAAAGGACTACAAGAAAATGAGAGAGCAGGAAAATTATGCCAGTTGGTATCTTAGAGTTATGTTTACAATCATTTATGATGAATAATTTCTATGATAGACATTATGTTTAGTTCTGAAACATAAAAGAATAAGATAGTCTTTTACCTTCTGGCACTAGCACAGTAGAACATATGATTCAGTAACAATTATGAAGAAGCTCTTCTCCCTTAATTTTGAGATATTTGGTAAGGAGGAAAACTTCCTTAATTAAAAAATAAAAGCCTGTGTAATGTTATTTACTCCCACTTTGAAAGAACTTAAAATAAAACCCAAATTCCTTTCCAAGCACTATAATGTCCTGTTGTTAGAGTGTGGTGCATATTTGCAATCTCTGCTTGTTCTATTCTCTTCCTTTTCTATTTCCCTCCATTCACATCGGTCTTTCTGTGCTTTGATCTTTTCAAAGATGGAACAGCACTGTTTATGGTAGCAACTTTCCATCCTTTGTATCTACTTTGTATTTACTGTGGGTGATGTTTGTGTGGGATGTTTGTGTGGGATGTGATGGGAGATGTGGGAGGTGGGCAACATGGGAATCCCAGTGGGTTCCGTGTAATATTTTGGGTAATCTAAGCACCTCTTAAAATATATGTATATATATATATATATATATATATAAACAACATTTTTGTAAGCAAATACACATATATGCATATATATTTATATATTATTTTGCAAATGTTTGTATGAATTGTGAGAATTTTGATTTTTACCCATAATAAAAAAAAAATGGCTTTCTCGAACTACTTCATCCATTGTAGCATTCTCCCTCTTATTTTCTATCATGGTCCCCTGTTTTATTGTCTTAATAGCACTTACAAGAGACTGTACATGCTTTAAGTCATTCCCTTGTTCATTTCCTAGTTCTGTTACAAGAATATAAGGTAAATGTAGGTATATATTTTCCTGATTTTTTTTTCTATTTTGTTATCTATTGTATATCCAGCTCACAGCGTAGCACCTGACACAATCTAGGTTCTCTATAATTTTTGAAAACATAATCAATAATTGAACAATGAATTAGTTTTCACATGTAAATTGGTGATAAAATTATAACATAATTAGCAATATTTCAAAGCAGAATAAAGTAAATATTAAGTAAAAATAAAGTAAAACTTGCTACGGCAAAGTGGAGAAATAAATGATGAATTCATCATCATGGAACAAAGTAACTGTAATCATATATTATTTTTGCCTAACAATAATCTCACATTAGTTCTGAAATTAGTTTTTTCTCTGTGTTATATCTTCTTGACCCTAATTATGTAACTGTTCTACCAGCATCTTTACATACAGATGTTCTTTTAAAATTTTGTGGAAAATCCAAGTAAATATAATTAAGCAATTAGCAGCTTTGGACACATTCCATTTACAGGACTCAATGATAAATATTGGGTTTAGAAGGAATAAAATGCCCAGTTATGCTTGCCTTATCGGTGAGTAGATGTATTCTTTTAAGTACTTATATAACTATTTCAGGAAATGCTTAACCAGTCTTAAAGCATAATGTTTAAAAGGCATTGAATGTCCTTCAAATTCTCAAGTAAAGCTAGCTAGACAATATTGAATAGAATGAAATAGGCAATTTTTTAAAAATTGCCTTAAAAAGAAGTTAGTAGAATTCTTTTTCCTCATTAGGTGGTATCTTCTTATGTAGATATGGTATTGTATTACATTAAGTGATATAATTGCCTATGAAATAGATATTCACAAAATTGTACAGTATGATTTCCAGTATTGATGTGTAATTGTGTGAATATCTAATTCATAGGCAATTATATCACTTGAAAAGTTTAAAAAACTCCCACTGGCAGTACAGGTGCTTTGAATTCAATCAAACTTAGATTCCAATTCCAGTTCTGTCCCTTATTAATGTGTGGGTTGGAGAAAAATAACAAAATATTCTGAGCTTTAAATTTGTTCAACTAAAATTAGGATAACAATACTTGACTTGAAGATAAATTGTGACACAATAAATGTGATACATTAAATATAATTGCATTAAATGTGTATAATATATGCATGCACATAGCATCAGGTGCATGGTTTGCTTATCAAATGATAGATGTTCTTACATCTAGTATTTCTTTCCCTTTCATTAATTTTTTTGTTGATTTTAAGTGTAATCAGTGGAATGTTTTCTCACCAGGTTCTTCTGCATTTCAGAGGAATATCAACTTATACATGCTGTTAGGTGGAAACTGAAGCTTCAGATATGCTGTAAGAACACAAAGATTGATCAATTGTTTTTGTCCAAGCATTGTGTTACACATGCTTTCAAATATTTCAGCTCATTAATTATGAATATTCCCACTCAGTAGCTAGCTATCATTAATCTTATCTTACGGATGTGCAAAATTATAACTCAGAGTTCTGACTACCATTTATTTAAGGTCTGGCAATTAGATTTGGAAAATATAATTACAGTGTCTAGCAAAATGTTTTATTATAACATGGTATATATATATATATATATATATATATATATATATCTCCTAAATATAAGTGTGATAGACACTTTGAGTAAAATAAAATTATCTCTTTTGCCTGGTTATTAATAATATGGCTTATGTTAAAAAACAGTGAAGTATAGCTTCTTAATTTTTATGACATAACCTAAAGATTTTGAGTTAGGAGAGAAACATATATAAGCAGATACAATACTCAACTCGCTGACTGGGGACTTCCTCAAGGAAAGTTTAGTATTATTGCTAAATAAGAGGGGAAAAATATGAGAATATTGCTGGTCTGGGTTTATATGATACTTGTCATGAGAAGATTAAAGAAGTTCTTAGATGTCCTCAGTCATCTCTTAACTCCATCGGGGAAACTAGGAGACTAATGGTGAAAAGGTGATTCCTCAACCACTACCATCATTTCTGTCCTCTGATTATATGGCCCCTTGGAGTAAACCCTGAGCTTAAATGAATTAGTAGATCCTCTATGATGACTGGGTCTATCTTATTGGAAAAGCTTGACACAATTTAAATATTCTATAATTATTTGTGCATTGAATGAAAAGATAAAATAACTATATTTTACAGGTAAACTGTTTCTTATCATTGAAATGAACTTAGATAAAAGAACAGTAGACCTAAGAAAGTGGAAAAGCAATATGTATATTTGAGGTATAGCAGAAAGTCCCAAGCAGAATGAGACTTGTAAGAGATGAATTTGGGGAGGTAACCTGGATAAAAGTCTTCTGGGGTTTTTTAGGCCAAGTTATGTAAACAGTATGTGTAGGAATCCACTGTAGCAATTTTGAAAAGTGAGTGGCATTATCTAAACCAGATTTAAAAAGAATCATTTGGGCTGCTGTAGGAGAACAGTTAGTTGAAAGCAGGAATAAAAGTGGAGAGACTGGTAGGAGGCTAACTGCAGTAAGCCAACGAGATACCAGAGAGATAGGATAGACAAAATTGTAGTGTATTTTGAAAGTAGACATCACAGAATGTTTTTAAATATATGAATAAGTAATGTGACAGGAATAAAAATATTGAAAGCTATTGTAAGATATTTGTTCAAAAAATTACACAGGAGATGATACCATTTAATGAGATGAGGGATAAGTTTGGGGTGGATTATTAAGAATTTACTTTTATGAACATAAGTTTGATATTCAATCAGTGATATTCATTAGGCAGTTGCATACATAGATTTGGAAATTAGGGAAGAGATAGGAGATGGTGATAAAAGTTGTATGGCTTCAGGATTTATAATTCAGAAAAGAAGGCTATCCCATCCAAAGACTCAAAGTAGGAGGTTTCAATGTGTTATGAAGAAACTAGGTCAGTGAACTTTGGTCTATAGTTTTATTTTCATAATTTTTAAATCTACTTAAATGATGTAAATTAACCTATATGGGTCCTTAAGTAGTGAACTTTGTGAATTTATGAATGTTGAAACTCCCATTCTTTCTTGTCCTAGTCAATTCTCACTTTACCTTTTAACATTATGAAAGCATTACTCTGGGAAGCTTTCTTGACCCTAGTTTGGTTTATGTTGCCAAACTTTACCTCCTTAGCATCGGATGAATTTTTTTTTTTTTGGTAGGTTCAAATATATTCTGTGTTTGGGAGTACACAAGTGACATGGGAATGACACAGAAGGCTTCCAGATTTGAGTAGGGCTCAGAGCAGAAAAGGACTCTGCAGCAGGTACAGTAGCACACCCATTTTGACTAGGTGCACCAGAAGAAGTTATGGTATTAGAGGTGTCTGTGGTGGGAAGAGATGTGTGGCTTACAGCAAGCCCCAGTAAGATAACTGCAACATAGACCCTAGGGATCCAGAGCAAAACATTTTTAAAATAGCACTGATTACATTAGTCTGTATTGTTCTTACCGCATAATTATAAATCCAAACACTGATGATAGGGAACATTTTCTTACTCAACTTGTTAACCCCAATGCATATAATGACAAGTTAGCACAAATAGATTTTCCATAGACATTTTGACTGAATGAATAATTAAAAGATTAGGCTTATAAAACACTATTTTTTTTTTTTAATATTTTATAGGTAAACTGTCTCTAAATCTGAAGTCAGCATCTAAAAAACATAGATGGAACAAAGGAATAATGTGACTTACTTTGTCCTCCTGGGCCTCATGCAGAATCCAAAGAAACAGAAATTACTTTCTATTATTTCTTGCTCTTCTACATTTTGACCATTGTGGACAATTTACTCATTATGGTGACTGTAACAGTCAGTAAGTTCCTGGACTCACCTATGTACTTTTTCTTGCTGGCTTATCATTTATGGATGTCATTTATGCCTCAGTCATTTCCCCAAAATTGATTTCAGGCTTGTTCTTTGGACAAAAGATCATATCCTTCCAAGGTTGTATGATCCAGCTCTTTTGGAGCACTTGTTTGGTGGATCAGAGGTCTTTTGCTGGCCAGGGCATATGACTAGTATGTGGTCATCTGTAAGCCCTTGTATTATCTAATTACCATGAGGCAATGGATGTGTGTTATGCTGTTAATACTATTTCATAATAGTATTTGTACATATTTGAGTTTCTATTAAATTCAAAACATGCCAATCTAGTCACAAGCTAAGTTGAATGTGATTTTTTTAGGAAGATTAATTTAAGGAGTTTATATTTTTAGAGAATTATGAATTTGTATCCACAAAAAGGATAGATCTTTTGATTTAGACAAATTAAGACTCTTTACGTTTTCTTCCTGTCTTACTTATCCCTTATAGATGGCTGTGGTTTTTTCATGCTGAAACTCTTTCTGTGGGGAAAAAAAAAAACATCTCTATCAGGGGCTGCATGACTTAAGTTTTTGCTGAGCAACTTTTTGGAGTTGCTGAGATCATCCTACTCGTGGTGATGACCCATGACCACTATGTGGCCATCTGCAAATCCCTGTACTATACAACCACCATGAGCTCATAGGCTTGTGGCTTCCTCAAAGGAGTTTCCTAGGCTAGAGGCTTTGACCCTGCAACCATTTGGATCCTCTTTACAATGAGGCTGCCCTCCATTGGCTGCAATGCCCTCCATAACTCCACGTGTGACTTGATCTTTTTGCTGAAACTTCTCTGCATGGGTACCTACACTCTTGGTCTCTTTGTGACTGCCAACAGTATGTTCATCTACCTATCAAACTTCCTCCTCTTGATGGTCTCCTGTATGATCTTGTACACTCTGAAATCTCACCCTTTAGAGGGGAGGTGCAAAGCCTTGACCAACTTTATTTCTCCTATCTGTAGTTATCTTATTCTTCATATCCTGCATATTTATGTATCTGTGCATAGTGTCCACATTCTCCATTGATAAAGTTGTGGCCAGGTTTTATGCCATGATAACCCCCATGTTAAACTCTTTGATCTAGACTCTCAGAAATGTAAGGTAAAAATGCTATGAAATTGCTGTGGGGTTAAAAGATGACTTGAGTGAGAAATAATCACAAGCATATAAAATGATTTTATCTTTTTACCACTAAGAGAAAAGAAGGTCATTTCTATGGACAGTGAATATTTTGTGTCAAAGATTATATGTCAATGACATATAGACTCTTTAAGAAAAGGCCCAGGCAGTAAATTACTTATCAGTATAAAACTATCCAATTTTGACTAATTTATTGACCATTTTGTTTTTTATCTTCAATGTACTTTCAGAATCAGGTGCTTAATGTTTTTAACATACAGATTTTGAGGAAAGAGCTCTATACATTCTAACTAATTAGGGCAGTG
The DNA here is from genome assembly GCA_026826555.1 of Tolypeutes matacus. Lineage (NCBI taxonomy): Eukaryota > Metazoa > Chordata > Mammalia > Cingulata > Chlamyphoridae > Tolypeutes > Tolypeutes matacus. The sequence continues at coordinate 2,290,096 of JAKSZT010029587.1, read as the reverse complement.
CTTGGATTGATGTTTCTACATTTTGAACAAATTATCCAGATGTTTCTGAAGCTTTTAATCTTTGCACACACTTTGTGCAATAGTGCTATTGATTATGTTTAAATCAGCTTATTAATTGATTCACATGATTAAGGCATCTCCGAGGAAGTATCTTTTATAACAAAATCTATGAGAACAAAGAAACTGGCAATATTTCATATATGATGTGATGCAAGCTCAAACTTTGCAATTATAAAACAAAAATGAAATATTCTGGGCAATAGATATGTTTTGAAATTTTTATTTTCTGTCTTCTCTTTCTATACTTTCTCTTCTTCTCCCACATCTGGTCTTATTCTCTCTTTTTCTATTTCCAAAGGAAATGTCTACTATTCACTCCTGCCATTCTTTGGACTAAAACTCATTTTTACTGTTATGTCAAATAGTCATTCACATTGACAACATTGTTTCACAGTTTTTGTTGGATAAAGGAGATTTTATGCATCATATCCTGTATATAAATTATGGAGAAGCAGGTGAACAAGCATAGTATATTATGGTGGTTATGAGAAAAGTGTCTGCTTCATACAGTCTTGAGTTTAAATCTTACTTTTGCCATTTATAGTGTGAATTTTGGCAAACTATGATCTCCTTAGGTTTCATTTAAAGGGGATAGAGATAATATCAGGATCAAATCAGATAATCCTTGTAAAGCTCTTAATACCAATAAATTTTCAATAAATATTTTGTTATTAGAAACATCCTTTATTACTGGAATCTCTGAGATTATAATAGACTCCTAAATTAGGCCTGACTGTTGGAATTGTTTTCTTGTTTGTTTAACTTTAAAAGAATGATATTTACTGAGAAGAGGAATTAGTCTGAAATTTGGCCTTTTAGGAGCTCTTGGGTCTGGAATGAGCCCCTCTTCCTCAGCCATTCCTAAATCTTTCTTCTCTTCTGGTTTTTTTATCTTGTTTGTCTTGTGTTTCCAAGGTCTTGGAGCTGCTACAATTGTTTCTCTGATTTTCTCCTGACAAGTCCACTTTGAAAACTCAGACAGGTAAACACAGCAGCAACCAGAATATGAGCTGAATTAAAATAAATATTGACATATATTCGTAGAACATATATCCTCTCTTGAAGATACCTGGCCTTCCTTATTAAAGCTTTGAGAATTTTTGTAATAAAGAAATATTTCACTTAATTTTTTTTTCTTTAATTGGAAAAAAATTGGCTGTGAATGAGACCTGGGAAAATGATTTTCTTCATCTGTAAAATAGTAATGATAGTACCTACCTCATAGGTGTTAATCCAATTAATTGGTTTAATATATTTTAAATGAATTTAACTGTCATGCCACATAGAAAGCATTATATAAATGTATTTTGAAACAAAAATATTGACTGGCACTGATCCAACTTTCAGTTACGGCAGATATGGACATTGATCTCCTCAAAAAACAGCAGGAGACTTGTTACCTTGGACTCAGAAACCCTGTAGATACTGTCCTGCCCACTTTCTCCTTAGGTGGAAAAGATACCTTCTTGCATGACCAATTATTTGTGATGTCACATTTTCCTTGAACTTCAGGCAAGGACATTATGAATTTCTAGGGTATTATTCAGCCTTTAGAACTCCTGAAGTCTGCAGAGTTTCAACTGATATGGAAAGATTTGGGCTCTGCAGTCAACAGAACTAGGATTAAATTCCATCTCATTCATTTATGTAATGCTGTATGCATTTCACAATCATTCAGAGTCATTTTAGTCTTAGTTCATGAGTAAAATAGTATAGTAATATCTATTTTATAGTAATTTCTATCATTAGATGACACGCTATTTACAAAGCATACAAAGCAATGCCCGGCACTCTGTAGTAACTTAATAAATTTCACCCTATTTGTTGTCTGCTTCATTTCCAAGTCAGTGTCTCATTTATATCTGACTTTTAAAAAAACTGATTCATATTTATTATTCACTTGTTTAAAGATCCTATAATAGGAGATCATGAGAAACTTTCAGAATTCTGAGAGCTAACTGAGTAAAATTAATGAAAGATGGATGGTAGTAACTCTGTGAAGGATTCACTTTAAAAGTCTGAATGTTTCACAAATCAAAATCAGGCTAAGGAAGATCCCAAAATTTAATGATTTCTCTTTGACAAATAAGAAAGCTGTGCAAGAAAATTAATACTTTTAGTGAAATCTATTATTTATTTACTACAATATGGCAGGCACTATGAAGGCATTGTCTTATTTTATCCTGTAAGTGTCTTTGAAGTAGATTCTACAACTGTTTTCAAGAAAATTAATGGAAACCTGGAAAATGTATCCTATCTGGTGCATGATATGTGATTTATACTCATGTAGTTTGACTTCAGAGTTGGCCTTCTTAAAACACTAATTAAATATATTATAATAGCATATACATGAATAAAGAAATCATTTTTTGTTGAAAGGTAGGCAATAAATAGGTGAGTATGTTAAAAGTAATAATAATTTAATCAAGAAAGTACTAAAAAGTGAAAAAAAAGTGATATAACAATGACTCAGGACAGTGGGGCTCCTCTTTAGACCTGATGTCACAGTGAAACAAGAGCAAGAATTTGCATTATTTAACCAGGTACAGGGATGAAAAACAATGAGTGGGAAGGACAGGAGTAAAACTATTAGAGGTAGTTATATGGAAGGGAAATTTAATTTGACCAGGATGAATATCATTATCCATTCTCCTTTATTCTAACTTGAACATCACCTAGTAACTTTACCCATATTATTATTATTCAGCTCACATAAAATCAGGATTAAGAGAAATAAACCCAACCATCTTCACTATGAAGTCTTTGTATGTCTTTCTGTGATCATCACTCAGTGTGCAGTTTAAATGCCACCTCCTTATAGAGGACATGAATTCTGTAATTAGTTTTTATTCTTTTAATTGTACTAGTTACTAATACACTAGTTACTAGTATACAATGATATTAATATTTAATACTATCTAGACTTCCTATTCTTTCAATTTTGGTTGCATTATATATGTTATTTTTGTGTAATCCTTCTACTTTTTAAAAGTAAAATAATTAGTATATGATAATATTATATAGTACAAAGCAAACCATAAATAATGATATTAAGCAAAAAATAAATCTATCCATCCTTCACCAGAGTGTCCCATAATACCTTGCCAGAGGCAAACACTGTCTTCTATAACTTAAGATTTTTCAAACATTTTTATAAATGCAAGCATATTCACATACTGTATATGCATATGTGTTTTTCTCATTAGTGTGTGTTAGCATTTACATTTTACTACTTAGTATCTTGATGTACTTTCCATACCAGTCCATAAAGATGTAACACATTCTAAGTTTCCTTCATTATGCATGACTTAGTTTCCTAGCTGCCATCACAAATACTGTAAAAATGGATTACCTTAAGATAGATTCAGTTTTCAGATGGTTGAGATTATTTTATGAATTCTAAAAAGAGAAAGATTATGTTTTTGAACTAATATATTCTTGTGTGTGTGACACCTTTTGATTGCATTAAATTTGGTTGAGGGATCTTTGATTAGATTGCTTGATAAGATTGCTTTTGGGCTATTGATTGGACTATGTAAGTGGGGTGTGAGTCATATTAAGTCTTTGCCCTCTTTCTGTGTCTGTGTCAGAGAGAGACACACACAGTGAGACACAGAGTAAAAGGGAGCCACCATATTTGGTCCTGCCATGTTAGGAAGGACTAGAGGATCCCTTAAGCATGAAACCTCCAAAAGGCTGGGCTCATGGGGAAGTTCAAGAAGAGACAAATCTTATGCTTGGTAGCTGATGGCTGAACTTTGAGAGCTGGGCTCTGAGAGATGATAGATTCTGGAGGGGAATGCAAAGACCTTGGCAGAAATTGGCAGCAAATTTCACCAGATGCCAGTTGATTTTGGTGATAAAGCATCTCTGATAATCTTTGGGTTTTCCACAGCTTTGGAACTGTAAGCCTTTACCTCAAATAAATCCCCTTTAAAATATCCAACCCATTCCTGGTACTTTGCATCAGCAGTTCTTTGTCAAACTAAAACAAAAGGCTAGAAGGCTTGCTACTTCTAGGAGTTGGTATCTTCTGACTGGCTAGCAATCCTCGTGGTTCTTTGGCTTTTCCCTGTCAGTTACAGGGCAATGTCCTTTCATTTCTTTCATGGCTTCTGCCCTGATCCTCCACCAGACTTTGCCTTCATAAAACCTCCAGTAATAAGGTTAAGACCCAACCATTTATTTGGGCCACACTCTGACTAAAAATAACATCTTTGTCAGGTTCTATTTGCAATGGGTTCAAAAACATAGCAATGGATTAAAATTGAAAACATGACTTTTTCTGTTTCCACTGCCTTACACTCCATCAAAAAGGTATAGTAAAATTAATACATCAAACCCTCTTCATGTTGAGTACAATCTTTGTTTATGACAAATAATTTTGCAAAAAATAGCTGTCATTTTGAATATGTGCAAGAGTGAGTTCTCTGAAGTAGAATTGTTGGGTCAAATTTTATATGTATTATATTAGTCTGTCAAAGGGGTGCTGATGCAAAGTACCACAAATCTGTTGGCTTTTATGAATGGTATTTATTTGGGGTAAAGCTTACAGATGTAAAGCCCTAAAGAGTCCAACTTGAGGTTGCTTTCTCACCAGAGTCAATTGCCATGTCTTGAAGTAAGATAGTCACTGATCTCTGCCTGGTCTCTCATTCCTAGACTTCTTCTTCCACTTATGGCTCCATGGGCCCAGCTTCTTTCCAATCTCAGCTGAAAACTATCAGGTGAATGGTTCATCTCTCCCCAGGGCCTCAAGATCCAGCATGGCAAAGCTTTCTCTCTTCCTATGTGTCTGCTTGAGTGAGTGTATGTTTATATAGGCCCACCACGTGGGCAGGTCTCAACCTGAGTCATGCCTTATGGATGTGGTTGAATCAAAGCCCTAATATCAACACTTAATGTAATCAAAGACATTTCAGCTGAATCCAATTCAATCAAAGGGTATCACACCCAGAAAAATAGATTAATTTATAAATATAATCTTTTTCTTTTGGGGGTGTCATAAAATAATCTCAAACTGCCTCATGTATTTTCAAAATGAATGTTCAAAATCATGGCCAAAATGCCAACTACGAGGTTGTTGTCATATCTTCTCTTGCTAACACTAATTCATTGCTGTCCTACACTTTTGCCTCTTCCAGAATGTTATATAACTTGAATCATATAGTGTAGAATCAATTGCAATCTTTCTTCTTTTGAATAGCATAATGCATTTGAGATTTATCTTTGTCATTGTGGGTATCAATAGTTTATTCCTTTTTATTGCTAAGTAGTATTCTACTTATGTATGTATCTCAGTTTCATTATCTGCTCCACTTGAGAGATATTTGAGCTGCCTCTGGCTATTAGAAATTATGAAGAAAATTACTAAGAATATTTACATGGAATGTTTTAGTGTGAAAACATAAGCTTTCACTACACTTGAGCAAATACCTAGGAGTGGATTTGCTTGGTTGTAAAGTAAGTGTAGGTTTGACTTCATGTGCAACTGCCAAACTGTTTTCCAACTTTAGCATTTTGTTTTACCACCAGAAACAAATGTTTTTCCAGTTCCTCTACATCTTTGGAAGCACTTGGTATTGTCAATTCTTAAAATTTTAATCATTCTAAGAATTAAGTAGTAATGTCTTGTTGTGATTTTGTTTGCATTTCCTGAATGAATAATGATATTGAGCATATTTTCATGTGCTTTTATATGCCATTTATATCTTTTCTTTGGTGAAATATCTGTTCAAATCTTTTGCCCATTTTACATTGAATTGTTTGCTTTATTGTTGTTGAAAGTTGAGAGTCCTTTATCTATTGTAGAAACAAGTCCTTTATTAGAAATGTGATTTACAAATATTTTTTCCTAGTCTGTGGTTTGTCATTTGAAGCAAATTCCACAATTTTTAATAAAATGCAATTTATCAATTTTTTTTCTTTTATAATATTTTTATTGTCATATAGGAAATATCTGCCTAACTCAAGGCCTCATAATTGTTCTTTCTTGTGCTCTTCAAGAGGTTTTATATGAATGTATAAATTATTATAGACATGTAAAATATTTTCATTATTTTACTCTAGGCAGTTCTTTCTCTTTCTTATATATATAGATTCATTTATATTTTTTCCTAAGTGTTTGAGTAAGTTGCAGACATGATAAACCTTTAAACTGAAATACTTCTATATAAAACTAGGAACTAAAAAGTATTACTAAAAACAAGGAATATTCATGCACAGCTAGTGTAGTTATCAAAATTAGGATATTAACATATAATGATATAATACTATATCTATTCTACAGACAATATTGTGATTTCACCAATTGTCCCAATAATGTCCTTTTTATGGAAAAAGAGATTCCAAGATCATATACTGCATTCACACCCATACAGCTGGACCAATTTTAGAAAATAATTTTCTGGTGTCTACAAATGACTCAAACTACCAGAGAGTGTCATATCAAGAGGTACATATTGTTGATTAGTCCAGGTACTTGACATATTAACTTTTATCATTTGGTTAAGGTAATGTGGTGATTTGGATATATGTACCCTCCAAAAAATAAAAACATATCCTTAAAGTCAATCCATTCCTGTGGGTGTGAACTCATTTTAAGTAGAAATATTGATGAGATTTCTACCATTAGATGTGGCCCAACTCAATCAAGGTTGGTCTTTTTCCTGTTACTGGAGTCATTTTTTTTTAATTATTTATTTTTATTGTGGGTAAAAATCAAATTTTTCACAATACATACCACTATTTGTAAAATGATATATAAATATATATGCATATATGTGCATTTGCTTACAAAAATGTTATTTATATATATATAAATATATTTTAAGAGATGCTTAGATTATCGAAAATATTACACAGAACCCCCTGGGATTCCCATGTTGCCCACCTCCCACACCTCCCACCACATCCCACAAGGAAGTAGAAAGAAGGAAATAACAAAGACTGGAGTCATTTTTAAGCAGAATGAATGTCAGACAGAGAGAGAGCAAGGCATGAGAAGCAAGAACCTGAAGGTCAATGGAACTTGGAAATGATGAGAGAGGCCAGAAGAGGCTGCCATGTGCATTGTTATGTGACAGAAGATCCAAAGAACAAAGATCAGTGACAGCCAGGCCCAGAATACCATTTCTTTTAAAAGAAAACATTACTTTGGTGATGCCTTGATATGGATATCTCCTACTCAAAACCATGACCTAATGAATTCCCATTGTTTAAATGAGCCCAGTGTATGGTATTTTCTTGAGAAGCCAAGGAAACCAAAACATATTTTAGTACCAGAAAAGTGGGGTGCTGATATTACATATGCCTACAAATGTGGAAAAGCTTTGGGATTGATTTGGTCATGAGTAGAGCCTAGAAGATATAAAAAGGCTTAGATTGCTTTGGTAGATGCATGGTAGAAACATGAATAGAAACATGGTAGAAACATGAATGCTAAAGGTAGAAACTTTAAAGTGATGAACTTGGAAATTCAGCTGAGGAGATTTCCAAATTAATTGTGGAAGATGCAGCCTGGTTTCTTCTTGCAATTTATTGTAATATGTGAGAGGAAAGTGCTAAGCTGAAAACTGAGCTCTTAAGGACAAAGTACCAGAAATTGATAGTTTGGAAAATTCTATGTGGAGCCTATCTAGATAGTGTGTTCTCCGACTATTGCCACAGAAGCTCTATCAGGGACCTCCCCGAGCTTCTGGAAAGTGAGCCCCCAGAGAATATGGCTCCATATGAGATGTTAACCAAACATGGAATGAATCAGCCATTTCAGTGGAAGTCATGTTAAGAAATAGAGTTAGGCAGGAGAAATTTGTGGAAAATCTTTCTGTGTGATAGTTTGGATACCCATAAACTTCAAGCAAATTTGACAAGATTATTGCAAAATTTATATGAGAAGAAACATTACCAGCCTGAACTGAAAGTGACAGAAAAGGAACAAATTAAAGGAAGAATGACTTCCATGGCAGAACCATGAACACTGAGGCCTGGATCAAAGAGATCTCTTGAGGTCAAGCAATGTCTTCAGGCCAAGAAAGCAGGCCCATAAAACTGCTTGGAAAAGTTGGGTCCACTCCTGTGCATGAAAAGTGCAGGCCATCTGCCCAGGTGCTCTGCGGGGGCAAGCATTCTGCCTCATTATTTAGGGAAAATGCTGCCACCCCAATGCTCAGAAAGGGTGAGGCTTTTATCTCAGAATTTTCAGAGAACCTGAATTGTTCTGATTTTCTCAGGGATTGGAGCCTTCTTCCAAGTGTTCAGGGAGAGCAGTCACTGAGTAAGCACTTGGAAGGGATGGAGTTGCTACTCCATCAGGGCTGGAGGACAAAATATTCATCTATAGATGAATTCCGTCTTTGAAATATAATGGAATTAGCCCTGTTGGGTTTTGTAATTGTTTGGGACCCATGGCTCCTGATTTTCCTTTCAATTTCTCCCTAATGAAATGGGAATGTTTATCTTATGGCTGTCTTTCCATTGTTTGTTGGAAGCAGATAACTTGTTTTCTAGATTTGATAGGACAAAAAACAGAGGGGAATTTTACCCCAGGATGGATAAAACGCATAACTGATCTTGATGAGATTTTGTATTTAGCATTGATGCTGACATGAATTGATGCATTTGATATATTGTGATGGAATTAATGTATTTTGTATGTGCAAGGAATATGGTTTTTAGGGATATGGAGAGTGAACTAGGGTAGTTTGAAGTTATGTAGGTACCCCAGAAAAACATGTTCTTAAACTTAATCCATTAATGTGGGTGTGAACTCATTGTAAATAGGGTCTTACATTATATATTTTCTCTATTTTTCAATAAATTACTATATCAATCATTTCTGTCTTATATTTACTATTTCCATTCTGCAAAATTTTCTGAGTTCATTTTGCTCTTTCTTTTCTAGTTTCTTGAGATCAAATTGTAGTTCATGTCTTTTCATCTTTCTTGTTACCTAATAATTGCATGTAAAGCTATAAACGTCCATCTAGGAATTCCTTTAGCTAATCCAATATATTTTAATATTTTCTAACGCCTAATATTCTTTCATAAGAATATTTTCTAATGCCTATGTGATTTCTTCTTTATCCCCTGGGTTATTTAGAACTGTTCTGTTCAATATGTAAATAATTGGAAAATGCTTAATTATATTTTTGCTATAATTTCTCGATGAATTCTATTATTATCAGACATATATTCTCTATGATTTAAGTCCTTTGAAATGTATTGCAACTTGATCTATGGCTGGACATTTTATCTATTTTGCTTAATGTTCCATGACCACTTTGAGATAAAAAAAATTTATCCCATATCTTCTTTATCTTCTCCCCTCTTGTATTAGTCACCTAAAGGGATGCTGATCCAAAATAACGAAATCTGTTGGATTTTATGAAGGGTGTTTATTTGGGGGTAAAAGCTTACAGTTACCAGGACACAAAGTGTAAGTTACTTCTCTCACCAAGTCTGTTGCCATGTATTGGAGCAATATGGTTGCCAACATCTACAAGGGTTCAGGCTTCCTCTTCCTCTTAAGGTTCCCTAGTCCCAGCTTCTTCCAATAGCAGCTGTAGGCTGGGATAAATCTCATCTCTCTCTCAGGGCTTGTTTCTCTCTGGGCTCAGCTGATAGGTTCTCTCCACAAGGCCAGCTGGAGACTATCGGGTGAATATCTCATCTCTCTTTCCAAGACCTATGCCATATCTAATGGAGCCTTCTCTCATTCCTCATGTATAACTGCTTCTCTGTGATTTTACTTTCCAGATCTCCAATATCAAAACTCCAGCATCAAAACTCTAACTAAATCCTCTGCCCTGTCATTTTCTCTGTGAGTCTCTGCCCATCAAGGGGGTGAGGACTGTACACCCTACTGACATGGCCCAATCAAAGCCTTCATCATGATTTAATCAAGTAAAAGTGAAATCTTTGAAGATAACACAATATAATATGCCCAGAGGAACAGAGCAGCTTAAAAACATAATCCAATATCTATTCTTGGAATTCATAAATAATACCAAACTGCTACACCTCTCATTTCTCTGTTTTATCTTATTGGTATAATAAAGGGTTTCAGGTTCATATTACAATTACCCAGCACTTTATTCTACTGTATATACCTTATTGTTTGAAAACCATTTTATGATTTTTTTCTTTCATTTTTATAATCAAGTTTATGCCAAGGGATTATTGCAGAACTTTTATTGCAGTATTAATAATGCACACTTTTCTAATAATTTCTTAAAGTGAAATCCCAAAGGGAAATTTATAATACAATATATTCTAATTTTTAAATATTTATTCTTAAAATATTATCAAACAAAATGTGAAATTGTCAATTTAAGTAAATTTTATCACCACTTGCAAATAAAATTGAATGAAAATTTTCATTTTGTAATCTTAAGCAAGACTTTTTTAATGCAAATGAGACACACTTATGTGACTTTTGACAATAGAGATTTATTATAGTGGTACACGGAGAAATTAGAAAACCTTCTAAGCATTTCTACAGACAATAGCATTTCATTGCTATCAAGGCCAACAGATCTTATGAGAATGGGGACATACCACAGCATCATTCATGATACATCCTGAACTCTAGTTAAGATTACTTGGGGCTGATAATAATGAAGAGCTGCAATCACTGTGACTTTAAAAAGGTAGAGTTTTTATCCCCCTGTCTTCAGAGGCTATCTGAAGTTGGTTCCAAACATTTGAGCACACTGCCTCCTACTGCTCAGTGTTGATTCATTCAAGGCTTCTCTTGAATGGTCTGCTCTTTTGTGCTCTTGTGGTCTGCTCTTGCTCACAAGGTAGCTTTAGATTTCCAGACAACTTGGCAGAATTCTAGAAAACAAAAAGGAGAAGGATCTAAGGGAGCTTGAATTCTGCTTGAATATCCCACTTCCTATATGTCCCATGATATGACTAAAATTCAATCTTATTGGGCACCCTAATTTTCAAAAGATATTGGGAAATCTAATTATGTAAATATTGGACTCTTGACTTCCCTGAAAATATAAGGTTAATTACTAAGAAAGAATAAATGAAAAAATTGCAAGAAGGCATCCAGAACTCTACAGTATTTGCAAGTCTTCCTTCTCTTGTATATTTCCAAGTGAGGAAATTTTCTTTCTCCCATCCCAAGGCAATTCACTGAAACTTTATGCAAAAGTAACAGTTGGTATTACTTCTCTCAGAAAGGTCTTTAGAGTGTGATAAAGACTTGGGATTCATGGACTACTTTAAGTTATTTCCATTTAATTTACAATACAGATTTCACTTGTTTACCTGTCAGAAACTTTCTTATAGCTGGAGGGGTAACACTGCTATATCTGCATTTGATTTAAAATTTCAATCACATTATGATGAACTTTCATCATTCTTGAAAATGAATTTAAAGATGATCTTTAAAAGCATAGTTTCAATTTACATACACAATACATTTGCCTATTTTGATAGTCATGATTTCAAAAAGACATTTTTACATATTTAAATTTTGTTCAGATTGTACTCTTCCCTTTTATGAGTTGATCTCAATGCCTTTATGATTTACTCCCCAGATTACATGGGCCTGTAAATTATGTTCTACATGGGTGATTATTCTTATGGAAACTCTGGAGACACAGAATCTACTCACAGAATTAAGATCAAGGTCCCAGTGAATTTAATTAAAGAAGAATCATCCTTGGAGATGCACCAATTGAATGATTCAAAAATATGAGCTGTAGTTCAAATGTACATACATTTCCACAGATGTTTGATTTTACCACAGAATATATATGAATATTTATATTTCTGTTTTTTAGGAACTGAAATGATTGAGTCAAAAGTATTATAAAATATGGACATGATGTTATTCTCCATCCTTCAGGCAAATCAAAGTTCAACTATGTTGTATGAAGTCAGGCCAGTAAATAATAATCAAATTGGTATTTTTCTATTTCAGTTTTCAAATATAAATTGCAAAATGTTTATTTATGTAATGCACAACTGTGAATATTTTTAACCTGATAATATTGATTTAACATCTGTTTGTTTTGGGGACAAATTCTGCCAACATTGGGGATTTGGGGGTCTCTTTGTTTACAATCAGGATTCAGAATTCTTTAGGTTAAACAGCATTCTTGATATTGACATTGAAAATTTCCCCTTATTTAAAAGATAACTGTTTTCGCAATCACTTCAAGGACACAAACTTTCTGCAAGCATAGAAAGAGTTGGTCACACTGAAACATTTCTAGTTCTAGTGACGGTGCATGTGATACCTTGCTCTCTGTGTCTACAGAGATGTCATAAGTGCATGAAATTATTATCTTTTATTTCACAGAAGAAGGCACCACAATTCAGAAGTTGGATTGGATCTCATTATGCAGGTAGCTCAGGAAATGTATTTATACATAAGAATCTGAACTAGGCTTACATTTTGCAAGAGTACATTGATGGTGTTATTTGGCAAGTCATAGTCATTTAATAGTTCCATTTAGTGATTCTGATAATAAACATTATTAGAGAACCTTTGTAATTGACAAAATATTTGGGAATTGACTTATTTTTGTAATGCTTTCTTGGATATTTTCATGTTATAAAAATCCAGAATGAATTTACCTTCTCTAACATCAGCATTCTTAGAAAACTAATTTTAAGTGTAACAAATATGGAGTATATTTTAATAGGCAAATATTTATAAATCTCATGATCGGATCAATCAAAGTAAGCATTAATTTTTCATTAATAATCAGGATTGTGTAGCATACATATAACTTGAATGCGTGACTTTCATGATCCAAAGTTATACTTATGTAAGGAAGCTGTTACTTCAATTCATAGGGATGATGATTAGAGAAGAAAATTGATGATATAGGAAATGGAGAAGATAATTACAAGATCTTGTTCTTAATAGTGATAAAGAGGATGGGATCTAATGCACAAGCAAAGAACTTGTTCATAGCTAGGAATACAAACAATTCAGTTATTGTGAAGAGGAGATAGGGCAGAATTTATGAGGTCAGATATTGAAATAATTGTCAATACAAACTTAAGAAAGTGACTAGGCATCAGGCATCATTAGTAGGGTTATTTTAAGAGATAGTAGAGCTGGCACTTATTGATAACATTTATGATATAGTATTTTTTATTTGATTTTTTTTCTTGGATTGTCCTTTCATCATGTTCATCCTTTGACATACATCACCTACCCCTACCCATCACTAGCACAAGTGTAGTCCATGTTTGCAACCAAACATATATCCTTTACCCTTACATATTTTGCTCATGCTCATAAACATTTATAAGCTGGTGCATTTATGGCATTTTTATTTTTGTTTTAAAATAACATTGTATTATACATAGTTTTATGCATATTTCTTTCTTACAAAACAATGCCTTATGGGAATTTCTCCAACAGTACAGGTATAGCTGTAATGCATTATTTGAAATGGTAATATTCCATTTAAAAGATGTTTTAATCTATTCAACTATTTCAGTATTGAATATTATTCAATTTATTTTTTTTGTTAATGTCATTATACATAATGCATCAAATATATGCTGTGCATATATCTTTATGTACTTGTGTTTTAATTTCTGTGGGATAGATTCTAAAGAGTGTAGTTTTGGGGATTAAAAGTATATGTATTTTTATTTTTATGCTAGATTGCATTACAAAAATCCACAAAATTTATAGTTTTACTAACAATATAAGAAAATGCCTGTTTCTCTATATTTATGCAAATCATTTCTCTTGCCACTTTTTAAGTTTGTTATTCTGAAAACGTGATATATTTATTTTCTTTCTTTTGCATTTTGCTATCTACAGATGTGTTTCAGCATCCTATCGTATTTGTTGTCCATTTGGTTAAACTCTTATTTTAAATGCATATCTATATCCATTTGATTTTTTTAACTTACTAACTAGTTAGATAGAACTCTTTGTTTGTTTTAGATATTAACACTATCCTCTGAAATATAAATCTTTTTTCTAATGTGCTTTTGTTTTTTGACTTAGTTTATGGTAAGTTTTCCTAAAATCCTTGAAAATCTTGAAATTGTCAAGTACGTCTATTTGAAATTTAAATTGTTTAAGAGATTCTTCCACATCTATATTGTCAGAAGGCATCACTTTTTCAACTTGACAGTAAATATAAAGAAAACATTGCTTTATTTTTATATTAAATCTTAAATCATTTTTATTGTATTTTTGCATATGGTATTATCTATATGTATAATTTTATTTTCTTCTAAATGGAAAATGAGTTTTAGGGACCCCATTTATTTAATAATCTGTCCATTTCCCACATATGTGTCTAATTACTTATGTGTGTGTATTTGTGCATGTGTGTGTCCAATAGTCTATAAAATCAGTGATGTTAGAGACCATTATTTTTTTTCAACCTTATATTCTTATAATCTCAGACAGTGCTGGAACATAATAAATATTATTTACTACTTGCTGAATGAAGAAACAAACATCTTAAAATTTCATAGAGCCTCTACTCAATTATATTTTTTAGGTAAATTTGTCCCTGTCTTGTGAAATAAGGATACACAGAATGATATATGGAAAAAAAGAACAATGTGACTGAATTTGTCCTATTGGGACTAACTCAGAGTCTCCAGGGTCAGAAAGTATTGTTTGTTGTGTTCTTGTTCATCTACATTGTGACAATGGTGGGCAACCTACTCATTGTTGTGACTGTGGTGGTCAGCTCAACCCTGGATGCCCCCATGTACTTCTTTCTTGGCTACTTATCATTCATAGATGCTGTTTATTCTACAACAGTTACCCCAAATATGATTATAGACTTACTTTCTGAGAAGAAAACCATTTCCTTCCAAGCTTGTATGACCCAGCTTTTTATAGGACATTTATTTGGTGGTTCTGAGATTTTACTTCTGATGGTCATGGCCTATGACCGCTATGTGGCCATCTGCAAGCCTCTGTATTATATAACAACCATGACTCAACGGACGTGTGTTCTACTGCTCCTGCTGGCTTGGGTTGGAGGTTTTGTGCATGCTGTAGTTAAGCTTCTCTTGGTTTATGACCTTCCCTTCTGTGGTCCTAATGTCATCAACCACTTCATCTGTGACATGCCCCCATTATTAAGACTTGCTTGCACTGACATGGTCGCCAATGATGGGGCAATCTGTGTGGTCATCTTCATGCTCTTACTTATCTCCTATGGGGTTATTCTGCACTCCTTGAACAAACTTAGTCAGGAAGGTAGGCACAAAGCCTTATCCACCTGTGGTTCCCACATCATTGTATTGGTCCTATTTTTTGTCCCCTGCATTTTTATGTATGTGAGACCTCCTTCCACCCTACCCATGGACAAACCTTTGACTGTGTTTTACACTGTTATTACCCTTATGTTAAACCCCTTAATCTATACCCTGAGAAATGCTGAGATGAAGAATGCCATGAATAAGCTCTGGACTGGAAAAAAAAAATGATGTGGCAGAGAAATGCATCACCTATTTCCAATGAAGAGCTGCTCTTTCTGGAAAACTATGTGTGATTACATAACTTTAGTAACTTTTTCTTCAGGTTTAAGATATGTGCATGATGAAAAACATTCATTATATGTGAATACTTCCAGTGACCAGTTTTGTTCAAAATATATTTTTGATATTTTCAAGATTTCTTAGGGAAATATATGTTCATTTTTTTACATGAAATAGCTCTGTAGATTTATGTTCTAAGTGATGAATTATGCTATGATTAATATTGTAAATTTATTGTAGTTAATGGAAGATGTTCTCATGTCTCTTTCTTAAGTAAAGTTAATCATGTTTTTCAGAAGTAATAGTGCTCATTACAGATTTTGGAAAAATAAAAGAAATAAGACATAAAAATATTCTTGACTCCACCCCACACAAAGAAAACTATTAACATTCTAATTTTTGTATATGCAAGATACTTTAAATATGCAGTTTTGTTCTTATTGTATAATAGGCAAAGTTTGAAGAGGAATTAGGCTTCAGAGTTATAATATTAATCATAAGGAGGCTAAATATACAAAAAAAAATGGAATGAACTGGGCAGATATGGAGTAATGACTAAATTTTACTTACTTTTTCCAACTGGGAAATCATATTATCTCAAGTGGAACAGTATTGTTTGGTGTTATGTTTCAATACAAATGATCTAGTAATTTTCCCAGATAGTTTAAAATATCTGATAATTCCTCTGCTGAATTTCAATATCCCTTTCTTCTTTTCACTTATAGTGCTTAGTGACCTTCTAATAGAGATCTAGGCCCTGTCTTGATTGATTTCTTATGTTGAACTATCTTTGCATACCAGGGATAAAACCCATTTGGTCACAAAGTATAATTAATTTGATATGTTGTTGAATTTGATTAGCAAGTATTTTATGGAAGATTTTAGCATCCAAGTTCATTAGAGAGATTGGTCTGTAGTTTACTTTTCTTGTGGTATCTTTATGTGGCTTTGGTATTAGGGTGATGTTGGCATCATAGAATGATTTAAGTAATGTTCCCTCCACTTCTATTTTTTTGAAGAGTTTAAATAGGATTGGTATTAGTTCTTTCCAAGATCATTAGTAAAATTCACCTGTGAAACCATCTGGTCATGAGGTACTTTCTTTCATATGTAAAATTAGCACATGAGTAACGTAGAATGGAGAAATTAACTTTAGATAATTTTGAATGATATCATTCCCAAGAAAGATGCTGACAATATATGCTGTTTCCATTCTCACTTGCCTCATCAATGTAATGCAGTTTACCTGGTAATAAAAAGGCCAGAATACATTGTTTTATTTGACAGAAGCACCATAAAATCTTCGTGATGATTTTTCTCTTCAAATCAGGCTTAAATAAAATATTACCTACCACTAATATGGTAGGAAATATGTGGTCAAAAAAATTCAATGTTTCTGCCCATCCTATTAGTCTGGTTTCTTGAGAGGCTAGATCTAGAGTAATGAGTACTCCCCACTGGTAAAACATATTGTGTCAATAACTTTGTATCCTGATTTTTATCCCTATTATTGTTAAACACTGATTGTTTTTATGATCTCAAATTCTGGCTAATGATAACAATATTCATGAAATAATATTGAGTATGGTTATAACAAAGTTAATTAACTCAGTTCCCCACTTTTGGATATTTACTTAATTTTCAAATTTTTACAGTAATATCTACTGTTCTTTTGTCTGTAATTTCCCTAAAGTCAGGGAAATTGATTTAATAGTCTTTGTGCCCTCCATTCCTTACACAGTGGGATATAGAATCCACTCCATAATCTTTTTCAATTACTTGTATCCTTTCTTGTTCTGTTGGAGTCAGAATTTTTACTGATGACTTTTATGAACTCTCTAAATTAAAGATATATACCACTTTATTTTGATATTTGCTATAAACATTTACTTTATGCTATTTATGTTATAATCATGTGTCTTTTATACAGAAATGTTATATTTTAACATTCTTTTACATTTTTATTTCTTCTATCATAACACACTTGGAAAGTTCCATTTTTCTTAATTATTTTATGCATGTTGACCTTTTCATTTTTCTAATAACTTTTTAAAAAATTATTTCTCAACCCATTTAGAATTTATTTTTGTTTGTGTTGAGGAAATATTTGTATATTTTCCCTAACTAGATAAAATATTTGGCTAGCATAATTTACTAATTATTAATTATATTCAGTAATTTTTCATGTATCATGTTTTGTACATCTAGAAGATTCAACCTTTTCTTATATTTCTTAAATTTTAGGGGGGTTTATTCCTACTCATATATCATTATAGTCATTAAGAGTTTTAATGTGTATTTATACCTGTTATACCTGTTAGGAATAGATCATCTCCCTTAATTAGTCATCATTTTCAATATTTTTCTTGCATTTCTTAAATGTTGATTCTATCTGATAAATTTTACAGTCATTTTTTTAAGCTTAAGATCTACCCATAAAATTTTATTTAGAATTTTACTGCCTACTGTATATGTTGATTTTAAGGAAAATGGCATGCAGCAATGTCTAGTTTCCCCATCTGGAATGAGATGTGTTAGAAAGCCTTGATTTACAGTCTTAGAACAGATTTTAATCATCATTGTAACACACATGGGTCTGTATCTGATCAATTATGACTCTATATCCAGCCACACATTTGTCCTTAGCTAACCTTACACATAATTATAAAAATTTACACTCCCACCAAAGACATATGAGAGTTCTAGTTGCTCCACATCCTCATTAACATTTGAATAATCTAACATTAATTTTATCTATGCTAGTGTTTGTGAAGTATATCACATCATGGTTTTAATTTACATTTCTGAGAAAACTAAACATGTTGAGAGCTTCATGTCTATGTGTTTCTTGGTTATTCTTGGTTTGCCTGTTTAAGTTTTCAGATCATTCAAAACAAATAAATGGCTTGTTTGGATTCGTAAGAATTATTTATGTATTCGGGATACAAGTCTTTTTTTAGGTCTACATATTGCAAATTTTCCCCAATCTCTGGCTTCCCTTTTCATATGATTAACAGTTAGTTTTGATAAGTCAAAAGCTTTTATTTTGATGAAGTACAATTTATCAATTTTTAATTCTTGTTTTCTAGAAAACCTTAGTAAACTTAAGTTCACAAAAGTATTTTTCTATATTTTCTTTTGGAAGCTGTATAGCATTATTACTTTAAGGTCCATAATTATTCATTGTTTTTTTTTTTTTCAAGGATGTACCAAAGATTGAATCCAGGACCTCATACATGCAAAGCAGGCACTCAACTACTGAGCTATACTCACTCTGCCCATGAGCATTCCTGAATTATCTCTTGTATATTATGTGAAGTTAGGATTGTAAGTCACTTTGTCCATATGAATATCCTGTTTTTCCAGGACTGTTCTTCAGAAACCTCTTCTTCCCCTATTTAATTACATTGGAAACTCTGTTGAAAATTGATTAACATACAGGCCTGGATCTATTTGTAGACTCTGTATTCTATTTTACTCATCCATTTGTCTAAACTTTCATTAGTACCACAAAATCTTGTGTAGTATAGTTGTACAGTAAACCTTAAAATCTTATGTTGTGACCCTACAACCTTCTTTTCAGATTAGTTTAACAGTTATAGGACTCTTTCATTTTAATATAATTTTAAGAATCTGCCTACTCATTTCTTTTGTTCAGTTATGTATTCATGTATTACAAACAATCATAAAACTTAGTGACTGAAGCAAGAAGTACTGTATTAGATCTCATGATTTCTTTGAGCTAGCAATTTAAACAGAACTTGACTGAACATTCTTCTGCTCCATGTGGCATGATGTAAGGTCCCTCTCTGGTCTTCAGCTAATGGCTGTGGTTTTATGAAGATCCAAGAAAAATTTACTCATATGAATAGCTAGTACCTTGTCAGAGATGGTTAGAAGGCTAGTTTATGTTAGTTCCCTCTTCTTATCCATGAAAATGTAGGACATATAGGTGAGGTCTTTCCAGCAAGTTTGTCAGATTTCTAAATTGGCAGCTCAAGACTGAGATGGAGGAGGCAAACACTGCCAAGCTGGTTAATAGACACTCCTAGAACTCATCCAACATCACATTATTGTATTCTATTAAATAAAGCAACCATAGGCTTGCCCAGATTCAAAGGGTGGAGAAATTGACTGCATATGTTGATTAAGGATTGGTAGTGTGACATGGAAAATAACATGAGTGGAGATGCTGTTGTATCCAACTTTAGAAAATACCATCTGTCACAGTTCACCCTCTAGGAACAAAAATACACCTGCCTCATATGCACAGAATACCCTCATCCCTTCCCCAAGATTTCCCCCCCCAACCCCCTTTATGGCATCAACTTCAGTGTCAAGATCTCAACAGCTAAATCCAGAACAGGTATGGATTATGTTACTTGGGTGCAGTCCCTTTGTACAGTTCTTCAATGATAGTTCTTCTTTCTTTAAAGATATATGAATTAGAGACCTGCTATCTCTCTCACATTCCCAGGTAACAATGGAGGCCTAGGAATACCAAAATACACACTCTTGCCTTAAAGGGTGGCAAACAGAAGGCAGTGGTTCTTCCTCTAGTGCAATCCTCTTAAACTTCTATCTTCTGTCAATCACCTCATAATTCTTCCATCTTCTACCCATTATCCCTAAGCTGTTTCCACAGTTTTGGTGCTTGCAATAGCAGCACACCACTCTCATGGTATCAAAATTTGTTTTAGTTACCTAGGCTGTGCAAGCAAATACAATGGAATTGTTCAGGTTAAACAATGGGAATTAATTTGCTCATGGCTTGAGGCTGGAAAAATATCCACATCAAGATGGCATCAAAGTGATGTTTTCTTCCTAAAGAATGTGGTGTCCTAGGGCTGGCTTCTAGTGATTCTTGGCTATTCTGTCACATAGTGGCACATGGTGGCATCACCTTGTCTCTCCCTTCTCTTCCAGGTTCCATCAATTTCCACCTTCTTGCTTCCTTTGGCTTTCTCTTCTCTATCAGAATCTCATTCTGCTCATAAAGAACTCCAGTAACAGGATTAAGACCAATTCTGATTGGGCTGGACCATGTCTTAACAGGCCTACTTACAATGGGATTGCCCCCATAGGAATGCATTAAATTTAAGAACATGTTTTTCTGGGGTATATGCAGCTACATACCACCACAATAGTTATTCAGGAAAGATCTGTGGAAAGTCCTCTTGTCTGATTGTTTGTACCCTTTTGAACTGCATGAAAATCTGAGAAGAATTTTGCAAAATTTATGTTAGCAGAAGCACTGCCATTCTGGACTGAAAGAGACACAGAATGGATGGATTGAAGGAAATATGACTTCAAGGGATGAACCAGGGAAGCAGAATTCTGGAGCAAAGAGATCTCCTTGGACCAAAAGAAAAGACCCAGCTATTTGTCTGGTGAAAGCAAGTCACCTCTGCCCTTAAAGAGGGCAGTTCATCTGCCCTAGTGCATGGAGAGGCTAAGCCTGTGCTTTGATGTTGAGGAGAGTGCCACCATTCCAATGCTGTGGCTTGTTCCTTAGCATTCTTGGACAGGCTGAATGCCATTCTGGTGCTCAGAGAGGGTAAGCCCTATAATCTAGCATTCATGAAAAGCCTTACTGCTGCAAAAGCATTTAAAAAGATTGGACTGCTTCTCCAGCAGGTTTAGAAAACAAAGTATGACTCCACAAAGGACTCTCATATCTTGAGATCCAATGGTGCTTACCCTACAGTGTTTCAGACTTGCTTGGGACATATGACCACTATTTTCCTTGAAAATTATCCCCTCTGGAATGGGAATGTGCATTAAAAGAGGTGATGATGCAAGGTACCAGAAATCTGTCAGCTTTTATAAACGGTATTTATTTGCGGTAGGAGCTTACAGTTACAAGGCCCCAAAGAGTCTAACTCAAGGTACCATAAGAGGTACTTTTTCACCAAAGATGTTTGCTGATCTCTGTGATGATTTGGCCTTCCTTCGTCCTCTAAAGGCTCCATGGTCCAGGCTTCTTCCAATCTCAGCTCTAGGCTGGCATAGGGCTCATTTCTTTCCAGCTCAGTTGCTGTGTTCTCTTCACAAGGTCATCTCTAACCACCAGATGAATGGTTCATCTCTCTCCAGGACCCCAGGATCAAAGCTATCTCCTCTGTTTTGTCTATGGAGTTTTCTCTTCTTTCCTCAGTGTCTTCTTCTGTGCACCTTCTTGAGTGAGTGTCCATTTATATAGCCCACCAAGGGGACTGGGACTAACTTGAGTTACACCCTACTGACATGGTCAAATCAAGCCCTTATCTTAACATAATTTAATAAAAATATCTCAACTGAATCAAATACAATCAAAGGGTTTTGTGCCCAGAGGAAAAGACCATTTTACAAACATAATTTCTCTTTTTGGAATGCATAATCTCAAACTGCCACAAAATGTGTATCCTATGTTTTTCCTACTATTGTATTTGCCCAGGATGGACCACATTTATAACTGATTTTGATGAGACTTTATACTTAACATTATTATTGAAATCAGTTAAGCTTTTGAGCTGTTGTAATGGAATGAATGTATTTTGCAAATGGGAAGAACACGGCTTTTGGGGATACAAAGAACATGCTGTGTTAGATTGAATTATGTACCTCAGAAAAATAAAGCATTCTTAATTTTAATTAATTCCCATGGGTGTGAACTTTTGTCAATAGAATCTTTTGAAGATGTTGTTTTTAGTCATGGTCTGCCCGATATTATGAGGTTGGGCCTTAATCCTATCACTGTAGGCTTTATAAAAAGAATGTTCTGTGACCAAGTAGAAACTGGAAGTCAATATAACCCAAAAGAGAAAGGAGAGACATTGTCATGTGACAAGAAAGCTAAGGTATGCAAGGATTGTTCACAGCCAGGAACAGAACAGTCTTCAGGGAGAAAGCATCAACTTGCTGATGCCTTGGTTTTGGACTTCCTCTAGCTTCAAAGTTATGAGCCAATAAATTTCCATTTTTTAAACAAACCCACTGCATGGCACATATCTTAGCAACCTGGAGAACTAAGATGAAGCCTTCCAGATCCCATCTACCTCCTGGCACCTAAGTCAATGCTACATGCTTTAGATTTTTGTCATGAAGGCACCTCACTTCGAATATCCAATTATTATTGTTCAGTGTATCTTTTGCTACATGATTGTATTATTAGTCAGAGTTCTCTCAAAACCAAAAAGATCTGTAAATATTATGAGAATTTATAAAATTCTCTCATGTGATGGTGGACCTGTACCTGTCCACATTCTGTAGGGCAGGCTGCAAGCTGGGAAGTCTGATGAAGGTTTTCAAAGAATTCTCCAGGAAAAAATGGCTGGCCAAAATATAGATGGGATTTTCTCTTCTGACTTGCTGAAATCATCACTTCTCCTTTAAGGTTGTCAACTGATTATATGAGACATCTCTCATTGCTAAAGGCAATATTCACAATTGGTTGTAGATGTAATCAACCATAGATACAATCAACTAACTAATGTTTAAGTACACTAAATGCCCTCACAGTAACAACCAGACTTTTGCTTGCTTTGCCAAACAACTGGGTACTGTTACCTGGCCAGGTTGGCACATGAACCAAACCATCACAATGATATATGGACACCAAGTTTTGTGACTTTGCAAAAACCATTTTATTTTGTCCCAAGATTTTGTGAGACAGAAATTCAGACAGGGCTTGGCTAGGTGTTTCTTCTGCTTCATGTGGCTTGGAATGTGGTCAATTTGTGTTTTCAACTGATTACTGGGCTTTTCTGAAGGGCCCAAGACAGACTAATTTCCATTCATGAGTCTCAGAAGTGATACCTGGAAGGGATCCTCTGGGTCCCTCTCTCTTTCCATTTAGGTACAAGATATCTTCACAAGTTTTCTCCAGTAGGATAGATTTCTTAAATTATGCGCAGGGCTTCTAGTGTTAGAATATACACTATCAGGCCAGATAAGGGCTATGTTCAGACCTGTCACGGTGTCACATCCACAAACTTCTAGTGGTAAAATTAGTCACAGGGTCTGGCCATCTTTGAGGGAGTGGAGAAATAGATACAACACTTAATGGGGGTGTGGCAGAATCATATTACAGAACAGAATATATGATGGAAGATATTGTTGTATCCATTTTTGGACAATACAGTTTTCTACATCTCAAAAAGAGCATACTGTTAATGCCTGAGGGATCTGTAATGATGTTCATCTATTCTTATATTACTGGTATTAGTCATTTGGATTTTACTTTGGATCATATTTTCTAGAGGTTTGTCAATTTTATTACCAAATAAATAACTTTTTATATCAAATACATAACTTGGTTTTTTAAATTTATTTCATGTTTTCTATTTTATTGATCTTTGGTCTTGATTTTGTTATAAACTTTATTCATCTTACTTTGACATTAAATATTTCATCTTATTCTAATTTTCAGGTAAAAACTTAAATAGTTGTTGTAAACAATTATTTTTAATATGAGCATTTAAGCTATAAATTTACTTGTAACCATTGCTTTGGTTATATCCACATATTTTGATGTATTTTAGTTAGAGTTTAGTTCTAAATATTTGTTTATTTATCTCATGATTTCTTCTGTGGTTAATGGCTCCTTAAATATTTATTGTTAACTTTTCAAATGTTTGGACGATTTTATAGATATATGTAATAAATATACATTTCTGCATAATAAATTACCTCAAAACTTAGTGGCTTGAAGCAATACAATTTATTATCTCTAGGTTCTCTAGGTTCAAAAACTGGGCATAGCTTGGTGGGTTCACCTTCTTGAGGAATTGTAATCAAGGAACAGCTCAGACTACAATATTTCTTCAAGTATGTTTTCTGCTCCATTCTCATTTGAAGAAATGACTGAGTAAGGTTGCACTTCCAAGCTAACTGACATGGCCAGTGGCAGGATTCAGTTTCTTATGGGCTGTTAGATCAAGGTACTCCTGTCCTAACTGATAGTTTGCTGAAAGCCAACTTCATTTCTTTGCCACGTGGGCTTTTCCAATTTGCTTCATCACAGAAAACATGGAAGGACAGCCAGAGAGTAAAAGGTAATGAAACAGAAATCATAGTCCTTTATAAATTAATCACAGAATTGACAACCCAATA
The DNA here is from genome assembly GCA_026826555.1 of Tolypeutes matacus. Classification (NCBI taxonomy): domain Eukaryota; kingdom Metazoa; phylum Chordata; class Mammalia; order Cingulata; family Chlamyphoridae; genus Tolypeutes; species Tolypeutes matacus. The sequence continues at coordinate 2,265,448 of JAKSZT010029587.1, read as the reverse complement.
TTTTATCTCTATTTTATTTATTAGTAACAAGTAACTAGGTCCAACCCACTATCAAGGACAGGGGATCACACAAAGGCATGAAAACCAGGAGTTAGACATCAAAGTCATCTTTAACTATGCCTATCATGGTATCTTATTGTTATTGATATGTAATTTTATTCTATTGTAGTAAGAAGACATACTCTATTATTTGCAATTAATTAGGTCTTGTTTCATAGCCTACTATATGGTCTATTATAACTGTTCAAATTGCAATTGAAAAGAATGTATATTCTGTGTTTCATGGATGTAGCATTCTGTAAATGTTAATTAGGATATCTTGGATGAGAATTTTCTTCAAATATATTCTATAATTATTAATTTCATCTATTTATTCTATCAGTTACAGAGAGGGCCACAAAAATCACCAACTATGATTGTGAATTTGACTATTTTTGTTTATAGTACCCTCAACTTTGTTTCATGTTTATTGAAACTCAGTTATTGAATGCATACATATTTAGAATTATTATATCTTCTTAGAAAACAAAAGATTTACCATTATGTAATAATCTTCTTCAAGTTGAAGCCTACTTATTTATATATTAATAATACATCTATATTTCATCTTTATTTTTCTTAGTGTTTACATGGTATATATTTTCCATTCTTTTATTTTCAACCCTCCTAATTTTATAAATAAAACATGTTTTTTGTAAACATCAAGTAAAGTTCTATATTTAAAACAAGTTTACAATATTTGCCTTTTAAATAAAATGTTTAATTCCTTTACATTTTATGTCATTATTGATATCACTGGGCTTTGCTATATCATTTTGTTACATATTTTCTATTTTTCCCACTGTGTTTTTTATCTTTATATATACTTTCCTGACATCTTTTCATTCAAAGCAGTTTTTAAAAATATCTCATTATATCACTTTTATTAGTATTTGTTTTATACTTTTTTGTGAAATTATTTTAATGGCTCACTTTTATTCTAGGGGCTGGCAAGTTCAAATTGTATAAGGCAGACCCCAAACTGGAAACTCCAATTAGGTTGATTCCGAAGACCTGAAATTTGCACACTCCACAGGGTAGGCTGAAAGCTGGGAACTTCATCTAACATGATCTTGAAGTTGAGTCTGAAACTCCCAGTGGAAGCTGGCTGACTAAAGTTGAGGCAGAAATTATTTTTTTCCTAATTCTAAAATTATCAATTCTGGCTTTTAAGGTCTCCAATTGATTTGAAGAAGATACTCTCCACATTGTTGAGGGCAATCTTATTTTTTGGTGGTAGATATAATCAGTAATAGATAACAATCAATGGATTGCAGATGCAAATCTAAGTGCAAAATGCCCTCACAGTAACTATCAGGACATTGCTTGTTGACCAAATAACTGACACAATAAACACACTACATTATACATTCTTAGCATAACAGTATTTTTAAATTAATATTAAATCCCTTATATATATATATAAATTTAAAATATATTGATTATAATTCCAATTATACCTCATTACACTTTATAAAATTTTTTACATGTATTTTACTGCTACATATGGTATAACCCCTGAATATAATGCTATTAAATTTGCTTTAAACAGTAATTAAAAAAATATATTTAGGAAAGAAAAATAGCTTCTATTTACCTTATATTTATCCTTTCTATTTTCTTCATTTTTCATGTAAATCCTAATTTCAGAATGATATTGTTTTCTTTCAACCGAAGAATTTCCTTTTGCATTTCTTGTAGCTCTGTTGGCTATTACTTCTTTCAGCCATAATTTTTCTGTAAAAGTCTTTATTTTGTCTTCATAGTGAAAGGATGACGTTTGTTTCTAGGTTGATAATTTTTTTTTTCTTTCAGCATAAATAAGATGCCATTCCATTTCTGTATCAATGTTTCTTTGTATATAATGTGGTTTTATCACCTCTGGACTAATTTTAAAGTTTTTCCTTAACTTTGAATCCTATCAAATTGTCTAGGTGTGATTTCTTTGTATATATCTTCCTTGGTGTTTGCTGAGATTTTTGGAACTATGAACTTAAAATTTTGATGAAATACGGAAGAATTGGGGGCTAATCTAGCTTCAAATATATTTTCTGCTCCTATATCTCTTCCCTCTCCTTCTGGGACTCCACAAATGCATTTTAGAATGATTGATACTATTTCAAAAGTCATTGACAGTTTGTCCATTTAAAATACAATTTTTCTCTACTTTATTCAAAGAATTTCTATTAACTGGTCCTCAAATTCACTGATCATTTCTTTTATAATATTCCCTCTGCTACTACTTCTATCTAATGAAATTTTTATTTCAGAATGTGGTTTTTTAGTTATAAAATTTACATTTTGTTCTTCTTGAAAGTTTCCAATAATCTTAACCTTTTCATTTATCATATTTATCTTTTGCCTTTAGGTTTTTAAGCATAATTTTCATAGGTATTTTTAAGAACTCATCTATTAATTCTAATATCTGAGTCATCTCTCAGGCTGATTCTATTTACTTTTTCTTTCTCAACTCCAGGTCATATTTTTCTCCTTTATTTGTATGTATGATGAATTTTTAAGAGACTTTACGCTTGATATTTGTGCTCATACATTTCAGAGACTCTGTATTCTGTTGTCTTCTTCTGAGGATATTGAGCTTTGTTTTGGAGACAGTTAAATTATTGGTAGATATCCTTTATCCTTAAGAGGTTTGAACTTTAGGCTCTTTTAGGCTGAGTTTATTTTAGTTTTCATGTAAATCTTTATAAGACAGTCCTTAATTCTTTTTTTTTTTTTTTTAAGATTTTATTTATTTATTCATTTATCCCCCCCTTGCTGCTTGTGCTCGCTGGGTCAGCCAACCACGCCGTGCTGGCGGGCCTGCCCTCACCAGGAGGCCCCAGGAACCGAACCCGGGGCCTCCCATATGGTAAACGGGAGCCCCACCGATTGAGCCACAGCCGCTTCCCAAGACAGTCCTTAATTCTTAGATGCAGTCTTAATCTTGAGGCATGTGACTTCCTTGTGTTTCAACAGAAATTCTGAAGCATTTAATAAATGACTTTAATAAGTCACTCCAACCTGGCAGAATGTGAACTTCAGAACTTTTCTCTATATCTGCACTAAGAAGCTGCTGACATTTCTGCTCACCTCTTTCAGCTTCTTAGCATTTTTTCCTGAGCTGCTTGTAGTCTCACCCTGCCCATATGAAATTCAGTAATCAGCTAAGTATTTGAGGAGAGTTTCAATGCAGATTTCAAAATTTCTCTTCTGAGGACTGTTTATTTCTTGTATTCCTCTCTCCATCTCTAGCTTCTATGTCAACTTTTGTCTGACTCTTAACTTCTCAGTTCTTTAAGATTTCTTTTTATTGTGCTTAAACTCTATTTCCTATAGAACCCTCTTTACCACAAAGTACTCTTAAGGAACAGACAAATAATATAGAGGGGCACATTAATATACAATATATTATTCTAGTTGCATGATAATGTTTTTTTTGTGGCTTGGATAAAAGAAGAAATGAAGCCAAAGTGGAATTAAAGTCTATTTCATGATAAATCCATTTGAAGCCACCAGGAATTGTGATTAATGTTTCTTTTTAATCCAAATATACACACCCTTTTTGTCCTTGGCCTTGGGGAATCCTACTTAAAGTTATTTTAAGTAGCTTTCTGCTACTGTTATTCAGTATGGTCTTCTACATTAATAGCTTTGGTTGGCTTAGTGGAACATGGTATTCAGCCCATCAATGTATTTTATTCATCTTATATATCCTAGTAACCATATCCAGAGACTAGACCAAAAGTATTCCATTCCTTTATTGAGCCAATATCTGGGTTTTTTGGTGGGATCCACATGACTCCCTTTAATTTACCCTTAGAATACCCATATAACCTTCTATGACAACATTTTATTTTGCTGTATTTATTTACTGTCCATTTAGTAAGGTTTGTTTGCCTGACCAAAATAATGAGGCTTTGAGCCACAATGCATGTATCTATAAATATACAAACATTGCTCTGAGGTTAGGAACCAATTGTTCCCTGCCTTGCTAATTATGCAGTTCATACATCTGGCTTTTCAGTGGATTTAACATTTCCTACTTTGTCCAAGGTTTTACAATTCAGAGTGTAAAATTCAGCAAGTTTCATGTTTTTCAGTTTGGGAACTTCCATTGAGAAATCAGGTATCTTGTTTTTCTTTAGGAGGAAGTGAATAATTGATTCATATCACTTAGTAACTGATGCAGAAAACTCTACCAGAAGTATATTTTGTTCTGAATGTTATGCTCATGAATATGTTATACTTCTGAGTTACCTCCCATGGATTTTCTGTAATATGATTTCCATTTTATTAAGGAGTTTTGTTATGCTGCTCTATCATTTTGTATATGAGCTCTGATATCATCCATGTCATAAAGGGTACTTGTGATGCCACTAAGTTGTGTCTCTATGAAAGTTCAGTGACCCGCCAGTAGTTATGTTTCAAATGGTCTGCATCTGGTCACTGTATCAGTGAATCATTGAATACCCAATCCCAGTATTTATCACTGGGTGGCAGTATTAGCCTTTTGCCAGAATCTCCATTCTGCATATGTACCTATAGCAAACACCAGAAACCATCTGAGCATTAGGATTATGGGCTTCCAAAGGCTCTGCATAGGCAATTCTCCACTATAAATCTCTTAGCACCAGTGCCATCTTTAAATAACTAGAACATAGAAAGGATAAATATATTTAGCACTATTTGTAGAATATCTCTAATGGTAATGACCTGATGTTTTTAATGATTATTCCCAGAAATTTTACTGATTGGTTAAGACTTTGTAGTTTGGCTACACTGATCAACCCTACTTGGGTAGCAATATGTACCCAAATTGCTACATTACATTAAATCCAGCAAATTGCTTCTGGGTGATGTGGACTATGGTTATACCAATGAATTCTATGATTGTGTGCCATTTGCTTGATTTTATTTACCATAAAATGTATCCCCTGATCAGAGATGATCATGAGTGGGATATGATGGGCAATGGACAATGGATTGCAGTTAGAGAAGACAAGTACATACCCACTATATAAGGAAACAAGGGGCTGCCAACTACAAACAGAGGGGTTTCAATGAAGTAGGCTACCACTAGGTAACTGGGTAGTTTTCCTAAATAATGATGCCATATTAGAGGTTCAAGCATTTTGCACATTCAGAAGTGACTAGCCACATCCAGCTTGGTGAAAGGTAGATTATAGTGACCATGGATGGTGTTTATCTCTGCAACTGTGGCCATTTGGCCAATGTGGTTGGTGAATAAAGCAGACTGATAGCCACAAGACAGATCTTTCTGTTGAGATTTTTGAGAGACTGCTATGCTGTGAATTCTCTTTTCACTTACATGGAAAACAATCACTGCTGCATTTGGTCTCATTTGGAGAGAACCATCCACATACCACTCCTTCAGGCTGCTTTGCCATATTTTTTTTTTCAATTTTTTTAGATCTGAACCATTTAATAGCTTATCAAACTTATATAACATGCTCCATGAGTCAATGGTAATCTATAAGACATGCTGATTGCATATGAAGTGGAAAACCTGATATACTGTTCAAAATACTGCCCACTGGGAAGATTTTCTTCCCCTAAATCTTTGACAGCCACCTTTGAGCGGGACAGTAGTTTGGCAATTGTCTACTTTTGGCTGTTTCTGGCATACTGTATTAGCCAGAGTTCTCCAGAGAAACAGAACCAACAGGATATGTTTATTATAGAATTTGGGTCAGATGACAATGGGCTTGAGAAATCTGAATTCTGTAGAGCAGGCTGCAAGTTGGGACTTTGATGAAGATTTCAATGTATGCCCCAGCAGAAGTTGGCCGACTGAATTAGAAATAGAAACTCTTTCTGACTGCTGAAATCATCAGTTATATCTTAAAGTCCTTCAACTGACTGGATGAATCTTTTCTCGATCTCTTTTACTGATTGGAGATGTAATCAGCCTAGATGCAATCAAGTGACTAATGATTTAAACACACAAAATATCCTACTGATAACAATCAGGGCAGAGCATGCTTGATCAAACTACCTGACACCAAAACCCAGCCAAGTTGATACATGAAATTAACCATCATACATATCATGTAGATTAATTCATAACCTCAGGTTGATTCTCATTTCATTTGGATGAAATATTATTTTCATTACCTATAGATTTCCTTATATGATGATTACAAATAATAACCCACTTTAAGTTTTTTTTTCACATTACAAGTGTTTTTGTTGTTGTTGTTTTTATAACACTTTTTTTTCTTCTAATTTTTTTGCCAAGAAATCTCTAGGGATTGTTGTAGGGGAGAAAACTGTCTTGGAGAGTTCACTTATTTGAATTTGTTCCAAATATTCTAATAAACTAATCTACGGAATGACTCAAGAGATTTCTGACAACTCAAATTTCTTCACAGGTTTAATTTTATGTTCAATTGTTATCAAGTACTCTAGATGTTTTCTTGTTATATTTTCTCTGGCATGTGTATCTCTCATTTCTTTTGGGAATTTGTGGAATGCATCAATTTCCTGGGATGAGTTTGGGTAGATAGATTATCAGGCTTTTAATTAGAGAAGCAGCAGCCATAGAGATATGCTGTTTGAATGACTAAATGGCAAAAGTTCTACTCTTACCTATAAGAAAGCACTAGTATTGGCATTTCCAAAAAGTTAAATTCCAGCATTTTCCTTTTGGGTAAAATCTTAGTGGGCAGAGCCATGAATGTTATCCTAAATTTTCAAGTAAAGTAATATCTGGTTGCTTCTTCAAAATTGACTGAGAAGGGGCAAATTTAATAACCAAAGTCAGTGTTTTTAAATTTGCTTGTGTGGGAGGTGTGGGAGGTGGGCAACATGGGAATCCCAGTGGGTTCCGTGTAATATTTTGGGTAAACTAAGCACCTCTTAAAATATATGTGTATATATACATATATAAATAACATTTTTGTAAGCAAATACACATATATGTATATATATTTATATATCATTTTGCAAATGTTTGTATGTATTGTGAGAATTTTGATTTTTACCCATAATAAAAAAATTTAAAAAAAAATTTGCTTGTGTCACCAAAAAATGAACTTGGTCAGGTTAATTTACACTAATTAGGCCAGTTTTCACATTTTCATGCAAATATATATATTTTTTTGTTTTCCTTTGAACACATATTTCCAGCAGATGGGAATGTTCAAGTAGCATTTTTTTTTAACAAATCAATTTTATTGTTACATATAAATATTGATGTTTTATTTAATATCTTTATATTCTAAGCATTCTCTCTGGATACTTCTATACCTCACACTTATCTGAAAAACTGAGATGGTGGGAAGTCTTTTTGGAGATATGGAAAGTATAGTCACTTGGATCTATTTCTAGATCCACTGATCAACCAAACATTGTCATATGTTTTATGGACACAGATAGATATAAGTGTTATCTACAGTTACCTTCAGAGAAAGAAGAACTGCTTTTGAGGATGAAGGACAGGACTCAATAGGTGAGTTTTTGAAAAAAAACTAGCAAAGGATACTCATTGAAAATTTATGTGACAGATTGAATTATAAACAATATCTTACAAATATTTTCATTAAAGAAAGTCAGAATTGGGAAAATTAAGTTAGCAAAGCACAGAAATCAGCATGGATATATTTAAGTCTATTTGATTAAAGCATTACAGCCTGTATGATGTTTTTTTGTTCATTTTGCCAAATAACAAAAGAAATATGTTAAGCATTACAAATAAGCCAATGGAATCATAATCTTGGTTCATGGTATTTTATATATTACATGATATATTGGTAAATATTCATAACTATTTTAGATAAAGTTGAATTAGGGAAATTTTAAAGTATATACCATGTAAAGTGTGTTAGGGTGCAAAGGAACAACTTCCTATTATGTTGTGGAAGCTGGATATGGATTTTTATCTGTAAATCATTTAAAATTACCACCACAATCTCTTAGTATATATACATAAAGAAACTAGTGAACAGGGAAGCATCTCACCTACTATCAGAGTAATTTATTAAACTGAAATTGTATTATACTATAGAGGGTATTTTTTGTTACTATGGGATTTTAATTTATTTTATTTTAAAATCTATATTCTTTTTTTAAACAATTTATTGAATTATATCATTCATACATAAACATGCATAAACTATAAGTCTTCAGAAAATATCATGAACTTACAAAACAATCATGCATAACATCAGGCGTGGATCCCACACATCACTCCTCCACAAACACCCCACATTGTTGTAAAACATCTGTTAACAAATCATGAAAGAGCATCGTCAAAGTATCACTACTAACTATAGTCCGTATCTTCCTCCCCTATACATTTTTCAAAGGATTTATTTATTTATTTATTTACTTTTATCCATTTTCACACACACACACCATTTTTGTTGTTTCTGTGTCCATTCGCTGGGCAACTCTCTGTGTCCATTTCCAGCCCTCTCTTATCATTCTTCTCCTCCTGTCTTCACTCCGATTTGATCCTCAGAACCTCCGATGTGGTAGAGAGGCATCCAACTGACTGCACCACCTTAGTTCCTGGTTTTTCAGTTCATCTTGTCTTGGCTCTCCCTTGTGTCACTCTCCTGTTATATCATCATCTTGCTGTATGGCTCACAGGGCCTGGTGGCTCACCCACTTGTGGGGCCTGGTGGCTCACCCACGCATGTGGTCTGGGAGTTCACCCTCTCAAGGGGCCTGGCAGCTCACCCACTCACAGGGCCTGGCAGCGCACCCGTGCATGGGGCCTGTTAGCCCACATGCATTCTATTTTTTCTTTTTTTCTTTTTACTGGGAGGTCCTGGGGATTGAACCCAGGTCCCTCCATAAGGAAGATGGATGGTCAACCACCCAAACCAAATCTGTCCCCCTGCTATATCTCTTAAGGTTGACCAAAGATACCCAAAGCTACAGTCTTTTCCCATACAGGATGTTCATACAATAAATTAGGCTTAGTTTATCATCAGCATTATGAAAAACCAGCCTAGGGAGAAAAACTAGGTCTGGGGACACATGCATGGTTTCTAATGCAGCGAATGTTTAGCCTACCCTGATTATCACAAAATCAGGACAGCAAGAATATTCTCATTAAAATACATATTCTTAAGAAACTGTGTTACATTATTTTTTTCTAGAGAAGTATTAAATGGTTTAAATTGAAAGCTTAGTAAAACTACCTTTCAATTTTTATAGTATCAACATTTTGATAATTGAAACTGTAGAGGATAGTTTACATTCAAATTTTTTACAAGTAATTAACTTAACTGACCAATAGAAGATTTATTCTGTTGACATTTAACATTGATGATTAATAAGAGTAGGGACACTAGATAATGCAGAAAGTAAGGAGTAAAAAATGATTTAAAAATTGGGTATTGCCTACTTTATACCCTTACTTTCTTCATCAGGAGTGCCTTTTTTGGTCTGTAGCATCAACAGTGGCAGAATTCCTAAATCAACTGGAAGAAATATGTGAATGAGACATATAGAATATTTGTCATGCCTTGCTACTAAAGAAAGCTCAAAAAATTCTTCTACGGCCAAATCGCTGTGAACGGTATTAGCATGTCTGCTTTTGAGGTTTAGTAATTCTGTGATTTTTCTCAACGGAAATTGTTGGTTTTTAAATCATTTTCTCTGTTGTTTAAGTTTTTCTTTAACTATCAGACTTAGGGGCTGTGGTTTCTTTTTTATTTTTCCTTTTGGATTTTTTTTCTTTCCTAGGATGTGCTCTGGTTTATTTGCTGTGGCTCCCAAAGAAGCTTCCTGGGTAGGCCCAGGAAGCCTCAGGTGGTTTGGATTTCAGCCCTTCCTCACTAAAGGAAATTTTACTGAAGAAATTTAAAAAATAATAATAATAGCCTTGCTTAATTACCTTTACATGCCTATTAAATATAGGTATTCCTTTCTTTAATAAAAAATTTCTTTTTCTAGATTTAAGCCTTCTTTTCTTTCATTTTCTGATTTTTAGCTCTACTTCTGATGTCTGGTACCGATTTTTTTCTATACTTCTACTTGTTTCTAGTCAATGTACCTCCCACCACAGGTAAAGATTACTATGCACATACAATAAAATAGATAATCCCTAAAACATACGATTTTATCCTATGTCCAAAAAGGCATTCTTGATTTATAGGCATAAATTATTTTCATCTTGTACCATGAATATAATTCTTACCAAACTGATTTGTTCTGATTCAATATTCACTGTGAAGCATTCAAGAAAAATAATAACAACAGGCAGTATTGTAAGCACTCTGTGTGTAATAAGACAATTCTAAGAGGATTAGTATTCCTTTTATACAAATTAAACTGAGGTGCAGACGGTTCTATTAATTTACCCAAGATCACATAGTTAGTGGTGAAATTGGGATTCCAACACAGGTAGTGTGACTCCAGAGTCCACATTATTCATCACTGGCCAATGCTTTCTCTCCACGGATGTCTGGGTCTTAAATAATTATGCAAGAAATGAGGACCTAGTAATCATTATTTAGTCACTGTAATTATCAAATCTCACTTGCCACTGACTAACAATGGTAAACTTAGAAAAAGTCTGGTTATAAATATAAGAAAAAATAAAAAACAGAATAACAGAATAAGCTGGAGCTGCACTGATAGTGTACTAGAAAAAATTCTGACATTGCCTAATTCAATCTCTTTATTTTCCAATGAAAACACAGACTTTTAATTAAATTTAGAAAATGACTGAAACCCATGACTTTTTATACTGAGCTTGAACATTTCTTGCTGCCTTTTGGAATATGGTCTTTGAAGATTTTGTTTTGAGCACCCTCAGTGCCTATGAAGCATTGCAAATAAAACTGTCCCATTTTCCTCTCTCTGTCTTCATTGTCGATTATGTTCCCCCTTACCACATAGAACATCCCAAATGTTTTGAAAAAATACTAGCTATTTATGTCCTAATTGGTGATAGTTAAGAGTCATTTAATTTCAGTCTGAATTATTTACTTAAAGTTTTGATATATACTACATAACTTTTTAGTTTTTTGGTACATTTCAAAGTCCAGCTTCTTGAAATTTAATAAATCTATGAAAATTGAATGATCTTTGAGAATTGAAGAACTAAACCTCTAATGGTGGAATATCATAGCATTGAGAAAGATTTCCAGAAAAGGCATTATTTGGTGGTACATGGACATATTGCAAAGGTACTCACCAGCTCAAAGACTGACTCTATGTCAATTTGTTTATTTAGAGTTTATCTCCACTACAGTGTGTAAGTTTCTTGATAGCAGTAATCATTTCCCTCTTTCTCATTGCTGACTTCTGTGCCAAGAGGTGGCATATTTTAGATAAAGCAGTAATAAATGTATGGATATCATTGGGGCTTTTGACTACTTTTCTATATGGAAGATCCACTAAGATGTTGAGGTGGAACCTCTTAGTTTTAGGTCCAAGCAAGTCATCTTGTAGAAATAGAATTGTCAAAGGAAACTATACAGGGTTTTTTGGAAGAGGAGTTCAATAAATATTTGTGAAATATTTATTATATGTAAGCCACTATAGAACATACAGTGGAGATTTGCTTAATGACATAATGAATGTATTTATAGTCATGTTCACAATTTCATTACAGAACCTGTTCTCCCAAGTTCTCATCTCTGCAACAGATTTTATAAAAGGGTAAATGGGGCACATTCCCCTGCTTGTCCTCAGAAGTAATTCTAATCTTGAATTTTTTGTGAATAAAAAATTAAAAATAATTTCCATATGCGTGTGTCCTTAACGTATATTGTTTAGATTTTCTTATTCCTTGCCTTTGTTAAAATTATATTTTGTAATGCTTGGTTTTCTGCATCTTATTTTTTATCACTCAGTGTTAACTTTCTATGATTTGATCATGTGACTGCATATCACTCTAGCTCAATCATTTCCTCTGCTGTAAATTATTCCAGAATGAATATATAGCAGGCTATGTATCTGTTCTATATCAGTGGCCAATGGGATATATTTTGTCTTTGCTATTGCAAACACAGCTACTTTGGACACCCTGAAAAAATCACTTTGTGTTAAGTAGGGTGCTTACATGTTCACTTTTACAGATGATTGCACCTTTTTCCTAAAGTTGTATTATCAGTTACACAACTAAAAGCAGTATATAACTGTTCTGTTACTCTATATCTTTCCAATGAAATGTTTGATATTTTTACTAATCTGATGGGCACAAAAATGTGATTTCATTGTGGTTTTATTTTGCCTTCCTCATTGCTATTGAAATTGAGTGTGTTTTCGTGTTTAATGGATATAATCTTTTTCTAATCTATGTCCAGTAAAATATTCTATATTATTTTCTGTATATTTCAATTAATTTCATTTTTAAATGTTCAATTTTAATCCATTGAATGTTGATTCTTTTGTACACTGTAAGAATAACATCTTATTTCATTTTTCCCAATGTGGACAACTAGTTGTTTAAGAATTGTTTATTGAATAATCCATTCTTCCCCCATGTTATGTATGGAGTTTTCATTTGTCTGATTCTCATTCTGCCTTATCTCTTTTAGTCAACTAATCAATTGTTCTAATCCTATGTTCATTTCTATAACTATATTTATAACAAATTTTTCATATCTGACAAGACAAATACCCCCCAATGTGATTCTTCATTGAAGACATTTGTTGATCTCGAGCCTTTGCTTCTCCAGATGCATTTTAGATTCAGCTTGTTACATAAAAAAAAAAAAAAAAAAAAAAAAAAAGTTACTGGGATTTTTATTGGAATTGCACTGATGCTATCATATATTTGGTAAGAATTGGTATCTTTATTGTATTTAATCTTCCTACCCAAGAATTAACATATCTCTCCATTCATTTAATGCTTTTAAAGTTTTGAAAAGTTCATAAAATATTTTTCATATTTTTTATAGATTTCTTCCTAGATGTTTTAATTTTAATTTTTGTTGTGATCACACACAACTTTACTGAACATAGATTTTACCAATATTTGAAATCTTTGTCTTATGGAAGCAAAATTATATCTTACTTTAAATCAACAATTTGTATTCATTTTCTTAATACTGAAGTATTTTTCCATTTGTACTTTCACGAATTGCTTTTCCATATATTTACCTAATTTCATTGGCATGTTAAAACATCTTTATATTGATTTTAAAGAGATTTTATATATTATAATGCAAAAAAAACTTTTTAATAGTATTTTTTAAAAGATATTTTATTTTTTATTTCTCCCCACCCCCTCATCATTTGCACTTGCTCTATACTATGTCTTTAGGAGGCACCAGGAACTGAACCCAGGACATCCGATGTGGGAGGGAGTTGCCTACTCACTTGAGCCACCTCTGTTCCCTGCTTTGTTGTGTCTGTAATGAGAGCATTATGTTTTTAATTCTTGTGTCTTTTTTTTGCATCATCTTGTTGCATCAGCTTACCACATCTGCCCATTGCATCAGCTCACTGTTTTGCTTATTTACTTGAGGAGGCACCAGGAACCTCTGCTCCCTGCTTTGTTTGTCTCTCATTATGTTTTCCTTCCTGTGTCTCTTGTTGTGTTATCTTGTTGTGTCAGCTTGCCACACCTGCCCTTCATACCAGCTCATTGTCTTCTTTAGGAGACACTGGGAACCAAATCACAGACCTCCCATGTGGTAGGCGGGAGCTCAGTCACCTGTGCTACATCTCCTTCCCGCTTTGATGGTATTTTGTAATATGGAATGGTATGCTTTTTATTTCAATTTTGCTTAATTGTCAGTTATATACTTTACATTTCTACTTTCCTAAAAGAGTATATGATAATCCACAAATATTTCATTTTAATGTATTTATATGTTTTTAAATATGTTTAAAGCTTTGTATATACATATATGCATGTTTGTATGTGGGTGGGTCTAGAGAAATAAATATAGAAAATATATATTTGTGTGTGTGCATGTGTGTAAAGATTTTCTGGCTCAAATGGTTTTCTGTTGACCTCAAATCAATTTATTTCAATGTATTTATTGAAAAATTTATACTACGTCTCTCATTCAATATGCCGTGTTTTCTTTATTTGATACAAATATTTCTGTATCTATCTCTAGATACCCTTCATTTGAATGATTATTCCTAGGATTATTTTAGTTGATTTATAGTAGAATTTTTCTTACCTGATAAAAAGACTTTCCTTCAATAATCTTACTAAAACAGCATTTACTGTTTGAAACAAATCTTCTCACATTAGTATTTTAATAATTTCAGAAGGTTATAGAAATATAGTAGGAAACTGGAAATTTAATAAATGTATAATTAAGTTTGGAAAGATTTTGCATCTTCACCATGTTGAACCTGATAACCTGATAAAATGAATGTTCTCTCTCTTTAGTTCTTTGAACTTCTTCAGTAATCATTTTTGTTTTGTTTTCTTTTTATTATACAGGTTTTTCACATTTTCCTTGAGTTTATCTTCACATATTTTGTAATTTGATTACATTAATGGAAGATGTCCTTTCCACATTGCATCATCTAAATAATCATAACTAGTATTCAAGAAAGTTATTGGGAAACGGCTGTGGCTCAATCAGTAGGGCTCCCGTTTACCATATGGGAGGCCCCCGGGTTCGGTTCCCAGGGCCTCCTGGTGAAGGCAAGCCCGCCCGCAGGGCGTGGTTAGCTGACCCAGCGAGCACAAGCAGCAAGGGTGGGATAAATAAATAAATAAATCTTAAAAAAAAAAAGAAAGTTATTAATACATGTGAATCAGCTAAATTTTTATTTCAGCCACTTTTCTGAACCCTCTTATTTAATTATGATAGCTCTCCAATTGACTCTTCAAATTTTCTAAGTAGACAGATATATCATCTTAAATAAGGAACATTTTCTTTTACCAATATTTTATATTACATTTCTACTTACTATATTATTGTATTGCCTGGGTTTTTAGAAAAACATGGGATAATAATTGTGGCTAGAGGAAACCTTGACATAGTCTTGTCTTCAATGGTGATGCCTATGGTATTTCCCCATTTAAAAAGTCTTTATTAAAAAATTGTCATCCCTCCTGTCAGTGACCTGGTAGAAGCAGATAACTCTCTTCAAAAGAACAACTGAAAACTATTAATAAAGAGTTCTTCAGGATTAAGGAATTAAAAAAAATTGGAGAAGTACCCAAAGACTAGCCACAATGAAAAAACATTAGAACCCCAGGTCAGAGGGGACAAAGGGAGATTTTGTTTTTCAGAATATTTTAATAGCTGTAGCCTAATTTGAGGGAGTCACTTATAAAAGCTGTAGAATGGTAGGAGGACAAAGACAATTTAAAACCTGGTTCATGAAGGAGGGTTCCAGGAGAATAAATATTTTAATGTCCATTCTTTTCACTCTCTGATATTCTGTTATTTCCTCTCATTGTCCTAACCCAACCACAGGGCAACTTTTCTTGGTTAATGCAGTTTGTAAGGGTCAGTTTTCTAGGGTTTAGAATAGGATAGGAGAAACTAGAGTTGGGTCTGTAGAGCAAACATAATATGCTCACCTGTTATTTTAAAAAAGTTTGCCCATGAAGGATAATAAAAGTATATCATCCACATTTGACTTTTGTTTAGGGTGCAAAACTCTGCCCCAATACAGGTAACATACAATGTGCTTTCAGTTTCCATAATATCATCTGATTTCAACTTAGACATACTCCAAACTCAAATCTAAATTGAAATATGAACATCAATGCTCTTCATATGAAGTAGCGGGAGAAAGAAAAGAAAAGAGGGAGGAGTTAATAAATGATTACATAAAATAAAATATCTACTGAGATCAAGCATCTAAAGCTTGTCATAAAACTGTCAACTGAGAAATAACAAACAAAGTTACAAAACATCAAAGACATTAATTTGAGGTCTTAAAATTGCAATTTTGGTAGTACAGACTCAAATAGCAACCCAAATCATCTCCCATTTTGGCACTTCCAGGAACAGGTTTTTAAAGAAAAAGAAAAATATTACCTAAGTTGTTTGTGAGTGGTGGATATTCAGGATGCACCAAATGTCCTTCAGGTTAGGTAGTTTACGGAGTTCCTTATCATGTGGTTTGTTTCTTGTTTCCAGATACCCTTATGGTTTTTAGGAACAGCGTTGATTATGGCTATGCACACTTTGGCAGTTTGTAATATCTAGTTCATATTTGCATGAGAATAACCACCAGAATGACCTTTTGATTACATTTTAAATCTCTTAGCCCTAGTAACTCTATTTTTTTAATTCCTTTTTACATCACCTAAGTTTATAATCATGTTTGCTCTTCACATACGCATTTCTTGTTCCTTTTACTTTCTGCCAGTTCCTTGACTGGTCAACATATTTTACTCAGTTGGGTAACGCAAATCTTCATTCTTATTGTCTTGAATACGGTTCCAATAAATAATGGTTCTT
Organism: Tolypeutes matacus; assembly: GCA_026826555.1. Taxonomy (NCBI): domain Eukaryota; kingdom Metazoa; phylum Chordata; class Mammalia; order Cingulata; family Chlamyphoridae; genus Tolypeutes; species Tolypeutes matacus. Next base: position 2,249,036 of record JAKSZT010029587.1, on the reverse strand, counting down.
TTTTACAAAATTATTTTTCCTCAATTTCTCATTGTTCTCTACTATGCATAGGACTTATATGAGATTTCAGACCAAGTTAGTCCTATGCCTTAATTTGCATGATGCAATCCAGTTTCCTTTTGTTATTTAGGATGTAGTATCCAATTCAGCACAGTAATCTCATCAGAATGGGGTAACCCAAATAATCATGGGAGAATTTTGTTTCGTTTGTTTTTCCTTTTTAATTTAAAGGAACAATGACTGTATTCATTGGTAGAAGAATTCCTTCTGTGGGCCCCAGGGCCTCCACACATACCATGTTTCAACTTTCAAAAGCACAAAATAAAAATAATATTGTTATATTGAAAAGGATCACTCTGTTCTTTACATTCGGTTAACATTTTTCATCTGAATACAGGAGAGATTTTCTTGGTTTAATTATAGCTCTTGCTTTAAGTATACACCATGTTCTCTAGAATAGAAAACCAATGATGTTTTGCCTTGCCTCATATCTTCCATGCAGCGCTGTCACAGAGCCCTCCCCATCATTTTATCATGAAAGATGCCTCTAAGTAATGTGGAACATGGGAAGAACAGTGAAATTCATGACCACGAATCTATTACTTTGATGTAAAATGGGTTTCTTGGACAGAGGCAATGTTGGGTGGGATTTCATGGCAATGAATAAAAGTTGTTTCATGGATCTGTGTATGGTGTTATGGTTACCTTTTTGTTTTATACTAAATGTTTTATAAGTTGAACCCTCACATGTATGTCTTTGCTACATTTGGATTAATTTTTGCACATGGTGTGAGGAAGAGATTCAACTTTATTTTTGTAAATGTGGATATCCAATTTTTCTAGTATATTCTTTCCCCAAATGACTTTTCTTGGCACCTCTGTCAAATATGAATTGATGATAAATACAAAGGTATATTTCCAGATTCTGCAGCATATCCCATTGATATGGCTAATCTTATGCCAGTATTGAACTGTCTTGATTACTGTAGTTTGTAGTAAGTTTGAAAATAGAGTGTTCTTTTTAAAAATGTATTTGGCTATTCTGCTTCCCTTGAATCAGACATCATGACACTTACTTGAGTGGGTTTAGCTTAAGATCAGAAATTTTTTTTTGGCATAAAGACATAGAATTATCACATTCAGAAATATTTATATGACACTATTACCCAATATATGTTCATATACATATTTCATCAAATATTCATATAATGTTTGATATAAGATTTTTTTCTGGCCCAACATAAAATACATAATCATGCATTGCATTTATTTCCTGTGTCTCCTTATTTTAACCTGGAACAGTTCTTCAGATCTTCTTTGGTTTTTACTACAGTAAAATATTGCAGAGTATCTCCCATTTCTTTTGTTGAATTTACCTCAGTCTACATTTGATAGTTATACTCTGACTAGGTAGAGGTTACCCATATTTTTCAGAATTCCTTCTTTTCTTCTACCACCGAGTTTCCCCAAAGTACCTTCCTTCCAGTTTCTATTCATCCTCACCTCCCCAAAAAGAAATGATATTTTTTATTTTCCATGCCATCTGTGGCATCTTGGCATTGTTTATGAATTCCAAAAATAGACATTGGATTATGATTGTAAAATTGTCTGTACCTGGGTGTGATTAGAGCTTTGATTGGGCCATGTCATAGGATGTTGAGTCCCTGCCCACTTGGTGTGTGGGGACTAACAGATAAAACTGTACAACAGAGCAAAGGAATGAGTTAGAATTTTGATACAGAGCCTGGGGAAGTAAAAACATAGAGAAGGAGGACATAAGGAAGTTTTTGAGCTGGAGCCTGGGAAGTAAGCACACAGAGGAGCAGAACAGCTGAGCTTAGAGAGAATTGAGCCGTGGGGAAAATGATAAAGCCTATTGCCTGACAGTCTACAGTCGGCCTTATGCAAAGAGCAGGGCAACTGAGCCTGGAGAGAAATAAGCCCTGGGAAGAGAGGAACCCAGGAAACCTGAACTCTTAGCAGATGTTGGCAGCCATCTTGCTCCAACATGTGGCAACAGACTTTGGTGAGGGATGTAACTTATGCTTTATGGCCTGGTAACTGTAAGCTTCTACCCCAAATCAATACCCTTTATAAAAGCCAACAGATTTTTGGTATTTCGCATCAATGCCCCTTTGGCTGAGTAATACAAAATTTGGTACCAGAGAGTGCTTTTGCAATTACCAATGCTGGAATGGTTTTATAAATGGGTAAGGGGTATTTTTTGGAGGAATTATGAGATGCTTGATGGAAAAAGACTAAATTGCCTTGAAGCGACTGTTGATAGTAATATGGATGCTAAAGAGATTTTTTATGATGCCTTAGAAATAAATGATTAAACTATTATTGGAAACTGGATGAAAGTTGATCCGTGTTTTAAAGTTGCAGAGAACTTAGCAAGGTTAACTGCTGAAGTTTTATGGAGGGTAGAGTTTGAAAGTGGTGAGCCTAGGCATTTAGCTTAGGGACTTTCCTAAGAAAACTTGGAGAATGTGGCTTGGCTTCTCCTTGAAGCTTATAGCAAAATGCTAGATGAGTGAGATAAGCTGAGGACTTTATTGTTGGACATAAAGAAACCAGAAACTGATTCTGGAAATTCCAAGCCTCTGGAAATCAAGTCCCCAGAAGATAGTTACCCATTTGAGGATGTAAGTAAGCCTGGAACTTGTAAATCAGGATTGAAGATGCACTTATCTAGGAAAAATATGTGAATAACCTTACTGTCTGATGGCCCGAACCCCTGCTTCTTGCATGCTAAACCAATAAGCTTTTTGAGAGAGCTGTATTAGCAAAACCAATGTCAGTTTGTACAAAAAAGGACATCAACAAGAAAGATGAAAGGGAAACACCTTTAAGAGGAAAGCCATGGATACTGAGATCTGGAATTAAGAAATCACCTTGGGCCAAGAGAGGAACCTCACCCCTGTGTACAGACAAGGTGAGTTTGCCCAAGCTGTTGAAATGGGTGGATGTTCCCATCTGATGTTCTGGGACATTTTTGCCACCCCAGGGTACAGAAAGGGTGGAGCACCTTCTTCAAGGATTAGGGTGGGTAAGGTCAGCACCCCATAGGTCTGAGAGATATGGACCTGTTCCCCATGGATTAGGGAAGGCCAGGTGGTCAACTTGTTGCTCTGTGAGGGTTGGAACTGTATGCCAAATTTTAGGGAGAATGTTGTCTTCACTTCACTGTACTAAGGGGTTAAGACTCTAACCCAAAGATTGGGTAAATTGTGGCAATCACCCCAACACTCTTGAAGGGTGATGTCTGGAGCTTGGTCGACAGCCAGATTCTTGATGAGGTGGAACTAAGGAAATGGCCTTTGGGCAAGCCTATGGAAAGGGTGGGTCACCATAAGGCCCCAGGGAGAAGAAACCATCATCTTAAAAATGACTCTCAGACCTTGACATCTAATGAAGTATGTCCTGCAGGTTTACGGAACTGTAAAGGACACATGACTCATGTTTTCCTCCCAGTTTCTCCTTATGATAATGGAAATGTTTATCCTCATCTGTCCATTTGTGTATTTGAGGCAGATAATTGATTTTGTAAGATTCAGAGGTCTACTGCCAGAAGGTATTTTTCCTCAAGACAAGCTGCATTTCTTTAATATGATTGTAGTATGATTCTGTATTTAGCATTGCACTGATTTAATTTTTTTTTTTTTTTAATATTGTAGTGTCTTTTTGGAATTCAGAGGGTGTAGTGTGGCAGTTTGGTATAGTTTGAATTCCAAAAATAGATATTTGATTATGTTTGTAAACTGGTCTGTACCTGGGTGTGATTAAATTATGATTAGGGATTTGATTGGGCCACATCAGTAGGATATTGAGTTCCCTCCCTCTTGGAGTGTGGGTACTTACAGATAAAACTACATAGCAGAGCAGAAGGGTGAGGTGGAGTTTTGTTGCAGAGCCTGGAGAAGTAAAGACATGGATAAGGAAGATGCAAGGGAGTTTTTGAGCAGGAGCCTGGAAAGTAAGCACACAGAGGTGCAGAACAGCTGAGCCTGGAGAGAATTGAGCCCTGTGGAAAGGGAAAGAATCATTGCCAGATAGTCTACAGCTGACCATGTAGATAAATCAGGGCAGCCGAGCCTCAAAAGAAACAAGCCTGGAAAGAAACAAGCCTGGCAACAGACTTGGTGAGGGAAGTAACTTACGCTTTATGGCCTGGTAACTGTAAGCTTCTACCCAAAATCAATACACTTTATAAAAGGCAACAGATTTCTGGTATTTTGTATAAGCATCTCTTTGGCTAACTAATACACCATCTTAGGTCCCACATAATTTCAAGCTATTTTCTTGTACTAAATCTCTGATTTACCAGATCTCAGTCAGACCTTTCTTTGTAGTGATTTTAAAAGTAGTGTGACCTATTCTTCTATAGGTGATTTTGGTTTTATTTTTCCCCTTGAGCTTTCTGCTTCCCTCTCCTCTTCTCCACAGTCTCTTCGGGCTTCTGTACTCATCCTTCAGGCAAGTATTATAAGCTCCAGTGATATCTGCTGGAATTTTTTTTTTCTATTTAAAGATAATTTGAAGTTCATAGTATTCTTGGGATCTTAGTTGGGCTGAATTTCTTAGTTAAATATGATTTTATGTGTCTGCTGTGTTGCACAGTATGGTTTCTGGAGGATGAGTGAAGAGATTCAGGTTTAAGGATCTGCCATTGTTATATGAAAGAAACCTGAAATTAAGTACCAAATATTTCTGGATTTATATTTTATATGTCTTTTTACCTCATATTACATGCAATTTTCCCTCTCAAATTTTAAGTCCAAATTCCATTTAGGTATCCATTTTAAGAAATTTCCCTTCTTTCCGACAAACTTTCTTAGTTGGAATTTGGTATATGTATATTATCTGAGTTGGATTGAAACATTTTGGAAGTTGGTTAGCTTAGCAGTGATCCTGTGCCATATTTATCTATTAAGTACTTTTGGCATACACAAAGTCTAAAGCTTTTCTATGCACTTTCGTGCCCTCTTGGTTTTGAAAATTTCAAATATATGTTGATTAATTGAAAAGAAAATATTCTTTTTCATGCTACCTTAAGTCTTCAGTCTGTATAAGTCACTTTTTATTGTTGATAGATTGTTGTTTTGTACTTAATTCTCCTACACTTATTGACCAGGGGAAGACTTTAAAAATATAAAACTCATTTGAAGTATCAAGTGGAAGGTCCCAGTTGTCTAAGTGATGATTCCTCAGTAAATTTAATTAGGAACAAGTAGTCTTGGGAACAAACAAATCCAACAGCTCACTGAAGGGTTTTCTTATTCATTACTGATTAGGTACCCAGTCAAATCTTTCTTACCTGGGAGATTTCTCCTTGGGCATTATGTTACTGTCAAGATGTAAATAAAAGCCACTGTATTGCTAATATGAACCATATCATAACAGTCATATGAAAGTTTTGAAAAGTAACCAAATCAAAGTGCATTTATTTTAATATTTGGCTTATTGCACTATTGATTAAAAGTGCCATTAATGATTTGTTTCATTGATTTGGTCAGTTAAAAGTGATAATGACATTTTCTATTTTTTTTATTCCTGATAAGTATTCTAAAAAACAGACAGCTTGCAAATTTGAAGATTAGTGAATCATATAAACAGTATATTCTTGGAATTAACTTTAAAATATGAATTGGACAGTGTTTAAAGTAGTTTCTTTACATATAACACCATCCTCTGGAAGTGATGGTGTTGATTCCATCCTTGGAATCAACTCTGGATAATTCTATAATCCAAGCTTATTTATAAAACTGAACTTGTTTATAAAAGTTGGAGAAGATGGTCATGTTTTCTTCAGGCATAGAGAAATATAACCGTGTGTGACAAATAATTTATCGATTGAGTGAGTGAGTGTTCTCTCATCATTTCTCTGTAGTTACATCAGGAACATTGTTGTGGGAATCTTCACTTTATAGAAAGCTCAAAAAAAAAAAAATAAGAAGCCAACATCTTTCAGAACTAAAGATAAAATTGAGGAAGCTTGGATTTGGAAAAAGTGACTGAAGGAGAAAAAGAAAACCCAGTTAACATATTTGTAAACCTCTTCACTGTTTTGATGCTATGTCAAAATAGACTTGAAGGGTTACAAATGGGGCAGGAGAGGATCATTGGTGGGGGTGTAGGGGTGGGGGTTGCATGGGAGGAAGTTCAACTGAACATACAAAAAAGATATAAAATTGTTCAAATGCTCACGGGACATGGACACAGTGGGTGGAGAATCACTCAATAAATGAGAGAATACTGATTTCCCATCCTGGATAGCTTTGCCACATTCTCCAAAGAGGAGCAACAGTTCCCCAAGTGCAGGGCCAGTGTCTGGCAAAGGAGGATGATCCACTGATGGGCCCTTGTTATTGATGACTAGCCTTAGGAGTCTTTGCTCTTGAAATTGAAACTTAGCCTATTTTTATGGGGTGCCTAAGGGTTGCCTCCTGAGAGCCCCCTTGTTGTTCAAATGTAGCCTTTCTCTAAGCCAAACTCAGGATAGGAATGCATTACCTTCTTCCCAGCATGGGACATGACATCCGGGGATGAGCCTCCCTGACAATGAGAGATTACTACCAAGTGCCAACTGGAAATACAACTGGAAAAAGACCTCGAATAAAAGGGGGAAAAGGTAAAGACAAATGAATTCATATGGCTAAGAGACTTCAAAGTGAGTTGGGAGGTCATCCCAGAGGTAATGCTTATGCACATCTCAGTAGGACCTCATAGGTTTCCAATGTGGATATCACCCCAAATAGAGGGGCTCCTGAGGGCTTTGGAGACACCCAGGTCCTATATCAGCGTGGATAGCTCTGGAGTTTGGTGCCTTATCAGTGAGCCTTACTTTGGAATCTGTGCTCCTGAAAGTGACAGAGTTGGACTCAAATATGTCTTCCCTGCACATGGTCCATCTTTCCCTTCTATTCAAACCTATATGTGGTGCTGGAGTTTGTAGGTGTACTTCCAGAGACTGAAGCCTTTGGGCTGTCCATGTGCCAGGTAGGCCCAGAATATCAGTGGAGCTGCAACTCCTACTCCACCACTCAATGGACTCACCCAAGACACCTGGTGGGGAGATGATGATGGACAATAGCTAACCCAGGGAGTGGAGAGAGTCTACAGGTGCAGGCAGGATAATCCCATCCATCTTATCCATGGGATATAAGGCCCCTCTTACTTGGAGGTGGAGTAGACAGCACCTTCCCAGACTCCTCAGCATTGGGGGAAGTGCTATGGACTAGAGTGGACTTACTGGTATTCTGTTAAAGACATAGTGTGATTCAAGCAATGGAAGAAATTCCAACATTAATGTGGAGCCAGTGGCCACTGGACATTTTGGGGACAGGGAGAGGGAAAAACAGATGTAATAGGGGCTTTTTCTGACTTAGGATTTATCCTGAGTGACATGGCAATGACAGATATAGACCATTTTGTATCATCATATGGCATGCAGAACTGTGTGGGAAAGAGTATGGTCTACAATGTGAACTATGGTCTGTGGTTAATGGCAAAGCCCCAATATGTGTATATCCATTGCAGGTGATGTGCCACACTAATGAAGGATGTTTATGTGGGAGGTTGTGGCATGGGTGGGAGGTGGGGCATATGGGAATCCCTATAATTTTTCTGTAGCATTTATATAATCTAAGTATCTTTTTAAAACTAAAAAATATATATTATTTAAAAAAATAGGCATGGAATGAATTCTATGTATAACTTAAGAAGCAGTTTTTATTATTTGATATCAAAAGTTTTATGCCTGAAATGCTGAGTGTAAGATAACACATGTATTTTCTCTATTTTATAGAATATTATTGGAATAAATGCAATTGAAATTGTTTTCTTTGTATTAGAGTTGTTTAAATACATACTGAAATAAAGGAAACATATAGCATAATGTACCATATATGTACCATATACCATAAAATTATAACATAACAATGTAAAATGTCATATATATGGTCTTCAAAATAACATTTTGTTGTATAAATTTTAGCTCCTTAATACAAACATAGAAATTACTTTCTAAAGTCATAGGCCTATGCTTATATCTTTTTAGAATAGGAATTTTAGTGTCTTTAGAAATAGAAATAAACTTGATAGATGCAAGATCTGGATTAATTGCATGGCCATTTTCTTATTTTCATGGTCTTAAAAATATTGTTAATGAAAATAAAAATATCACATCATGCACTTAGTTAATCCTTTACATTGATCATTATATATTAAAAAAATTTTTCATTTTAAATTTCTTTGCTTTCATTAAGTTCAAAATATTGTGCCACTGTCACCACCTTGACAAAATTTTCCATTACCCCAAATAGATTTATTTAGTTTTAATGATAAATTTTAAAAGATGGAATGAGGTGTGTAGAAAGGCAGCCAAAAATATTTCTACCCAGTAATGTGAATGGTAAAGTGAAAAACAAATTCTACAACTGCATTTAACAATAGCTCAGTCAGTTCATACATCCCACATGGAATGCTCTTTGTATAATTTAAGAGGAGGGTGGACTTTGGGGAAATTCATGTAAGACTAATTGAAGAGATGTAGCACTAAAGTTACATGGTGAAACACATAATAGTAAACAATATCTCACATTTATTTAGTCCATTTTATTTGACAGACAATTTTCTAAAATTTGTATTTTCATTTTCCTATTTAATTCTTAAAACCACCTTAAGTTTTAGGTACTATTATAATTCTTATTGTTCAAGTGTTCTTGAATAAATTACCCAAACTAACACAGTTGGTAAATGTAGATTTTGAGATTCCAATTCCAAATCAGAATTTAGAACCTGAGCTATCAATAACTATACTATGTAAGAATCCTTACCCAGCCCAGCAAAAAAAAAAAAAAAAAAAAAAAAAACTGGCAAAGACTATATAAAATATGGGCAATCTACCCTCTCTGATTATTGCTTTTCTATATTTGTCTTGGGTCCAATCAATTGTCTGCAGGATTGAAAGGTAGCAATTTTTCTTTACTATGAGGAAGTGGACTTGGAAATTGTAGTATTTCTTTAAAATTCATCTTTTATTTTTTAAAAAATATCCTAAGTATTTATTAAGATCTCAAAATTTTTGAGGTGACATTTCTGTGCTCATTTCACAATCACTTAACAAAATCCCATTACTTTCATGGAAAACATTTTTTGCTATAAGGAGAATTAGAGACATATTTAGGCATGGATTGTGATTATATGTTTCAAAAATATCTGGTTTAAAACTCAAAATTGCAAAGTCTATAATTTTCAAGTCCTTGCTGACTGAACGTGTTTCCCAGTATTTTATACCTTTCATACGATAATTGTTGCTTGTTTTTCCAACCTTATGTTGTTGATTTTGGTATATTGTTGAGCTACTTAATTTATTTTTTAATTGTCATTCATTGTGGGATGCTTACCAAGGGATTCACATTTTTGGAGTGTTCATTAATGACTTACTTGTTCTCCTGGAATAAGACGTTTGAAGAATCTGGTAAAAGTTTACATTAGATATATTTGTTTTCTCATAAAATATAATATTGATAAAGTATATAATTTTATTTCATTCAAAGAGTCAAATAGTTTTCAATAGCTTAGATTAATAATTATGCTCCTAAAACTGTTAATAAGCAAATATTTACTGAGTGCTTGCAATGCATATGACATATTCTTATATTCTGGAGATACAATTATTAATAAGATATTTTTCCCATCTGGATAGAGAACACAGATTATAATGGAGATACAGCTATAAAAAATAATTCATGAAGTGCTATAAGTACTCAGTAAATCAAGAGGTGAGGTCTTCCCAATGGAAATTATCTCTTAAATACTCAGAAAGCTCCTATGAATTGTGAATATCTACTTGTAGTTCTAAATGCAAGTAGAGCTTCATAATTGTAAGTGAGGTTATTTAATTATATTTCTGCAATTAGCTACAGAATCCCCAAATATGGGATTCCATCTTTAGGCAGCTCATCCATTCTACTGAAATAACCTAAAGTTTAGAATCAGATTTTCTCATTTTTCCTTGGCCCAGAAGTACAAAGATTCTGAGAGGCAAGTACAGGTACTTATGCTGCAATCATCCATTTCACCTCCTGATTGACAGCTCAGGAAATGAAATTCATCTTCCTTCAACTCTAACAGACCGCCAAAACTAAGCTTTTTAATGTAAATTCAAAACGTATTTTCTTCAGCTTATTTCTTTATTGTCTTTCTTTCTATACTTTTATTCTCTTATATTCTTATTTTTTTCTTTTCTTTTTTTCTTTTTTGAAATGTATTTAGATTACATAAATGTTACGGAGAATATATAGGGTATTCCCATATGCTCTGCTCCCCACACCTCCCACATTTTCCCACATTTAGCAACATCTTTCATTATTGTGTTACATTCATTGCAATTGATAGACACATTTTGAAGCATTGCCATTAAGCATGGATTACAGTTTACATTGTAGATTATAGTCTCTCCCATTCAATTCTGTAGGTTATTGCAAGATAAATAATGACCAGTATCTGTCATTGTAATGTCATTCAGGATGATTCTCAAGTCCTGAAAATGCCCCTGTATTACACCTGTTTTTCCCTCTCTATCCTCAGAAACTCCAGTGGCCACTGCCTCCACATCAATGATATTTCTTCCATTGCAAGAATCACAAATAGTAGAATACTAATAAGTTTACTTTAGTCCATAGTACTTTCCCCAATCCTGAGCATTCTGGGATGGTGATGCCCACAACACCTTTAATTGAGTGGGGTATTGGTCCCATATGACTGATGAATGAGATGCTTTCATGAAGTTGTAGACACTCTTGGTTCCTTTGTATGTTGGTTATCCATCATCTCCTCCTTGTTAGTTGTCTTGCATGAGTCCAATGAACTGCGGAGTAGGTGTTGTAACTCTGTTAAGATTCAAGGCCCAGCTGGCATGTAGAGCCCAAAGATTTAAGTCTCTTGGATGTACACCTGCCAACTCTAGTACTAATTATAAGTTCAAAGAGAAGGATAGAAAAGCCTTGTGTAGGGAAACCACAACGGAGTCCAACTCTGTCTCACTTGGGAGCATAAATTCCAAAGTTGGGTCCAATGGCAAGGGACCAAACTCCTGGGCTATGCACCCTGACTATAGTGTCTGGATGTTTCCAGAGCCCTCAGGAGTCCTGCTATTTGGGGTAGTATCTACTTTAGCTGTCAATGAGATCCTGCTGTGACTTGCAAGAGTGTTACCTCTGGAATGACCTCCCAACTCACTTTGAAGTCTCTTAGCCACATAAACTCCTTTATTTTTACTTTTTCCCCCTGTGGGTTAAGATCTTTTTATTCCAGTTGCATTGCATGTTGGTACTTGGTAGAAATCCCTCAGTGCCAGGGAGGCTCATACTTCCAATGCTGGAGGGAAGTTATGGCACTTATATGCAGAGTTTGGTTTTGAGAGAAGTCACATTTAAGCAAAAAGGAGGGTCCCAGTAGGTAACTCTTTGGCACCCTACAACACTAGGCTAAGTTCCAATTTCAATACAGATTGTCCTGCTTAGAAGCACAGTAGATAGGATAGTTTCCTGCCATTTAAAAATCACCATCTAAAAATGTAGACATTGTAACAGCACATTTTAAAATAATTCCACTCATATTATATCATAAAAATATAAATTTACACATAAAGTTGGCCCTGGTCATTTCTTAAAAGCACAACAGCTCATTTACTTTCCTAAATCTAGCAGCAATGTCATATATTCAGCACAGATTCAGATATCCAAGAATATGAACAAGATGATGGTCATATCTAATGATTACTTTAATAAGTAAACAACAGGTGGTACATGCTACTTCACCCTGCTTAATATAAAAATGCTCTAGCAGTAAAAGTGTTATGTGGCTTAGGATAAAATTTCAAAAACAAGAGTTCAGAGACTCATACATCTGGAAAGAAGATCATAACATTTCCTGTAAGTAATATAAGTTGAGACAAGATTTTCCAAGAAGACTGGGCTAAAAATTAAATACATATTTCCAGATTTTTTGTATAGAGTTCTTTCTATGAGGTTATGATTCTGCCTGTTTTTTTTTATTTTAACATGCTGAATTGACTCTGAATTGTTTAAATATAAGATATTATAAACTTAAACTATATTGAAATTTATAGAAAATGTCTATGCAGTGCCCATCCACCTTGATTTGTATTATCCATTTCTTTCCTCAAATAAACTAGATTCCAATAAATGCCATTCCAGTTTGTATATGTCTATCTGTGTGTGTATTTCAAACAAAACATTACTTTTATTGGATTTTCTTGACTGGGAAGAATTTAATATTTTTATCTCTGCTAAATTGCTCTCTGATGATTTTTGAAATTCAGTTTAATTTAATGAAGTTTAATTAAATAAAGTTTAATAAACACTCATAAAGTGCCTGGTTCTCTTTTATGTTTGCAGGTGATTTATTCCTATATTCTAGGAGCTCATAGTAAAGTAACTCAGTAAAGCACATCTGTAACTTTAAACTCCATGCACTAAGTACAATCTTACATAACTATATATATATATAAAAGTCATGTGAGATTAAATTATTTTGATGGTGGATCCCAGAATGCCAAAAAGTCTTCAAGAAAAAAGAAATGAGATATAATGTCAAAAACGCAGTATTTGAGAGAGACATTCTTAAGGAAACAGCTTTCTTCTATGGTCGATTTTCTCACAGATATCCCTACTCCCACGTACTATCCAGTGAAAAATGCTGAAGTCCCATCATTGAAGGTGAGGTAAGAAATTTGTGAAAAGGAATGGGTAATTGTGGAAGGAGATTTCAAGCACTCATTTTCTTAAAAGCTACTGTGCGTGAGGCCCTGTAGAGGAAAGATGGTTGAGTAAAGCACCACAATTTCCATAGAACTTGCAATATTCTCAAAATCATTATCGAACATTTTGCTTGCAGGCTCTGACCCTTTTAGAATAAAACATGGAGAACACGATCAATGTGACTGAGTTCATCCTGCTGGGGATCATACAGAATCCTGATGGGCAAAAACTTCTATTTGTCACAGTTCTACTCATCCACATTGCGACGATAGTGGGCAACCTGCTCATCATAACGATAATCATGGCCAGATGGTCTCTCGGTTCTCCATTTTTCCCAGTCTATTTATCATTGATAGATGCTGTCTATTCTACTACCATTGCTCCCAAAATGATTGTAGCCTTGCTGCAAAGGAAGAAGACCATTTCTTTCCAAGCTTGTGTGACTCAAGTCTTTATAGATCATTTATTTGCTGCTGCTGAAGTCTTTCTTCTGGTGGTGATGGCCTATGACTGATACATGACCATCTGTGAACCTATTCATTATTTGGTCATCATGAATCAGTGGGTGTGTGTTTTTATGCTATTGGTGGACTGGGTTGGAGGCTTTCTGCACTTATTGTTTCAATTACTCTTTATATATCAGCTCCCTTTCTGTGGCCCCAATGTAATTGAAAACTTTATATGTGATGTATACTCCTTATTAAAACTTTTTTGTACCAATACCTACCTCCTTGGAGTTTCCATGACAGCCAATGGAGGTGTAATGTGCACTGTCATCTTCTTTATCCTCCTGTGCTCCTATGGAGTCATCTTACACTCCTTGAAGACACATGGTTTGGAAGGAAAGCACAAAGCCTTTTACACTTGTACATTCCATATTGCTGTGGTTATTTTTTCTTTGTTCCTGGTGTCTTTCTGTATGCAAGGCCCAATTCCACCTTTCCCATTGATAAATCCATCACTGTGGTTTTAACTTTCATAACCCCATGTTGAAACCCTTTATATATACCCTGAGAAATGCAGAAATGAAAAATGCTATGAGGAAACTTTGGTACAGAAAAGTAACCCTAGTAGAAGAGGGATGCATCCCTCACTCAGAACATGATATTTATCCTTTCACAGAAGTAATGTATAATTTCACTATCAGTGAACACATTACTATACTTTTATTATTCTATTTGGGTTATTTAGCCTATTCTGAGAAAGTTATAGAAATTATTCTTTATCATAATGGAATATGTTTTAGCCCTTAAGGATCAAGAAAATGCTGCAGGCTTAATCCTATATCTATGTCTATATATATGTATATAAATTTAAATAATTATACTATGTTAAGCATCTGGTTGACAAAATTTTTTATTTCATTTCAAGCACAAAATTTTGACTTAAAATTCTGATTGCTAAAAACTAATTCTAATAGTAAATCTATTGCCTTGGTCAAATTAAAGTCTCACAGCATGTGCTAATGGTTGAGTTTATACCAATGAGAAATGAACTTTGTTAGCCTTATAACATGCTAAATGCTAACTCTTAAATATCTATGGTGGAAAGAAGATGAGCAGATAGTATAAGTTAATTTTGTGAATATATTATGACTGGCCTTTGGATAGCAAGATATTCAACCCCATTATGCAAATCTAGATCAGTTGTCTTCCTCAATAATTGAAATACATATTTAAGCCATTCTAATCACAGAAGAGCACTAGAATATGCCTGTATTACTTTAAAATCTCTGGATACACATTTTAAAAACACAATGGCTGTTAAATCTGGGAACAGATTGTCTTGTTTTACACAACTAATGACATTCTGATTCTCTGTAAATTAAATGATATGTTCTCATTGTTCTCATTGACTTAAGTGATAAATCAAAGGCATCTTCCCATTTACAACTTCACTGTAGCATATATGCAGATATAATTCCTATTACAAGGATCAATTTTTAAGGGTCTGGCCTTAACTTTTTCCTTTTGAGAAATTTACCCAAAATATTAGTAGTAAAGCATAAAATTAGAAATTTTCCCTCATCCTTTTTCTCTACTTATAACATAATTCACTTAAGTATACTTAAATGTCATTCATGTAATTTATTTATCAGTGAAGGAAATTAAAAGTATTTTAGATGTCTTAATCAGAAAATAATTCATTAAGGGTAAATAGGAATTAATGTAGTTATTAGAGAGGTTGGAGAAGTTGGCATTTGGAAAGAGGTGTAGGCACTTTTGAGATCAAGCTATCTAAGCTGTGATCCAGAGACAAGGAAGCAAGACTCAGAAAGAAAGGTCACTGCAACTACTTCTCAAAGTCCTTCCCTGCCTTGAGTTTGAAAAAGATAATTTTCTCTAGAAATTTTAAATTTTGCTTTTTACAATTATGGCTTTAATCCATACAGCATTTTAACTTGTAGATATGGTAAGGTAGAGATGTACTTGTGAGGTAGAGATGTACTTTCCTTTTATATAATAAGAATAACCAAACTGTACCAACACTATTTATTGAATAACCATTCAATTTTCCACTACCCTATGATGCCACCACTTCCATATATTAATTTATTGTATGTATGCATTTTTCTGTTTCTTGAATTTCAATTTTATTCCATTAATTTGTCTACCCATGAGTTAATACCACACTGTCTAAATTAATATAGTGTTTCAGATACTATTGCTCTATTAAAAATCACTCCAACACTAAGTGGCTTTTGGAAAAACCTCAATCATTTATTATTTCAGATGGGTCATGTGAATCAGGAATTCCTGAGCAAATCAGCTAGGGGGTTCTGGCTTAGGGTCTTTCATGGGGTTGCAGTCAGAAAGTGAGTGTGGTGAGATCATCTAAAAGACTTCTGTACTTGCATGTTTGGTATCTGGGCTTGGAAGTCTTGCACGGTGAGGGCAGGAATAGATGCTGTTCCTTGGGCATCTCCCTTCTATCTCTACGCGTTCTCTCTTCGTGGCATTTCAGGCATGGCAGCTTCAGGGTGGTGGGTCTTGTTTACATGATTACTCAGAGCTTTAAAATCCTTGTGTCTCAGGACAGTGAGCTAGACAGAAACTGTATTAATATAACCTAGGAAGTCACACAGATTCACTTCTGACATACTCTTAGTCACGACAGTGATAATGTTCCTCCCAGATTCAAAGAGAAAAGGCATAAACTCCACCTCTTGGTGGGGAAGTGGCAATGTTCTGGAAGAGCATATTAAACAAGGTATACTGTCATTGATATACAATCTGCCATATGTACCCTCTGGCCACAACAGCACACATCTGTTCCTCAAACAAAATACACACTTTCCCCTTCTCCAAAGACCCATCTCTAGCCACATAAATATAGCATCAGAATCAGGGTCGTGGTCTCTATATCATCATCTAAATGAATTCTACGTATGGATGATATTCCTGAGTGTGGTTCCTTGGATGCATTTTGAGTCTCATTCATTTCAATTGTAAGACATGTGACATAAAGGGACAAGTACTGGCCTACCCCAATGCCAAAATACAGTGGCATGAAAAACATTTTTAGACACATGTTAAAAACGGGGAAAAACAGAAGGCACAGAGTCACACAGAAGTGAATGTTCTATAGAAATTCTGAATGTCAGCCAGACACATGTTGTTGCAAGTTCCTTGGTTATTGCTAAATCACAGTTTGGGAGTGAGTTTCCATGACTTTTATTTCTTCCCTTTAAACTCTTGATCTACATTTTAATTATCTATGCTTTTCATAATATATAACTTGTGTTTATAGGTTAGTATTTTTCCCAGGCTACTTTTTATCTATAAAAGTATAGAGGTCCAAAGTTGATTTTGAGCTTTTTTGTACAAATGAATATAATTTCTATAATTTTTTGTAAGTTGCCTATGAATATGATTGGAATTTGCTATTAGATAAAAGTCATATACAAAGAAAGAGGCTGTGAATGAGAAAATGTTTTATTTTCAAATTCTTCAAGTCCCAATTCATTAATATTCTGTAGCTCTTTCTTTAGCATGACTCTCTCTCCTCGAATTTTCCTAGAGACAAATGGAATAAGCTGAGAAAGACCTTCAACACTTTACCTAGAAATCTCCTTAGATCATCTAGTTCATCAGGCACATATTCTATTTCCATGTGCTAAAGACAATATTGTTTCTAAAATTTCTACTCTCTTTCAAAAACATATTCTTCACCTTCATTTGAGCTCTCCCTGGCTTATCCAAGTTGAAGTCAAACTGTAGACTTTATGAGCTTCTTTTTTCTTTTAAACAAATCAATTTTATTGGTACATATTAATAAAGCATAAATCCATCTAAAGTGTACAATCCATGGTATTTGGTGTAATCATATATTTGTGCATTCATCACCCCAGTCATTCCCAGAACACTTTCAATATTCCAATAATAACAGAAAACAAACAAATGAACAAACAAGACTCATCACCTCTCAATCGCTCTATGTTTTGTTTGCTGTACATAGTTGCTATTCTTTTTCTTCTCTCTAGCATATTTGTATTTATGTTTTGTAAAAACAGTCTTATATATGCAATATCACCAATATTCATGTATTTTAAAATTTTCATTGAAGTATATCATTCATACAAGAACATACATAAACTATAAGTGTATAGTAAAAGTTGGGAACATACAAAATAAAAATGCATAACACCATACAGTGGTCCCATACATCACCCTTACACTACCACCTTGCATTCTTGTGATTCATTTGTTTCAAACTATGCAAGAACATCATCAAAATATTACTACTAACTATAGTCATATCTTACATTTGGTGTATTTTTCCCACAACCTACCCTATGATTTTAAACAAATCAGTTTTATTGATACTTATTAATAAATCATGCAATTTATCCAAAGTGTACAGTCAATGGTATTTTTTATAATGACATAGTTGTGAGTTCATCACTTTAATCATTAATAAAACATTCTCTTTACTTCAATAATAATAATAATAAACAAAAAACAAGGAAATTCCTCCTCTCTCAAACTCTCTGTTTCACCTGCTGTACATAGCTGCTTTTTCTGGCTATTCTTGCACAATTATTTATGTGTTTATTAAGTAGCTTTATTGAGTTATATTCACATACCATATATGATGGTTAGGCTAATGTGTCAACTCAGCCAGATAATTGTGCCTAGTTCTTTGGTCAAGCAAGCATTGTGATAGTTGTAATACAAGGACATTTATGGGCTTTAGATATCAGTGAGTTTACTGCATAGATGGCTGATTACATCTATAATCAACCAAGGCAATGCCATCAGCAATGAGTGATGTTTTTATCCAATCAATTGAATGCTTTAAAAGAGGAAGTGATTTCAACATTCAGAGAAAATTTCCTAGCTCATCTTTGGACAGCCAACACCACCCAGAAACTCATCAGGGAACTTCATTGGACTTTCATTGGACTGTTTGCAGCCTCCCTTTGGAATCTGGACTTGTGCATCCCCACAGTCATATGAGATAATCTTATACAATCTCATACTATTTACAGATATTTCCTGTTGATTCTGTTTCTTAGAGAACCTCAGCTAATACAGTGGTATCAGGAGTGGTTCTTAAGGAACAGAGTCTTAAACATGGGATGTCTGAGGTGGTTCTGGGAGTTTTGTAATTGGCTCTATAATTGGACTCAAGGGTACTAATGACTCCCTTTCCAATAATGAAGAGGCCACTAACAGTCTATGGTGTGAGTTGGCAATGGAGATATGCAAAATATCATCACTGGATTTCCCTACTTCCATGCTTATATGAGGCAGGGATCTGAGTGACAGTGTTTTCAACACCTTAACAAAGTTTTGTGGAGTCAAAAAGTATTATGTTGACTCTCGCCTTCTAGATACTTTTGATACATTTACAAAAGAAAGAGATGAGCTAAAGGCTTCAAATTTACAACTTTAATGCCCCATGAATGATGTGAAAGTTTCTATGTGTGCTCTGAAAGAAAAATCTTGTTTCCTGCAGCCAAAGGCTTCAGATATCTGAGAACCAAACTCAAATTCTCATTGTATGAGTAGTAAAGTTACAAAGGAAGCTAAAATCTCAACCCCACAGGGCATCTGGGGTAAAAGTGAAGGCATTGATTGGAAAGGAGTGGAATCCAGAAAATTGGGATGGAAACTAATGGGATGATTATAATATCGGTGGCGATATTGGAACCCTAAATTCTGCTAAGACTTTAACAGATAAACCTGTGATGGCCTGCCTTGTGGAGACCACACTGTTGGAGGTTTCTTCCTTACAAGATTTATAATAATTAATTTATCACAAGGTTTACAATGGTTAACAAACAGTGACTTGCATTCCCATGACACAGAGCAGCCCCCATCCACAGCCTATGTGATTGGCTGAATAAGCCATAGCCTATGTGCTTAGATACAGTTCATTTCCTCACAATAGACAAATGCAGCCACATGCCACCACCAATCCCTCCCAGATCCCTAGTATTAACCAATTAACCACCTCTAGCCCACCATGCCTTAGTAGTACAAGGGAAATAATTCACCTCTACAGTTCCCTATTGGTCCTTGGGTCTTACCCAAGCCCCAACCCTCTCACACTAACTAGGCCTTTTCCCACTTATGGATGTACTGTATAAATTCATGACTGCCTTTGCCATGGCTGGGTGGAAGTCTATTCTTCAGACCCCCTCCATAGGGGGGGCTTCCCAACAAAATTTCTGCCTGCAGTTATTGGTCTCCACATCCCAATGAGTGCCATTTTTCTCTAACACGTACTTTGTCAACCTTGTATCACCTAACCTCATCTGTCTCAAGGAGTCCAGATCTCTTTTGATCCCTGAGGTGGGTAACAGCCAAACTAAAGCCTGGACTGCCCAGTCTCTGGTCTGCCCTGGGGATTCTAGACCTCCTGCCAGCACTGAAGCAGGTACCAGGCCAACTCTACCATGCACTGTCCAAACTCAACGCTGCCCTGAAAAATCTGCTTTCCAACCCCTACCTGAAGAGATTAATCCTGTCTCCCCAGAAGAAAATGAAAAGGAATGCCCTGAGGTCAGTAGCTAGCTAAACATTTCTAATCTTTCTCCTTACCCACCCCCACCACCCCTCTTGTCTTCAAGACCTATTACTAGACTAAAATCACAACAAGCTCCCAAAGGTGAAATACAAAGTGTGACAAATGAGGAAGGATGCAATACTCTGAAAGAACTGCATGAGTTTTCCAAATTATATAGACAGCAATCAGGGGAATATATGTGGAAATTGATACTAAGGTTAAGGATAATGGTGGAAGGCATATAGAATTGGATCAGGCTGAATTTATTGATATGGGTCCACAGCAGAAATTTTAGATTCAACACTGTAGCTCAAGTCATTAGAAAGGGCTCTAAGAGTTTGTTCATGTGGCTGACTGAAACATGGACCAAAAGATGGCCTAGTAAGTCTGCAGTTGTGATGTGTAATTTGCCATTGTATACAGTAGAAGAGGGAATTCAAAGGCTTAGAGAGATTGGAATGCTAGAATGGATTTGCCATTTAAGTCCTGCCTACCCACCCCAGGAATGTCCAGAGGACACACCTTTAACCAGGACTGTGAGGAATAAATTTGAAAAGCTAAGTCCATCTTCCCTGAAGACTTCTGTGGTTGCTTTTCTCTGTAGCCCAGATACCCCTGTCAGGAGGGATGTAATTGAATTCGAGTCCATAAACATTATGGGGATGATCAGGTCTCAGTCCAGTAACAGTCAAGTATATGCAGTTAAGAGCCAAACACAAGGTGGGTGTGGCCCCTGCAATGAAAGGCAGATTCAAAGCAGCACTCAAAATAATCTGAGTTGCATAGAGTTATGGCATTGGCTAATAGGTCATGGGGTACCTACAAGTGCAATAGATGGGCAGTCTACTAAATTTCTTCTGGATCTGTATAAACAGAAGGGTAGGTCAAGTGAACAAAACCCTAACTCAAATTACACATACAGAGAATCATGGCCCCTTAATCAGTTCTCAGACATGAGACAGTTTACAGACCCAGAGCCCCTTGAATGAGGAGAAGGCCAGGTCCCCTTGGGGAAGGATCCTGTTAAACTGCCAAAAATTTATACTGTTAATCTTCTCCCACCTTCCCCCAAGGAGACCTATGGCCTTTAATGAGAGTAACTGTACATTGGGGAAAAGGAAATGATCAGACATATCCAGGATTATTAGACACTGGCTCAGAAATGCCATTAATTCCAGGACACCCAAAATGTCACTGTGGTCCACCAGTCAGAGTGGGGGCTTATGGCAGTCAGGTGATTGATGGACTTTTAGCTCAGGTCCATCTCACAGTGGATCCAGTGGGTCCCTGAACCCATTCTCTGGTTATTTCCCCAGTTCTGGAATGCATAATTGGAATAGACATATTCAGTAACTGGCAGAATCCCCACACTGGATCCCTGACTTTTAGAGTGATGGTTATTATGGTTGGGAAGGCCAAGTGAAAGCCACTAGAACTGCCTCTGCCTAGCAAAATAACAAATCAAAAGCAATACCAGATTCCTGGAAGGGATTGCAGAGATTAGTTCCATCATCAATGATATGAAGTATGCAAGGGTGGAGATTCCCAACACTTCCCCATTCAACTCTTCTATTTGGTCTGTGCAAAAAACACATGGATCTTGGAGGATGTCAGTAGATTATCATAAACTTAACCAGGTGATGGCTCCAATCGCAGTTGCCGTGCCGATGTGGTATCATTGCTTGAGCAAATCAACACATCCCCTGTTACCTGGTATGCAACTGTTGATCTGGTAAATGCTTGTTTTCTCAATTGCTATCTCTAAGGACCACCAGAAACAATTTGCTTTCAACTAGCAAGGCCAGCAGTATACCTTCACTGTCCTGCCTCTGGCACATATCAACTCTCCAGCCCTATGTCATAATATCGTCTGCAGTGACCCTTGATAAATTCTCCCTCTCCCAAGACATCACACAGATCCATTATATTGATGACATCAGGTTGGTAGGATCTAGTGAGTAAGAAGTAGCAAAGACTCTAGACTTATTGGTAAGGCATTTGTGTGAGAGAGGATGAGAGATAAATCCAAGAAAATTACAGGGGCCTTCCACTTCAGTGAAATTTCTAGGTGTCCAGTGGTATGGGGCATGTCAAGATATCCCTTTTAAAGTGAAGGTTAAGTTGCTGAATCTTGCCCCTTCTATGACCATAAAAGAGGCACAATGCTTAGTAGCTCTCTTTGGATTTTGGAGACAACACATTCCTCTTTTGGTTGTGGTACTCTAGCCCATTTACCAAATGGCCAGAAAAGCTGCTAGTTTTGATTGGGGACCAGAAGAAGAGGAGCCTCTGTGACAGGTCCAGGCTTCTGTGCAAGCTGCACTACCACTTGGGCCATATGATCTAGCAAATCCAATAGTGCTGGAAGTTTCAGTGGCAAATAGGAATGCTGTCTGGAGACTTTGGCAGGCCCCTAGAGAATTACAACACAGACCCTTAGGATTTTGGATTAAAGCCCTGCCATCCTCTGCAAATAACTGCTTTCCTTTTGAGAAACAGCATTTGGTCTGCTACTGGGCCTTAGTAGAGACTGAGTGATTAACCATGGGCCATCAAGTTACCATGAGAAATGTGTTGCCGATCATAAACTGTGTATTGTCTGATCCATCAAACCACAAAGTTGGGTGTGCACAGCAGCACTCCATAATAAAGTGGAATTGGTATATATGATATAGGGCTTGAGCAGGTCCTGAAGGCACAAGTAGTTACATGAGGGAGTGATAAATATGAATTTTGACCATGTGACCAGTTACAGAAATGAGGATTGTAATAGTCAAGGATCTTTTTTACTTGTTTCAGTATGAGTGTGATTGTATATGTACATAAAATGAATTTCTTTGTTTTCTTCCCCAACCTTTTCCCATAACATATGACAAGTTGTATTACTTTCATTTCATAATATTTAAGGATGTCAAGTTTAAGAGTGAATATTACTCAAAGGCTTGTACCTTATTCTGTAGATAATTAATATTTTTCTGGTTGTATACAGGAGAGTTGAACATTGTTAGGGGGAAATATACATATATGCTTGTCTGTTATTATTTTTACCTAGAGACTAAATATTGTTTAAGGTAATGTGCATGGGTGCTGAGCTGACAAATGGTGGACTGTGATGGTTAAGCAAATGTATCAACTCAGCCAGGTAATGGTGCCCAGTTGTTTTGTCAAGCAAACACTGGGCTAATTTTAATACATGGATATTTATGTACTTTAATCAACAGTGAGTTTACTGCATAGATGGCTGATTACATTTACAATCAACCCAGAGTTTGCAGACAGTAGTGAGTGACATTTTTATCCAATCAGTACAATGTCTTAAAAGAGGAAGTGATTTCAGCATTCAGAGAGAACTTCCCAGCTCATCTTTGGACAGCCAACATCTCCCAGAAACTCATCAAGGACCTTCACTGGACTTTCCCAAGAGCCCCTGGTTTGCAGCCTACTTGAGTAACCTGGACTTGTGTATCCATATGGTCACATGGCAGAATCTTATAAAATCTCATTCTATTTACAGACATCTCCTGTTGATTCTGTTCCCTGGAGAACCCTGACTAATACAGCATATAATCTATCCACATAGTAAAATCAATGGTCTTTTTTTATGCTGTTAAAAAGACCTTTATTGTAAAATAAATAGAAAAGTAGATTGAAAGAAAGTACAAATTTTAAAAAAGAGTCCAAGACCAGTTTAGATTTAATATAATCAATTATAAGAAATAGAGAGTATAGCAACATTTTTAAATGAAAATGATAATTTTAATATAATATAAATCAATTATAACATAATTCGGTTTTTTATATTACAGCCTAAATTACTGGTCATAATAATCTCCAAGAATGAAATAAATTGTTGGTTTAGTTATTTTATTTCCATTTGGGCCATAATTCTTTCTGGATAATAAAATTCCTATTGGGGAAAACTTTGCATGTTATCGGAATGAATTACAGCACATAACAATATGCCAGCTCATAATATTTTAAGCAGAAAAACTCAAAATGTTTTTCAACTGCATTCATGCTAAATCATTATTTATCCAGATAGATTATTTTATTAAGAAGAATGCATAATAATGTGTTAAAGAAAAATGAATTATCCAAAAATATATCTCTTCTCCAGTTCTCCTTAATTAAAAGCATGTGTTTACCTTGTTTGATGAAAGTTACAGAATACTGATCTCAGGAACTATTTGTGAGTTGCACTGAGGAATTACTGTCCATACACTATAATATTCTTTTACATTTATCTGGTCTACTCCAGCTCTTTTTTTGGTTACTATTTTCATGGAATACCTTTTTCTGACGTTTCACTTTTCACCTACTTGTGTCTTTACATCTGAGGTGGGTCTTTTGTAGACAACATATAGATGACTCACATTTTTTTATCTATTCTATCAGTCTATGTTTTTTGATTGGGGAGTTCAAGCCATTAGCATTCAGTGCTATTACTGTAGAGGCATTACTTACTTCATCTGTTTTTTCCTTGTGTTCTCTGTTATCATACCGTTCTATTGTCTGTCTTATCCTTTAGTTTACCCTTCTTAATAATCTTCATTTCTAAACTCTTTTCCATATCTCTTACCCTTGTTTTTCCCTTTCAGGCTGCAGCATCCCCTTTAGTATTTCTTGCAAATCTAGTCTTTTGATAACATATTTTTATTAGATTTTGTTTGTCTGTGAAGAATTTGAACTCATCATCATTTGTGAAGGAGAGCTTTGCCAGATACAGAATTCTTAGGTGACAGTTTTTCTCTTTCAGTACTTTAAATACATCATACTACTTTTTTTCTCTCCTCCGTGGTTTCTGATGAGAGGTCTGTACATAATCTTATCACATTTCCCTTGTATGTGATGCTTTGCTTTTCTCTTGATGCTTTCAGAATTCTCTCTTTATCTCTGATATTTGTCATTCTAAATAGTACGTGTTGGAGTTAGGTGTATTCAGATTTATTCTGTTTGAGGTGTGTTGTCTTTATTGGATATTGATATTTATGTCTTTCATAACAATTGGGAAGTTTTCAGTCATTATTTCCTCAAATACTCTTTCTGCTCTTTTTCATTTTTCTTCTCCTGCTGGGACACCAATAATGCACATATTTGTGCATTTTGTGTTGTCATTCAATTCTCTGTGACTCCATTTCATTTTTTTCCTTTCTCTTCTCTTTCTGTTCTCCTGTCTTTTTCAGATCAGATGTTCTGCCTTCAAAGTCACTAATTCTGTCTGCAAGCACTTCAAATCTGCTCCTATGTGCCTCAAATATATTTTAATCACATCCATCATGTCTTGGATTCACATAAGGTCTGTTACATTTTGTTGCAGGCTTTCAAATTGTTCTTTATGCTCTCCCAGTGTATTCTTAACATCCTTTACTTTTTTAGTCATATTTTCTATAAATTCTTTGAGTTAGAAGAGTTGTGTGTTAATCACTGACTAATTGTCTTAAATCCTGCATCTCTTCAGGATATTTGATTTGTTCTTTTGCTGGGCTATCTTTTTTGGTTTCCTAGTATAGCTTGTAATTTTTTGCTGATGTCTAGTCATCTGAATATGTTGGTGTATTTACTCTGATGATCAATTTCTCTCTCCTGCTTGGTTTTTTTTTTTTTTTTTTTTTTTGGTCCACAGCTGTTCTTTGATATTTGACTCAACTGATTCTCCATCTTTAAAATTTACCAGCTTAAGTTTTCAAAATCAGGCCAAGGACTCTATAGTGGGACATAGTTTTTCTCCCAGGGGTTGGATACAGAGGACATGAACAGTTTTTTTTTCCATGGAATTTCTATACCAGCCAGCATATGATGCTAGTCAGTACAACTTTCCATGGAGGTATTTCAGTCTTGGCTTTCCTATCTTCTTGTGTTGAATCTCCAGTTCAGAGATTCAAAGCAGCCTCTCCTGGACAAATTCACTGAAGAAAAGACCCAGACCTCCCCTCAATTTTCCCTTGAAATAGCTGACAGGAAGGAACATATCAGTTCCACTCTCAGTTGTTTACAGTGAGCTAGGAGTTGTATACCAGCTTAATATCTTGGGGGTGGAGAAGGGGCGCCCTTCCTGGCTGCCACAGGAACTTGTTAACTCACATTTGTCATTTCAACTTCTTCATCTCTCTGTCCCTCACCCTCCTGGGATTAGAGTAGCACTGTCCTGGTCTGCTGACCCCCAAAGCAGGTAGCATTTGGATCTTTCTCTGTTGTTTTTGTGAGAGCATTCTGCTCTGCCTGTTAATCCATCACAATCTTCCCCAATAAGTCTATTTCTTGAAGACAAAAAATTACATGTGACATTGATATTAAACCTTTAATCATGGGTGGCAAATTCTGCCTTTGTCTTCCCAATGGAAACATTAACCAATAAATCTGGTGTGGTGTGGTGTATTGTGGTATGTGGTAGGGTGTGTTTGCATGCGTGTGGAAGTGTATTTTCAATAGATTATAAATCCAGATAGGAGTGGATTTAGGAGGCTAAATTTGTTCTATAGGATTATATTTTGTTTTCATTTGATTTCAAAGCAAGTTTGGAAAGAGAATTTTATAAATGGATTAAATATGAACAAATCCCAAACAAAATAAAATGGAAAAACCAATGGTGAATTAACAGAGGGAAATAGAATCTTATTTTTGTGCATCTTTTATCTTATCTCTCTTAGTAATCATTGTATCCACAGATAAAATAATTTTCAAATAAAGGTAAACTCTGACACATACAACTATAGAATGAACACAAGACAGGGATTTTATGTAACCCATTAATTAATAAGAGAACCAATGTGACATAAGCATTTTAAAGGAGAATCCAATGTACCACACATATTATTACTTTTTCAGAGATGCCGTAAACAATTTATAAATAGATGTCTGCTTGCCACAATGGTGGATGAAAATCAATTGTACCTCCTGCAGACAACAATTGTATTTCTATGAACAAAATTATTTCAATTATTATCAGTTTTCTTTGATTTAAAGAACTCAAACCAAAATAGCTCAAAGAGAGTGAAAGTCACAAAACCCATTGAACCATGTAACCTCAATGAGGGTGGGCTAAGTAATATATAAGTTTTCATTGAAGACACTTAGAAAATGCTTTTTTACATTTCAGTCTTTCACAGTTTTTTTCCCTAACAGAAAATAAAGTTATGTAACAATATTCTAATGAAGTATGGATGACTTTTAAAATAAAATAAATTTATGAAAGTGAAAACTCCTATTTATCTCTACTTTTTTTTTAATGGGTACAAACTGCAAAGTTTCTGTATCCTTAGTAGTCCTGATAAGAAATAGCATACTCAGAGGAGGAGATTAAAAGAATTTAATGTCTAGGCTATACCATGAACCTTTGCCTTCTCATTCCCCAGTGTCTCACTATTTTTTTCATTTTATTTTTAAAGAAGTTTTAGGTCACAACAAAGTCACACACAGAATACAGGAGACTCTCATATACCCAACATTCTCCCCCTTTCCTCACCCCCTCATATTACTACCTTTTAATATGTTGATGGTAGCATTGTTATAACTGATATACAAATAGTGAAACATAGGTAGTAAACATGGTCAATGGTTTACACTGTGGTTTACATTTTAGACTGTACATTTTTATAAATTTTGGTGATATTTACCAAGTCCTGTGTCCATCACTATATGGTAATGAAGAACATTTTTAGTGACCACTAAATACCCCGTTTGATCTATTTTATTCCTTCCACCCCACCCCACCCCTCAGGGCTCACAACGACCCCCTGGCTTAACTCATTGGATGACAAGATTCATAATTACATGCAACAAGGAGTCTTGACACACTGATTTTTCCTCCCCTATTAGGAACCACCCTTGCTCTTGATAGACTTCCACCTATTTCTGAACAATTCTGTCCTCCCAAAGATGGGAGTCCAACTCCCTCCCACTCATCATGTGGGTCTCCACCCATTGATACAATATATTATGACAGAATGAGCACTCACACACTTACTAGAAGCCTGCACTATGTGTGCCTGGTCCTGAATGACCCCCTAACCAACATCCTAAACCAGTGACCCTTCCTTGTCATTTTTCCATAAGAGCATTCCCACCTCTGTATTTTCAACCTAATACCCACAAATTCGCAGTGTTCACCTGCTCCCTCTCCCAACCCTCTCCCCAATATTCTGGACCTTCTGACCCACTGTTCCCAATCTACCCAACTGTCAACCTTACACCACCCAACGCAATAATAGCACTACCCTCCTGTCTTATCCCTTCAATACATAACTACACTCTGGCATTTTATTATAGATTACATCCTTATGGGTGATGACATACAAACTTCTCTTTCTATTTCTTATAAACCTATCTTACAGACAATAGTTCTCTGAGACTGCTCAATTTCCTTAATTCATATCAGTGAGGTCATGTAATGTTCATCCTTCAATGCCTGGCTTGCTTCACTCAACATAAGGTCTTCAAGATTCATCCATGCTATCCTGTGTGTCAGCACTTATTCCTTCTTACAGCTGAGTAATATTCCATTGAATGGAGGTACCACATTTTGTTTATCCATTCATCGGTTGATGGGCACCTGCGTTGATTCTATCTTTTGCCAACAGTGAACAATGCCACTATGAACATTGGTTTACATATATCTGTTCATGTCTTTGCTTTCAATTCTTCAGGATATATACCCAGTAGTGGAATCACTGGATCATATGGAAGTTCTATAGTTACAATTTTGAGGAACCACCAAACTGTCCTCCATAGTGGCTGGACGATTCTACAATCCTAACAGCAGTGGATGAATGTTCCCATTCTTCCACAAACCCTCCAACACTTATGGTGTGCTGTTTTTTTTAATAGCCATCAATTATTTTTTATATTGTGCCTTTGTCCCATGATGTTTATGTTTTAAAGAAAATAAAGTTTTTAAATTGTTTAATTAATAAACAGAATTATATCTTTAAGAAGAGAAAAGGAAAGGCATCTATTGATAAATGATTTCAAAGAACTTGTAATTCTATGGTTAATTTCACCCTCAGGAGACCAGAAAGGATGCTAATAATACAACCTGTGGACATCTGAGATACACATGTATACAATGAGTGACAGTTTGAGTCCCCAGAAGAAAGGGAACCAAATGTAAAATAACTCTACTGTTAACAGGAAATCTTTTAAAAGTCTGAAGACTAAGTCTTTTTCACTAGAAGGATCACTTATTCTGGATTTTGCTGGCTGCGTGTATGATTAAGAAATGGAGATGTAGGTTTATTTGTAATTTCTGATATTTCCTGGTATCTTTTCACACTCAAATAATCTGGTAACAGTTGTATTATTTTAGTATTGGTTTCAAAATGCCAGAAAACACAGCTTCCTAATCTGTAGTAAACTTTTATCTCAAATTTGTTCTTATAGTTTTGTATGGAAGGGTAATATTTATATAATGCCTAGATATGATATTTTCTTGGGGTATGTGCATTTTATGGAATTTAGTAGTTAGTTTAGACAGCAACTTAAACTTACTTGCACATTTAAGGAAAATTCTTTAAAATTTAATACATGATTATTGTTATGTATTTTAGCTATATTATATGGAAAATTTTTCTTCCCATTCTTAAAAATAATATTCTGATAATCATTTTGTGTTGTCAGTCAAACAATAATATTTTAAGAAACATTTTCTACTTTTCTTCGATTTGTCACTCTGTCTTGTCTGTAACAAAACCAGGGTATGTTTGTGGACTAATGATTTCCAGGGTTCCGGAAAATATTTCAAAGAAGATGCTACATTTTCTTACTACAGTGCTCCTGTGAACAAATAAAATATCATTCACATCAATGTATGTTGTTTCTAATTACACTACCTAAGCTCTAGTTTTGGCTCTTTCATTATGCTAGGGTTTTAGTCATTGTTTATAGTGTCTTTTCCCCCTAATTTTATTTTTATTTGTGGTTATTAATTTTTGAGTTTTGTGTTTTTTCTTTTTATTCTTCTATAAAGAATTTTTAATCATAAAAATTTTTATGTATTCTGTTTTAAAGTGGAACTGCATGTATATCTTTATGAATTTTTATAACTATGGATTTATATATGGATTATATTTCAGATAGCATTTAATCAGTTATACATACATATTTATATATAATTTTTGTAATACCATGAATCAATGCATGAAATATAATAATTACATACAGTTTTATAGCAGATTGATTTATAAATATTATGTCAGCATACTATCATTTTGTTGTCAAAGCTCCATGAGATCTTATACAAAGCTATATCAGTTTTGGTTAACAATTATGGTCCCACCTTATGGAGGGTCCATAATTTTGATAATCATTGACTCTCCTGTTGGGCATTTAGCTGAGTTCCCTATTTCACTATAATGAAAATGCTTTTGATGTTCTGATTTCCCTCACTAATATTCTTATTTCCAACCTGTTTGTCTATTACTGATGACTGTATTTTTTTTCATGTTTTTGGAATCATAAATCAAAAATTACTGTGTAGGAATTTCATTTTTGGAAACATCCTTATTATTGGTATATCTTGATGAGTTCAGCAGACAAAAATAGTCACTAGAAATGTCACTGCTGATTGTACTTCCATGAGGTTCTTAAATCAGTTGGAAAAATATTATCCAAAATCCACAGGAATTCAGGAAATCTAAGAATTTTGGTATTAACAATGTAAACATGTTTTCTAGTTTCAGGAAAACAAATCATAGCTGTAGGGAATGAGGTGTAAAATGCTCTACAAAGTCCCTGTTTGTACTAATGACTAATATGTATTGAACATTATCATTTGTACTTATTCACAGCCCATTATACTAAATATAATTATTATTGATATCAGACCTTGAACTTGTTAGCACTTTATATTGTTTCTCACCATGATTTCTTGTTAATATGTATCTTTGCTATCTTTCATTTATATTTAAAAAATCTACTTCTTACATTTTTTTACTTTAATTTATTCCTCAGGACTCCAACTAAAGCATGTTATGCACTGGAGAAGCAGATATGTCATATTGCATCAGCATTCAGAATGAATTCCCTTTTCCCTGTGCACTTATTTCCTCCCTTCTTCCTTTCCTCTTCCACATGAGTACTGTTTCTCTGTGCTCTGATATTGACACATATCCATAAGTATCATATATCCATAGTTTGAAACCTTAAGTCTGTTAAAATGTCAGAATATCTATTTTTCCCCTCTGTTTCTCTAAAATTAATAAGAAAGATCACACAAAATCCTTTGGCTTGTTTTTAGATAGGAGAAATATACAGCAAAAGTGATCTATCTTAGATCAGACCCTCCTTGTCCTATTGTGCTCCAGTGACATTCCCATGACACTAAGCAGTCTCCAAGAAGAAAACAGTTGCCAATGAGAAACATACATAAATCACAAATGTCCCCCCACATTTTTTTTTAAAAAGATGAGTTTATTTATAGTTTATAAAACCTTTCAATTACTTATTTTTCAATCTGGTTTAAATAGTAGAAGGAAAAAAAAAAAAACTAAGCTACTTCCAAACAAATTATTGTCTCTTTGCCTTGTATACAATTGGACTTCTCGTCATTGTGCTTCCCAAGGCCACTGATCTTAAATATAGATAGGATCCAATTTATAACCTCAATTTGTGAGTCATGAGCCAATACTTAAATAATGAAGATTTTGTATTTGATTCATCAATATCTTAAAGGCTGCATTCCAGGTTTGCCCAAATTCTAACTACAATGGGCATCAAGTTCCATGATGGCAGGGCTCACACATTCTCTTGAGATTTCTATAGTGCCTAACATAATGCCTTGCCAGACATGCTCATTGAATGGATAAGCAGATATATAATCTCTTCTTTAAAAAGATAGATATAAAAAAGCATGAAGAAGGTAGATAACATGAAAAATTTATACCCACATAGAATACAACACAAAAGGGGATTAGAGGAAAATGATTCTTTTTATATAAAACTAGTTTTTGCATAAAACACTACAAGTAATATAAGACAGTAAGGAGAGTTTGTGGCAATTTATATCCATAAACATTTTGTTATAATAGCCACAAAAATAAGAAAAGGTAAATAGAAGATTTAGTGAGATAGAATGCTGCATCCTTGGCCTCCTCTAAAAGGAAGGAGAGAATCAGCAATTGACATTACCAAATAATTGGGGAAACCAAAACATTTTCATAAATTTTACATTCATTAAATATCTTAATAGATAATTTCAACATGTATATACATGCATTTATTAAATGATTGAAAATTCACCCAAATGAATTGATAATATTTAATCATAAATATTGATTAGATTAGTATTATATCTTGTCAAAAAGCAAATCAAAATAAGTGGCTGAATGATTTTTTTATAGCATATCTGGTTTATATGATTTTGGTTCCTTATGTTTTTCTGCACTAGGGTTTTGGGTTTATTATTTTAATGTTGGTTAAAGAATCAAAAATGCAAAGCAAAGATATAAAAAGAAGGTAAGGACCTTCAATATGTACTCTATTTCTTCAAAAAGAGTTAATAATAAATAGCATATGAAAAAATTGCTCTATCTCTTTATCCCCTCTCAACTCTTCTGGATGGCTTAATCATTGATCTTCGAAGTGGGGAATCTGGACAAAAGGTGAGAACAAAAGGGATCAGTGGTATGGAAGGGAAGGGAGTTTGCATATTCTGAGAGTCAGCACCATGAGTTTAATAGTATATGAAAAAATAGAAAGGTTGGCCAAAGAGTAATGAAAGATTTGATTTTGGTAGATACTACTTAGTTTGTAACCATGAAAGCAGGGTGTTTCTATGTCACGGAATGAGACAGAGGTTTGGCAGTAGGCATATTTGGGTTTCAATGTCAGTTCTACCAATTAATAGTTTTGTAATCTTATAGAGTTTCCTTTTTCCCATTTTAAAAATGTGTAAACCAAGAAATGGAATAAAATTATCTATAGTTCCAAAAATGTGAGTCCATATCCATAACACACATATGGCTCACAACTGAAGCTCATTTATTCTCTTCATCTAACTACAGGGTAAACCTTAATGCTTTGTGATGCTGTGGATACTAGATCATGGAAGAAATCCTAATCTTTTCCATCTGAATAATATCATCTTATTCTGCAACTAATATTTTCCATCTGAATAATATCATCTTATTCTGCAACTAATAATCTGTATATTATATAATATAGTATATAATATATACTATATTATATATTTTATATATATATATATATATATAATGCATGGCAATTAGGAATCATACAGGTATGAAGGAATTCCTTCTGATAGGGTTAACTGAAAATCCTAATTTGCAGACCCCTCTCCTTTTACTTTTTATTTTTATTTACTTCACCATACTGGTTGGTAACTGAGGGATGGCCATATTAATCTGGATAAATTCCTAACTTCATATTCCAATGTATTTCTTCCTTAGCAACCTCTTTTTTGGTGAAATCTGCTATTTCACTCTCTTTGCTCCTAAGATGCTGGTAAATTTTCTATGAGAGCATAAGTGTAGCACATTTATTGGATGTATTCTACAGAGTTTCTTTTTTGCAGTATATGTAGCCACAGAGGATATCCTCCTGTTTATGATGGCTCGTGACTGCTATGTGGTAATTGCTAATCCCCTGTTGTATAGTTATTATGACCAAAAGGGTTTGTATTTGGATAGTCCCTTCATCTTACATGATTGGGCTTATTCATTCCCTGACACACATAATTTGTTTGCTCAAACTAGATTTTTGTGGTTCTAACATTGTGAATCATTATTTTTGTGATATTCCCCCACTTCTGAGGCTCTTTGCTATGATGTTCACACCAAAGAAATATTACTTTTGATGTTCTCTGGAATCACAGCAATGTTCACTTTCATTATTATTGTTAGAGAAAAATGGTGCTCACTGGGATGCAGAGACTGATGATTGCAGGCAGGGAGTTTATTAGGAAGCTTTCCCAACAGAGGAGGCCTGAAGAATAGAGTTCACTCCCCTGCCAGCATGGCAGGGGTCTGAAGAGAGACTTCAGCCCACCCGTGGAAGGTGGTGGGTATGAATTTATATAGTACATCAATAGGTGGGAAACTGAGTACAGGCTGGGAAAAAATGGCAAGGGGGGAGTGGGTTAGGAGGTTTTGGAATATTTGAGGGGTAAGGGAGGGAGTGATGGCCCTTATCTGCTCCATTTTGTTTATTCTTGGGAAGGGATGAGCTGCCCATATGCTATGGCTTGCTCGATTGGTTAGGTGGATTATGGCTGGAGGCTGCCTTTCCTCAACCTATGCCACAGGGGAATTGATTCACAGTCTATTGCTAACCTCATAAGGGGGAAACTCTTAACAATTATCATGGTCTCTTAAATCTGCACCATCATTGCTATTCAAAGAATCCACTCAGCTGAGGCGAGGCTCAAAGCCATTTCCACCTGTGTCTCCCACCTGACTGCTGTGACATTATTTAATGGATTTCTGACCTTTAGTTATATCCATACAAGCCCCCACTATTCCCTGGAACAGGAGAAGGTCTCTGCTATGATTTATACATTGGTGATTCCCATGCTAAACCTGCTGGTTTATTGTCTGAGGAATAAAGATGTGAAAGATGCAGCAAAAAGGACAATGTGGTGGAAGAGAACCCTCATTTGACTAAGTCATGTGTATCGCCTTGCAAATTTAACTTTAAATTGCAGAGAGATCAGAAACTTTCTTTAAAATTGTATCTGTATCACATTTAGCACACATAAAAATATAAAAATATTCTCATGAAATTTGGGAAGGGAATGATGAGTTTGCTATAAAAATTAAAAACGAATATAGTTGTAATTCACTTTCATAGTTTCAGTCAGTTAGTAGTTGTTCCTTTTTCCTCAAAAACTAATACATTATATGTTCTGACAAATTCTTAGGCTATATTCTGAAAAAGCTTACTAGGGATTTATAAGTATTTGCATTGACTCAAATCAAAAGAATACTATAGCAATAATAGAGACACAGCAAATGCATTGGTGTCTCAAAGAAAAGTTGAAAATTTTCTTTGCCTAATTTTCTTAGAATACAGTACTTATTTTTGTTCTAAAAATGTTGTCTTTCAAAGCCAAATGTATATCTTCCATTTTGTATTTAAACTTACACATCTAAATGGTGTCGTAGAAAAATTGTTTATAGAAACAAAAACTCTCATTATTTAAAGTTTGCTCATTATGCAAACTTCTATTTAACACATTTATTGTGCCAGGTACTGTGTGATTCAAACCTAAAGTGGTCTGTTACAGAAACAAGAAAAAGATGAATATGAGAAATAGGAAAGCTTATTTAAATACAAGAAAATATATGAATTTGACACTGGCAGGTTATTTTTAAGCAAAAGGAGTAGAAAATAAGACCAGCAAGTTACTTAGGACCATATGTGTGAATATCCTTTAATGCCAGGAAAACATGTTTAAAGACTCCCTCACTGGTTAATAAGTCAAGCCCAAAATGAAAAGTAAATGTTATGCTTTAGGAAAAACAGTGCTTCATGATGGCACTGTTATCAACAGATTGAAAGGTAGAGCAAGCTGACAAGGTGGGGAAACTTATTCTGAACATGTATAAAAATAATTACTTTGAGGCAGTTAAGAAGTGTCATAGGCAAGTAATAGAGAGAAGGAGCATATTTAAGAGATGGTTCATGAAAATCACCAAAAGGACTTGGAAATCTGTTATATATCCATATATATAGGAGGGGAATAGGTTTATAGGATTACTGGAAGGTTTTGAACTTGTCTCACTCAAAAGAAAAACTGATTAAGAAGAAAAATGAGATGTAATATTCTAAGTGCTATTAGGATTTTTGAAGTAAAATCTTTCTGGAAAGTACATTTATCAAAGAACAGACATGAGAAATGGGAAATTTCTTGGAGTGTTCAAGAAACATCAAAAGAGCTAGAAACTGAAGGAAAGAGAGGAATGAGAAATGTAGCAGGAGATGTTGCTAGAGTTAAAAGGGGGTTTGATTGTTAGAAGCTCCCCCTTATGAGGTTTGCACTGATTAACAGATGATAAAACCATGAATCAATACCCCTGTGACATAAATTGAAGAAAGGAAGGCTCCAGCCATAACTCACCTGACAAATTGAGCAAGCCATCACAGCCCATCCCCTCCCAAGAATAAACAAAATGGAGCAGATAAGGATCATCACCCCCTCCCTCTGGGCCCAAGCACCACCAACACCTCTGAAATTCCAAGACCTCCTAACCCACTCCTCCCTGGCCATTTGGACCCAGACTGTACTTGGTTTCCCTTCCTATTGATGTACTGTATAAAGTCATATCCACCACCTTCCACAGGTGGGCTGAAGTCTCTTCAGACCCCTGCCATGCTGTTGTGGGTGCTGAAGTCTATTCTTCAGACCCCCTCCATTGGGAGAGCTTCCCAATAAACTTTCTGCCTGCAATTGTCAGTGTCTGCATCCCAGTGAGTACCATTTTTCTCTAACACTTGGTGCCAAGAAACCCAGGTCTGTGGTGACTGGGACTGACTGGTGAGTAATCTCCACCCTGTCACTGCCTAAAGAACCCATCCAACACCAGACACTGAATCATAGTTGAGTGAGACAAGGATTTCTCTGCCAGAGGATCCTGCTCTCTCTCTATGTCCTTTCTCTGTTGTCCAAGATAGCTCACAGAAAACTGAAAAACATAGCACTAGGTCAGTGATCCTCACTGTCCCTGAGTGGGAGGCCTGCATCCTCATGGGAAGAGACCCCTTGGCTCCAGAGATATCCAGCTCTAAGCATGGTCTCCTGATTTCTTGGGTAATTTCCAATTGATTCAGGGATGCCTTTCTCACTTGGAATCTCCCCTGTTCTTTCCCTTCTTGAGATCCTTAGTCTCACCCATGCCACCTAAAATGGAGAATTCAATTTCAGCTTCCCCAAAAACCACAAATTTGGGTTGTCTTCTTCATAACTTTAAAACTCTAAACCTGGAAGATGTCAGACCTTAAAACCTCATTTTCTATTTGACCTCTGTGTGGCTACAATATGAATTGGACAATGAAAGTCAATGGCTGTAAAATGATACTTTTGATTTCCAAATTTCTCTGAGACTTAGAGAATTTCATCCAGTACACCAGCAAGTGGCCAGAAATTCCTTATGTTCATGCATTTTATCACCTTCATAATCACCCCTCCCTTTGCTGATCCCGTTCCTCTCATCAGATCTTTCTTTTACACCAAAAACCCTCAGAAATTTTCCTTCTCCTCCTTTGTCACACCACCTACAACTTCTGAAAATTTCAACTTCTATAGGGCAGATCAGTCTTCTCCTACACCTCCTCATATAGGTGCTGATGCCAGCACTCACTTGCCACTCCTCCCCACCCATCCCCACCTTCTGCACCCAAAAAATTTTTCTGACTCTGATCCTTCCAATTACACCCCTGTTCCACTGCCTATGCCTCATCAATGCCCCCCCTGAACCTACTTACTCCTCCCATTTTCCCACACCTCCACTTGAAATCGCTCCCTTCTCCCCAGCCACCACCCACTCTCAAGCCCAACTCCCCACTCTCCAGCCTCCTTCCTCAGTTTGTCTCCTCCAGCTTCAGAAAGTTTCTGTCCAGGCAGAAAGCATTTTCATGTTCACATCCCCTTTTTCCTCTCTGATCTCTTCCAAATCAAACATCATCTCAGATCCTATTGCTCTGATCCTTCTCATCTTAAAATAAATTTCAACACCCTAATAATCTTAGTTCACAAACCTACAATTGCTCACCTCTTACAAGTAAGCTTTTAGCTAAATCCTGTCTGTCTAAGTTTATTCCTAAAAAGCAATGATCCAAAATATATGCATTAAATACCTGTCTTGAGAAGGAAGTAAAACAGTACCAAGAAATTCCCAGTAGAAAAATCCTCTTAACAATTGCGGGTCAAAACCAGGTACCCATCCAGGTCTGAAAAGAATCAGTACTTCATGCCTCAAAGATCAGCCACTCCCCCTCCCTGCTGGAACGCTATCAGCAAATATCAGCTTCTGGAACATTGCTTGCTTGCTTTGCTATAGAAATATGTATGATAATTAAAACAATTCTGTTTTCGGTTGCTAAAGCCACGCAGGAAGGAGTTCTATAAAAAATGCAGTCACCGGACGTTAGGTGCAACTCACTAGGGAGTGTGCCCTGGCCTGTAATAAAGGTTTCATTGAAATTTTCTCCTGGGTGTCATTATTTGCATGAAGCATTCTGCTTCAGTCTATCTGAACTGCTGAATTAAAGTTTAACTGCATTTATAGTATTCAAATATTCCTATATGTTGCTGATTACTAGTCAAAGTGTTTCTAAAAACAAGCTTGCATATTACAAGCAACACTTATTACAAAAAAAAAATCTTAAAAACCTTAAGATCAAAAATATAAAATAATGAAAAACCTAAAAATAGCCATGAGTCAAGTTAATGAGCTTTATGTTTCTGTCAGTGTGTCATAACTCTTGTGTTTGTTCAGTGTATAGTTTGGTACCTCCATACGGTAATATTAAATTGACAAATGATAATTCTTAAAAGAGCTGTATTCAAATGGCCAAAAATTAAATAAGCACTTATATTAATAAATAAGATGAATGTTAATATGTATATTAAATCTTTAAAGTCATGAAAATTGTCTGTCTTGACTAATGAAATTACTTCAAATCTCTTCATAAAAAAATTGAAGGAGGTATTTTGGCAATAAGTAAGGGAATGTGTTCGGTGAATGTGAAATTTTTCTTGAAATGAAGTAACTATTCTCTATGTGGTTATGAATAGTTAAAAGAAGTTTGTAGAAGCATTGCTTAAACTGAAATATTCAAATGGCTAATTAGAGGAAGTCTGAATTGATGCATAATAGGAAAATATGTCAGAGGCCACCTCAATCTGCATATTAAAGTGGTGATAGGGAGAAGATAATTTGATTCCACTGGGAAACTTAGCTTTTCATAAAATAATGGGAAAGTAAATTTTACTGCACTGCTAAAATAAAATACTTGTTAATTAATGTAATCATAGTAATTGTATGTTATAAGAAATTTGCTTTAACACAGTTCCAAAAATCATTGTAGTAACATATGTATGTACAGTATATAGAATGTGTTTTTATTATTAAAGTAAAAGACAGTAATTTTGACCTAAAATAAAATGACTGGTTATAAAGAAAAGTTAAAATATAAAACAAAACCTGAATGAATACAGAAAGTGCAGAAACTTCATGAAAAAAGAAATTTTTGCAGTTGAGTAAAATTTATTGGGTCTATCTATAAAGTTTTAAAAGCTGTAATATCACATAGTATACTGATGCAAAGTTAAAATTTCGTTCTTTCTCTGTTAAAATAACAAAATTCCCTTAATCAGTTGTCTGTTTTGGAAAAAAGTTTGTATAAAGACTTTTTCCTGAGTAATCAGTATACAAAAGACAAAATCTCTTTTATCAAAATAGCTTCTTATACTTTACCCTTATCATTTCCTTGGCTGTTTAAGAAAAATAAATCTTATCACTTTTAAAAGAACATAATGTCCAAATCTGTCTTCTCAGAATCAAATCCTGAAAAATATCTTTCACCTTGGGAAAAAGTGAAATAATAGAATCGTTGAGTTCATTTGATATATTATAGATTGGAGAGAAAGTGTTTTAAAGTGTTATAAAATTAAAAGAAATTCTTTAACCCTCTGTTAATTAAAGTTGTACGAGTAAAATGTTCATATGAATATTTAGAGTGCATAAAATTCCTGAATATCTAAAAATGTTTGGGCATAATATTAGATAAAGTATAGTGTTGTTAATAAAGGTTTTAATTATTTTTTTTAAGTGGTATGTGTCAAAGAAACAGCCTCTCCACCTAGAAATCAAGAGGCAGATGCCTCAGTTCCTGTTCATCTGGTCTGCCCCACCTCTGATAAAGAAGCAGCTCTCAGGCTGCAGAAAAAGATTGGCTATGGAGGGCATAACAGTAGATTATCATAGATTAAAGTAACACCACTGCTGTCTGCAGCAGTCCCAAATATTGCAAATTTGTTGCAAAAATTAATATCCAGTTATGTCTCTATCACATTGTTTTAAAACTTCCTGGGAAGCGGCTATAGCTCAATTAGTAGGGCTCCCGTTTACCATGTGGGGGGCCCCAGGGTTGGGTTCCCGGGGCCTCCTGGTGGGGGCGGGCCCGCCCCGCCCGCACGGCATGGTTGGCTGACCCAGTGAGCACAGGCAAGAGGGCGGGGATAAATGAATAAATAAATAAAATCTTAAAAAAAAAAAAAAACTTCCTAAGGCTTTCTTTAATATCTCTTTAAGCAAGTCACACTAGCCTGCATTCACCTTCATGTGAGAAAATC
Source organism: Tolypeutes matacus (assembly GCA_026826555.1). NCBI lineage: Eukaryota > Metazoa > Chordata > Mammalia > Cingulata > Chlamyphoridae > Tolypeutes > Tolypeutes matacus. The sequence continues at coordinate 2,208,926 of JAKSZT010029587.1, read as the reverse complement.
CAAGGATGGATTTGGCAGTGCTTCCCCAAGGCTGTGTGCATAGCACAACCATCTGTCATGGCCTGGTGGCAAAGATTCTGGCTGCATAGAAAAAGCTGTGGCTGCAATCCTTTTTTTCAGAATAAAAAGAAGCATCAGAGACAATGGTATCTTATCTTAAGAGCCTGAGATGGGCAAACTATTGAGACAAGCTACAAAGTCCTGGCTGTCTATTAAATTCTTAAATGCTATTTAGTTAAGTAAAACAAAATCTGTATCCTCTGCTATAATTAATAAAATACAAGGTTTCCTAATACAGTTTATAATATTTTTGGAGTACTGAAAATCCTTCCTCCCTCATTTAGCTCAGATACTAAAACCATTATATGTGTTAATCAGAAAAGGTTGTGCATGAAAATGAGGGAAAAACTCAGCAGACTGCTTTTTAGAAAAAAGGGCAATAACACAAGTCTAAGCAGTAAGGGGGTAGTGAACCTTAATTTACTTTGTAAATTGGATGTAGCCAGTACCAATATTGGCTTTGGGCGGGGTTTGTGGCAGAGGCAACATTCTAAACAAATACCCCTTGGGTTTTAGTCACAATTGTGACAAGAAGCCAATGTACAAGACAGGAACAATGAACTGTTGTGGGCTGCCCTTTGAGGGGAAGAGAGATCTGTAGAAGAAAATCTGGGATGCCTGCCTGCAGTTACAGGTAACTGTCTATCATATCCCTACCCCTTCCTCTAACATCTCTTTTGGGATGTTATAGGAAGATGTCCTCGAAGATCAGAGCCATACCATTGAGCCCCAAAAAGCAGCAGAGTAGCTCCACCAGAAAGATAAACATTGTGGATACCAGACCTTGTGGTGCCTAGCCCAGCATTTCCAACTGCCTGTCACTCACCAGCAGCTCATAAACATCACCCATGAGTGTCCTTCATTGCTCACTCCAACAACTGTGATATTGATCCCTTCCTGTTCTGAGGAGGGGCAAGGTACGCTTTCAGTATTGTAGAAACTGCAATGGAATTCTTGTAACTTGGTGTTGTGGCATGTAGCCATAGCCCCAGCTAAGATGCTAACAGCAAGTTAAAAGTTTAAAGTTACAAGTTAAAGTGCTAGCCACCCCACAGCCCAAAACAGGTAATAATAATAATTTGTTGTTGCCTATGTCTCAAACTATACAAACTGGGAGAAAATAAAATCATTTTAAGAATAGGCTTATGCAGCCCTCTGGTTGGGAATCTTAAGTCCATGAAAAATAATAAAATCACTCAAAAACACTGTTATGAAACCACAGTTAATAATATAAAGTCTCCTATTCCCACTAAAACTCTGTGTGTAAGTCCACCAAATCATGCAATTTCTCTGTCAACAATTAATGTTCAATGGTAAGTATATAATCTTATTCCTTCTCCTCACACTCCTGGAGGTGATGACCTCACAGCCCACCCTAAATTTCATGGTTAATTCCTATCTTTACCACAATTATAACTCTCATTCCCCTCATAACAGCAGGTCCAAACATCTTCCACACAATAACTCAGTTTATCCAAACAGCCATCTGTGATGTCAACCATGATCATGTACATGACCTTCTTCTGCTTCAAAAATATAGTGCAGCCACTAAGCCAGAAACCACAATATCTCAACACCGAAAGAGAAACAGTAGCTGAATCCCACAATGCCTCATAGCAGCAGAAAGCAGCCAGATGATCAACGCCCAACTTCCTTCTCTCCCTCTCCTCCCAACAATATCAAAAAGAGTTGGGAATGTTAGCCCCATTTAGCAAAATAATCCCCTATGACCCTGGTCAGAACCAGCAGGTCACCACTGCCCCAATAATAAATGATCACAAACCACCACCCCTTTCCCTAATCCAAGAGGATGTACTAATCTCAAAATCAACCATGAGAATATCACAAGATCATAGGAGGTACCTGTGCACTCATAAATGAAACTATTTTTATATTAACAAAACTGGGCAGGGAGAAGACCAGGAATAAATGTTATGCAACTCTCCTCTTCAATACATTGCCAGATTTTGAAGCTTCTGTAATCCAGGACATTGAGAGGCAGATTTTTCCTTGAAAAGCTCAAGGACCACTGTATATTCTGAGGCTGAGCTAGAAAGGCAGAGTAAAATCTCCTCATTCTAGGTTCTTGGCTGATAAATGCCATCAAATGGAAGCCTTGCATCAAACACAAGACCTGAACCCCCTTCAAGATATTTTCTAGATGTTGAAAATTGTATAGGATAGGAAGATTAATTCACACCTCCAGAACTGAAATTGAATCTCCTGCAATGTTTAAGGGCTAGAGAGAGAGAGAGAGAGAGAATCAAACCAAAATGCTGAGAAATTCGCATGCCAGAAGCAGGGCCAAGCCAGCAGAAAAATTAAGTCTAACTTACTCCCAACCAGTCCACTTCCAGCTCAATTAATAATTGAATTATCATGACTAGTCCTTCACCACTTCACCGTGTTGGAAATTAATTTCATCTTTATTTTCTAAGATGGTTATATACACAGGCAAAGACCTGGAAAGTCTAATCAAAAGTTAAAATACAAGGAGGACTACAGAATATCTACATATCGGAGTTCGAAATGGACTTCAAAAACTATAATGATTAATGTGTTAAATTTAAAAGTTTGAAATATTTTAAGAGAATTAAATGAATAAAATTGTAATGAAATGGCATACTACAGCAAAAACAAAACAAAACAAAAAAAGAACACAACATCCACAAATAAGAACTGATTGGAAATGTTTAAGAAAAAAATAAAGTATACGACTTGATTGATAAACTCAAACACACATCAGCATAAATGATCTAACTGAAGCACAGAAGGAAAAAGTATATAAAAAGATGTGAGTGCATAATAGACATGCAAGACCCAATGAAATGTTATAAATTACTGTAGTCCCAGAATAGGAGATAAAGGACAGAATAAACATTATAAGATAAAGTGTCTAAAAATATTACAAAATTAATATGAGCCTTCAGAAAACATATTGAAGTAGGTCAAAGATCCCAATGAAAGGAAAAAAACTAGAGAGCCATATTCCTCAGACCTGTGAATAAAAACATTAATGGGCTGCAGTAATAAGCAAAATACACAGCTTATAATTGGTAGGATAAGCTCATAGCACTTTTCTTGGCACTTCCCCAATCCCATTCCTGATATAATATGGAGATAAGTTGTGCTGTCATTGGGAGTCCCTGGACCTGTTCCAGACAGGGTAGAGTAATCCTTTTGGGCATACTGAGCTGCCACCTGAAAGGCTGAACTAGGACTCTCATCTCAGGTTCACCATTGAAATGTTGCCTTGCAGGCAGAAGCAGGATACTGAAAGAAGTGTAAGAAACAATCAAATCAATCACAGCAGCCTGGAGCAAATGATTACCAGTCAAGATATGCAGTGGAGCACCTGGGAGCAGGAATTCTATTTCAAAGGAAGTAGAGGGCATTACAAACCATGCAACCAGGAATGGACACAAGCTCAGAAAAGACATATAAGAACCCATGCATTTGCCTCATATTACCACCTGCATATAAACTTAAGAAACATTCATTTCAGGGATTAAATTCCATAGTTAGTACATTAAAATGTTGAAATGGATAGTGTGCAATGAAAGATTACAAGACAAACAAAGAAACAGTAAATGATGGCACATGCAATAGAACAAGGTAAAATTTCAGATACAATCAACAAAGAATACAAGAATTGGGACATAAAGGGTGAAATCTTAAAAAAAAAAAAGTTCAAATAACTAAAAAAAGATAGAAAATAACTAAAGTGTATCAGGAAAACAATAAAAGAATAAATTCTCTATTGAGACCCTCAATAGAGAGATATAAATTATAAAAGGAACTAAACATAAATACTGGAGTTGAAGATGATAATAATTAAAATAAAAAATTTCTTAGGGGTTTCAAAAAGCAGACTGGAGTTGCCTGAAGATAAAATCAGTGAACTAGAAGATAAGGCAATTGAAATGATTCAGCCATAGGAGAAGAAAAAAAGAATGAAAGAAAAATGAATAGAGCTTAAGACACATGTGAGACACCATCAAGCATACCAATATAAACATTATAGGAATCCCAGAAGGAGAATAGAAACAGAAAAGACGTACAGAATATTCAAAGAAATATTGGCAGAAAACTTCCCATATTTAATGATAGATTTGAATATCCACATTCATAGGTCCCAACAGACTCCAAATAATATAAACACAAGGAAAACCCTGCCAGTAACTTTGTAGTCAAACTACTGTATATGAAGGACAAAGAACAAATCTTGAGAGCTGTAATAGAAAAGTAACTTGTCATGTACAAAAGAGCCTTAACTAGAAAAAGTGCCAATTTCTAATTAGATATCATAAGGGAAGACATTTGTGGGATGAAATTTTTAAAGTGCTGAAACAAAAGAATTGCCAAACAAAAACTTTATAGCCAGTCAGAATGCTTTTCCAAATGAGGCAGAGATTAAAATATCCCCAGATAAACAAAAGCTGAGGGAAATATTCATCATTAGATTTGCCCTATGAGAAATGCTAAATGATGACATCTGATTAAAAAGGAAGGACACTAAACAGGAGATTAAATAGCATAAGGAAACAAAGATCTGTGGTAATATTTCCAAAATACAAATGAATAAAAAATAACAATGAATACATGGTTTGGGACACAATATCCATAAAGATAGAATTTAAAAAATATATTTTTTAATCCATGGAACTGCACTATACAAACACTGAACCCTAAGGAAAGAAATAATAAAAATAAGTAGAATTTTAAAAGGTACAACAAAAAAAGGAGTATAGGAACAGTGTATGTGTATGCTACAAATTTTAGTTGATATCAAATCAAATGTGACTTTTATAGATTTAGGTTATCAAATTTAAGACCCAGAGTAAACAACAAAGGAAATATATGACAGAAGGAAATGAGAAGGGACTGAAAATGGTTGACTAAAAAAATCAAATGAATATAAATGTAGATAGTAATGAATAAATAAGGGTACAAAAAGTTCTAAGACCGTTGAAGACCAAATAGCAAAAGTCAGCAGGAAGTTCTGGATTATCAAAAGTATATTAGTGGGAAGCGGCTGTGGCTCAATCAGTAGGGCTCCCGTTTACCATATGGGAGGCCCTGGGTTCGGTTCCCGGGGCCTCCTGGTGAAGGCAAGCCCGCCCGCATGGCGTGGTTAGCTGACCCAGCGAGCACAAGCAGCAAGGGGGGGGATAAATGAATAAATAAATAAAAATCTTTAAAAAAAAAAAAAAAAAGTATATTAGTCAGCCAACAGGTGATAATGCAAAGTATCAAAACACTGTTGGCTTTTCTAAATTGTATTTATTTGGGGTAGAAGCTTACAGTCACAAGACCGTAAAGAGTACAACTGAAGGTACCATAAGAGGTAGTTTCTTACCCAAGTTCATTGGCCACATGTTGGAGCAAGATGGCAGGTGATGTCTGCTAGGGTTCAGCCTCCCTTCTTCCTCTAAAGGATCTGTGGTCCCAGCTTCTTCCAATCTCAGCTGTAGCCTGGTATAAGACTCATCTGTCTCTGCAGGGCTTGTTTCTTTCCTGGCTCACCTGCTTAACTCTTTTCACAAGGTCAGCTGTAGACTATCTGGCTTATCTCCTCTTCCTAGGGCCTCTGCCATGACTAATGAGCTGTCTCTCCTCCTCTGTATTCTTCTTCTCTATGTGTTTACGTCCTGGGGCTCCAGCATCAAAACTATAACTCTCTCCTCTGCTGTGTTGATTTCTCTGTGAGTCCCCACCCACCTACTGATGTTACCAAATCAAAGCCCTAAACATAATTTAATCAAGTGAAAGTGAAACCACTGAATTTAATATAATCTAATATGCCCAGAGGAACAGACCAGTTTGGAAACACAATCCATTTTGGGAATCCATAAAAAATATCAAACTGCCACAAATAGTTACCTTACATATGAGTAGATTAAACCCTGCAGTCAAAACTCAGGGATTGGCAGAATGGAAAAAAGTCTCAAATCTATGCTGTTTACAAGAGGCTCACTGTAAATTAAAATATACAAGTAGTTTGAAATGGAAAGGATGGGAAAAATATACACTGCAAATAATATTCAAAAGAAGGCCAGAGTAGCATTACTAATATCAGATAAAATACACTTTAAAAAAGAACTTTTTAAAAGGATAAAAAATAACCCTATACACTGACAGTGAGTCAACTCAACAGGAAACAAAACAGTTATATATATATAGATCCCCAAAATATATGAAGCAAATATAACAGTTTTGAAGGGAGAAAGAGACTATACAATAACAGTAATAGGGAACTTCAATTCTCCAATTTCATTAATGGAGGATAGCACAACTAGACAACTAGATAGGATATCAATAAGGATATAGAAGACATGAACAATACTTTAAACCAACTAAACCTAACAGATGTATAAAGAACACCTTACCAGGCATTAGCAGAATACACATTGTTCTCTAGTGCACTATGGGTCATTCTCCAGGAAAACCATATAGTAGGTCCCAAAAATACTCAGCAAGTTTTTTTTTTAATTTAATATTACAAAATAACTTTATCTGACCAAAGTGAAATGAATCTAGAAATCAATAACTGGAAAGTCAAAAATATGTGGAATTTTAAAAACATACTCTAAAACCACCAATTAGCCAAAGAAGAAATCAAAGGGAAATTATGAAATATCTTGAGGGAAATCAAAATGAAAACACAATATTACCAAAAGTAATGAGATGTAGCAAAGACAGTGCTGAGAGGAAAACTTATAGCTCTAAATACGCACATAATAAATGAAGAAATATCTCAAATCAGAGGTCTGATCTTACACCTGAAGTAAAGGAAGAGCAAACTAATTCAAAATAAGCAGAAGGAAGGAAATAGCATGGATTACTGTGAACATAAGTGAAATAGAGAATTTAAAAAGCTACGGTATTAAAAAAAAAGTGGATTTTTTCATAGATCAATAAAACCAACAAATTTATAGATATACTGGCAAAGAAAAGAGAAAGAGGATGAAAATAGCTAAAATCAGAAATGAAAGTGGAGATGGTATTACCCACACCACAGAAATAAAAAGGAATATAAGAGGATATTACGCAAACAAATTAGATAATCTCAATGATATGTACAGTTTTCTAGTAACAAACTACCTACACTGACTCAAGAATGATGAAAAATCTCAACAAACCCATAATTATTGATTGAACTGATAATCAAACACCTGTCAAAAGATAGCCCAGGAATAGATAACTTCACTAGTGAATTTTACCAAGCATTCTAAGAAGAATTAATAGTAATCCTGTTCAAACTCATCCATCATATGTAAGAGGAAACACTTAACTTATTTTATGAGGCCGGCATCATTCTAATACCAAAGTCAGATAAACATACCACAAGAAAAGAAAACTACAGACCAATATCTTGTATGCAAGTGAAAGACTGATAACTTTCCCTCTAAGATCAGGAACAAAACAAGAATACCCACTGTCACCATGTTATCCAACATTGGAGTGGAAGTCCTAGCGAGAAGAATAATGAAAGAGAAAGAAGTAAAAGACATTCAAATTTGAAAGGAAAAAGTACAATTTTCTCTACTTTCAAATAACATAATCACATATATAGAAAATCCTGTAAAGTTTGAATAAAGCCATGAGAGCTATAAACTAATTTTTCAAAGTGTCTCGGTACAAGGTCAAGGCACAAAAAGCAGTGGTGTTTTATACATACTAGTAATGAACAATCTGAAGAGGAAGTAAAAGAAAAATCTACTTACAACAAAAATTTAATGAATAAAATATCTGTAGATAAATTTATACAAGGATGTGTACACATAAAACTATTGAACCTTGATCAAAGAAGTGAAAGAAGAACAAAATTAATGGAAGAATGTTCATGGATTGGAAGACTAAATATTTTTTAAGAAGTCAGTTCTTAAATTGTATGATTAGACATTCAATGCAATACCAAACAAAATTCCAACTACCTTCTTTGAAGAAATGGCAAAGGTAATAATCAAATTTATATGGAAGGGTAAGGAACCCTGAATAGCCAAAAACATCTTAAACAAGAACAAAGTTGTAGGATTCATGCTTCCCAATTTTAAAGATTATTACAAAGTTACAGTATTCTAAACAATGTGATACTGGCATAAGAAGAGATACATAGACCAATGAAATTTAGTTGAGTGTTTAGAAAAATATCCTGACATTTATGACCAACTGATTAATGACAAGGGTACTAAGCCCACTCTATGCGGAAAGGATAATCTCTTCAAAAAATGGTGCTGTTAAAACTAGATGTCTATATACTTATAAGAGAATATGGACTCCTACCTCATACCATACACAAAAATTAAGTCAATATGTATCAAAGACCCAAATATAATAATGAAAACTGTACAGTTCCTAAAGAAAACATAGGGGAATGTCTTTGGGATCTTGTGTTAGACCATTGTTTCTTAAGATTTACACTAACATCTTTAGCTACTATATATACATATATATGAATTTCATCAAAATTAAAATCTTTTGCATATTAAAGGACTTTATCAAGAAAAGTAAAAAGACAACCAAGAAAATGGGAGAATATATTTGGACACCATATATTTGATAAATTTTAATATCCAAAATATATAAAGAAATCCCAATACTCAACAATGAAAAGACAACCCAGATTAAAAAGAGACAACATATTTGAATAGATATTCTCCAAAAAATTTATATAAGTGTCCAGAAAATACATGAAAATGTATTAGGGGAATTCAATTCAAAAACTACAGAGAGATACCATTTCACACTCCCTGGAATGGCTACTATTTGAAACACAGAAAATTACAATTGTTAGAGACTATGTGGAGAAATAGGAACACTTGTTCATTTTTTATCCTAATGTAAAGTAATGCAACTGCTATGAAAAGCTATTTGGAGATGTTCCAATCCAACTCCTGAAGGTGCCACATGAGTTGGTGAGGCCAGAGACAAAAGTATGCACCAGGCAGACATTCAGACATAAGCTTTATTGGGACTTACAGACAGGAGAGAATTTTTTATCGTGGTCAGTCAAAGGATGAATGAAATTGGCACTGCACAAGGGGACAGGAGAAAATGAGGGGTGATGTCTCAGAACAAGGAATATTCCATGGCGGTGATAACAACGACATTCCATAGGTGTGATAACAAAGTTCCTGCTAGGGTCTGGTGTCTGCACACCTGGGGTTTGGTGATGTTATCTAGGGAAGGAAGTTCTACCACTCAGATGAGATTTGGTTTAAAACATTCTTTTTATCTCAGGGAGGGTTAGTAACTTTTTAAGGTCTAGGTCATGTAGACAGCTGTGTGCTGAGGACTTAGAGGGAGCCTGGGCCCTAGGAACCCCACAGGAGGTTCCTTATACAGCTCATTATAGAATTACCATGTGACCTGTTAATCTCACTTCTAGGTATACTCTCCAAAGAATTGAAAGCAGGTACTCAAACAGAACTTGCACACCTATGTTTATAACAGTGTTATTCAGAATTGTCAAAAGATAGAAGTGACCCAAGTATCCATAAACAGAATGGATAAACAAAATGTAGTTTATACATTCAATGAAATATTATTCAGCCAGAAGAAAGAATGTAGCTCTGATACATGCTGAATCATGGAGGAACCTTGAATACATTATGTGAAGTGAATTAAGCCTTTCACAAAAGGCCAAATATTGTATGATATTACATTCTAATTTGAAACAATTCGAATATGCAAAATCATAAAATCAGAAACCTAGTCAATACCAGGGGCTGAGTGGAGTCAGGGGATGGGGAGTTAATGCTTCATTCATATGGCATTTCTATTTTTGGTGATGGAAATCTTTTGGTAATGAGTAATGTTGCTGATGGCGCAACATTGTGAATACAATTAACGCCAATGAATTGTATAATTGAAGGTGAATAAAATGGGAAATTTTAGGTTCTATATATTTTAATAGAATGAAAAGTAAAGGAAAATACTAAATTGAAACAAATTTAAAACCCAAAAAAATCTGAAAAGAAAGCATGAAAGCAATTATTCATTAAATGGAGAATCTCAACAAAGAGAAAGAAATTATACAAAACAACCAAATAAAAATTCTCTAATTAAAAGTATAAAAGTATAATAACTGAAATGAAGAATTCACTAGAAAGAATCAAGAGAAGATATGAGAAGATGAATGAATCAATAAATTTGAATTGATATTAATAAAAATTATCCCATATGAAGTGAAAAAAAGCGAAATAAATGAATAAAAATAAACATAGCTTCTGAGACCTGAGGGATACCATGATGCATATCAACACACTCATAGCTGGAGTCCCAAAAGGAGAAAAATAGAGAATGATTTAAAAACAAAGAAATTTGAAATAATTATAGACAAATTTCCACAAATCTGATGAAAATTTTCTATTCAATTTTTAACTTGAGATTCCAATCACATACAATAGTGTATGAAAAGGTAAATTCTTAACCTAGCCCTAAAAGTGAAAGGTAGAACAATAGAAAATGAAAGAAAGTACTCTGGCTTTTTAAAAATATATATATTTTGTTTTTTTTAAACTGGCTTTTTTTATTATTGTGTCTCACAACAATGCAAAGTGTTGATGGTGGGTTGATGTATGGTACCCCTGTATAAAGTTATGCAAGTTTGCTTTGTAAGTTAGCAATTTTAACATGCACTTATTGTTTATGTATGTTCATGAATAAATGATATAAAAATAATAACAATAGGGTGGGTTGGGGAAAAATACACCAAAATATAAGATACTTTGTTTAGTAGTAATATTTTGAGAGTGCTCTTAAATCATTAGTTAAAAATGTTTCACAGCAATACAAGGTATTGGTGTCAGGGTAAGGTGTGAGAGCCTTGTATGATGTTATGTATGTTTGTTTTCAAAGTTCAAAATTATTATGATACACGTATTGTTTATGTATGCTTATGTATCAGTGATATACTTCAATATTTTTTAATGTAAATAAGAGAAAAATAAAAGAAGGAAAATATATATAAATGAATGAACAAAATTTAAGGAATTAAAGGCATCCATATTTGAAAGGAGGAAGTACAGTGCCATTCTTGCTATGTGCATGATTCTGTACATAAGAATTTCCAAGGAATATTATAAAATCAATATGGAAAAATTAAGTGAATTTCTATATATTCAAATCAAAACTGAATTTGAGAAAGTTACTCCATTTAAAATATTGTCAAAAGAATACAATATTTAGGAATTCAACAAAACAAATCAGAATGTCATAAAGACATTGAAAATCTAAAAATATTCTTGAGAGAAATTAGAAAAGATGTAAAATGGAAAGATGCCCCACATTTATGGATTGGAAGTCTCCCTTCCTATACATTTACCCTAGAGAACTGCACAGTTATGTCCATACAAAAACTTTTACTCTTCTGGTTATAGCAGCTTTAATCATAACAGCCAAATATTGGAAACAACACAAACATTCATCACCAGTTGTCTTATTTTGCCAGTATTGCTGTAACAAATACCATTTTCTAGCTGATTCAACAACAAGAATTTATTGTTTCAGAGTTTGAGAGGTTAGAAGTTCAAAATCAAGGTACTGGCATGGACATGGTTTCTTCAAAGTGTTGTAGGATTCTGGTGGGGATTTACTGGCAATCTACTACACAATCTCTTCCACCGTCACATTGCCTTTTGTCTCTACCTTTCTATGACCAGATTTCCCTTATTTATGAGGACTCCATTTATATTGGATTAAGGCCCATTCTGATTCAGTTTAATCACACCTTAACTAGTAACATTTTCAAAGATCCTATATACAAATATGAACATAAAACAAATATGTTCATATTTGTATATGGGGTTAAGGTTAGGGTTAAAAATGTCTTTGTCTTTGTGAGAGACAGGATTCCAGCTATAACACGAGATGAATAGATAATCAATGTGTGGTATATTCATACAATGGAACACTACTTAGCAAATAAAGGAACAAACTACTGACTTATGCAACAATGCAGATGATTCTCAAAACATTTTTCTGCTTGATAGAAGGCAGGCCCAAAAGAACATATATTGTATGACTTCATTTTCATGAAACTCTAGAAAGCATATCTCATATATAGTAACAGAAAGCTGATCAACAATTTCTTGGAATTTGAGCTTACAGGTAGTGATTAATTGGAAATGGGAAGAAGGTAATCTGGGAGTTAATGTTCTATATTTTGATTATAATAATTACCCTAGAATATTTATCTATCAAAAATTATCAATTATATACTTAAAATGGATGTTGTTTTTGTATCATACTTGTTCCTCAATAAATTTGATTTGAGTACCAAAAATTATGTTTATAAATATAACACTTTAATATATATTGAACACTAACATTTTAATTAATATGACATCTGAATAACATTTTTTCACACAAAGATTTCTTGCTCTAAAAAAATCTATCTTAATTTAGTTTAAACAATATTATTTTTCGATATGCCAAATCCTATTTATGCCTTATATAATACTCAATATATGAATCGTTTCAAGTTAGTATCAGTTGTCATTATTAATAGAGCCATTATGTATTAATCTGGGAACCTGTTTAATGTACTGAATGATTGGTATATGAGCCCACTTTCTAGAAATATATGCTTTAAAGATAATGTTTCATTTACTTCAGGAGTTTCATAGACCTACAGAACATAGTTGACCAGATTGACTCCTTGAATGTCATTATTTAATTGTGTTTAATTCTTGTCAACTGAGTGCCTGTGAATACAGACCTTTATAAAGTCTTGTTATTTTATTGTCTTTGATCTAATATGTCCTAGAAAAACAGAGAATATAGAGCCAGGAAATTTGTTCTCTTTATCTATTCTTCATATAAAAACTTGGAATGATGTTTATTTCAAAATATGAAGAATGGAACAGGTTCTTAGAATATGCTAGGACTTCAAAATATTGAATCATCTTTGTTTTACCTCAAACTTAGAGTATCACTCAATCCCTACACCTACCACCTGATCCATTAGCTTTTAACCTTGGGTTTAAGAAGAAAAAATATTTTAAATATAAAGAATAAAATATATTCAGATTTAGAAGCATGTATAAATGGGCAGGGTGAAACATTGCTGCCCAAATCCCTCATGATGTAGGTTAAACTCATGGAAAAGCCTTACCTATTAGCAGTCACATCACATGTTAGATAGGAGGCATGAAAGTTCAAGAGATGTGTGGTTGGGTTAATTTCTAGGAAGCCCTATAAAAATAGTACTTTCAATTTTCTTTGATGACCTTCTTGAAATCCAAGGAATTCAAGCAATGGGTTTGACTGATATAAGTGCTTGCTTTACTACTTCAAAGTCCTTTGATTTTTTTTTCCCTAACAACTATGTCTGAGTAATATAATGATTCCCTTGCTAAAATATTGAATGTCAGAATCAATTCTATTTTGTTTTGTTTTAGAGATCGTATTTTCTGATTTTCCCACACAATTATCCCATATTTCCTTCTATTCATTGTAACTTTTTGGAAATTAAAAACCATAGGGATACATTAAGTCCTTGAGATTTTCTTAAATCCCTCAAGAAAAACAGGGGAACTTTTAATAATATAGTCATTATATACTTATAATTAGAAGGCTATTTCCAGGGACTCCATTCCCATTTGAACAAAGGGAAATATATAACTTTTTATCTAAAGCTATCTTCTTTTTTAAGTATATTTTTATTTTTTAAAAGATAGATTACATAAACATTACACAAAAAATATAGGGATTACCATATGTCCCACTCCCCACACGTCCCACACCATCCCACATAAACATCATCCTTCATTAATGTGGCACATACATTGCAATTGATAAATGAATCATGGGGCATTCCCACTGAGCATGGACTGTAGTTTTCATTGTAGTTTACACTCTCTCCCACAAAATTCTGCAGGTTACGGGAAGTTATAAAATGGCCTATATCTGTCATTGCAATGTCTTTCAGGATGATTCCCATGTCCCAATAAAGCCCCCATATTACATTTGTTTTTCACTCTCCCTGCCCCCAGAGTCTCCAGTGGCCACTGCCTCCACATCAATGTTGTAATTTCTTCCACTGCTAGAATCACAATAAGTCTATAGTAGAATACCAGTAAGTCCAAATAGTCTATAGTTCATTCCCCAATCCTGAGGATTCTGGGATAATGATGTCCACTCCACATTTAATTGATTGGGGGCTTTGATCCCATATGGCCAACGGATGGGGCTCTCTTACTTGCAGTTGTGTAGGCTCTCTGACTTCTGACATGACTTTTTAAAATCTTGCCTTTGCTTTCACACCATGGAGGCTGTGCGTTTGAATATCATATATCAAATGGTATATTTCTATTTCAATCCTATTTCCTGTTAAATACTATCATTTACCTAATTTATACATCAGGGAAAACTCCCCAAAATTTAATTTTTTTTTGATGGGCATGGGATTGGATGGGGGTGCAGAAATGGAGATATAAGCCACTGAATGAGCAGGTACAAGAATCCAAAACTAGCTTAGATGTTGAATATTTTCCTTCCATTGTTAAGTGAAACTCACTTATTTCTGTAACCAAATACTTATATTCTACAAATTGGTTTAAAAATTAAAGAAAAAGTCGATGAAGGAAGAGAAAGGGGAGAGAGGAAGAGGAGGGGGAGGGGAGGAAGAGGGGATAAACAAGAAAGACATTCAGTGTTTAATCTGATAAACTCTTGAAATTACAAGGGTGGGAAGGATTTGTATTTTGTCCTTTTAATTCCCTCCTTACCCTAAAGTTCAAACTCTTTTTCTATATTACTATCAAAATCATTATGCAACTTTTATTGGAGTTATGCAATATCAATATCTTAATACAATTTGGATTATTTCCTTAAGGATGCATTGTAATCTAAACTATAACTACATATTTCCTTGGAAATTAATCACTTGCCACTGTATATACCGTAGAACTAAAACATCTTGTATTATTGCACTACCCTAGGATATTCTTTTCCTAGGATATATTTGCCTACTGTACTCAAGAAATCGTGTCTCACAAGTGAAAGTATGATGAACCCACCAAGAATAGTATTGCTTATAACACATAAGTAAAGCTTCTAGAATCCTGGATTGTTTAAAATGTGTTTAATATTTTTAAACTGTCAAGCAAGATATAGAAATAACTGAATAGAGGAGTACTAGTGTGGAAAATATATTGCCTGTTCTAAAATTGTGTTGCAACCTTTAAAAAGGAAGAATTGCAAGGAAATATCTGTATTTTTATCAGTTTTCTTTACTTTTTTCTCAGAGAAAGTATGAGAACCTCTGTTTTCTGAGTCTCAGTAAGATATTTTGATTAGATATCAAAGGCAAAATATGTTTCTGTTCATCAAGTTTCATATTCCAGCTCAGAGTGCACGCTTCCCACATTCCCAAGGAGCACTCTTTTCAAATTCAATTCAATGTCTGAAGCTCTTTTCTGAGGAAAATGCCAGAGGTTTTGGATGCTAGGGACTCGCCTTTAATCACTTCCAATTTTTAAAAAATTTTAAAAAAAATTTTTTAAGTATGTCTTAAAGATGAAGTCATACTTGGAATGTCTCAGTTTTAAATACATTGGTAGAGTTTATTCTTATATCTTATATAATTGATATTAGCTAATATTAAATCTAATATGAGGTTATTAAAAGAAAGCTTAAATAAAGACCACAGGTTAAATTTCTAATTTCATATTTTTAAGTATTAATAAACTGGACTTTTTCTTTTATTTCTTTAGAAAGGAATTTGCTTTAGCTTTTTGTTCACATTAAGACTAGCATTTTAAATACATCCTGAAGTTATTAAGATCTTAAAACTTTGTGCATTGTTGCATAATTGGATTGTTTATGAGATAGGCAAATGAAAATATTTGAATTATTTTAAATATTATAGGTAGTATAATGGCAAAGGAGAAATTACTAACTCAAGTCATAATGCTAATTAGAGATTCCAAATAGTCTTTAGATTGCAATACTGGTGTTCTCTCTTAATTCAATGTTCTTATCCTTAGCAGATATTAAGAAAAGTAAATGACTGATGGAAATTACAGTCTTCAAGAGTTTATCCTGTTGGGACTGACTGATCACAGATTGTGCTGAGCTAAAGTTGTTTCTCTTCATTTTGTTTGCGCTAACTGATGTCATTTCACTTGTGAGGAATCTAGGAATACTCTTTCTAATCCAGATTACTCCCAAACTCCACATGTGCCATTTCTTTAGCTGTCTGTCACTTGTAGATGCCTGCTATTCATCGGTCTATGCACACGAAATGCTGCTGAACTTCTTTGTTGAAAAGGAGATGATCTCATTCTTTGTATGCGCTGTGCAATATTTTTTGTGTATGTGTTACTCCTTTCTAGTGAGGACTTCTTGAAGGCAGTATTGGTTTATGATGGCTATGGGGTCATTTTAAACCCTTTGCTTTATACAGTAGCTATGAATAAAATAGTGTGTTGTGCAGGTCATTGGATCTTGTGTAGGAGGCTTAATCAACCCACTGACATAAACCGTTAGTCTGTTGAGAATCTCTTTCTGTAGGCCAAATGTCATCTCTTCTTCTGTGACCTCCTCCCCTCCCCCACTGAAGCTGTCATGTTCTGATACATCCATGAATGAATTGTTGCTTTTAATCTCCTCTGGTGTTATTGCCATGATAAGGTTCTTTACTGTGATCATCTCTCAGCTTTTTATTGCTGTTTCTACCTTCAGCAGCAGGTAGTCAGAAAACTTTTTCTACCGGTGCCACACATCTGACAGTTATGACTTTATTCTATGGCTCTATAAGCTTTAGTTACATTCAACCAAGACCCCAATATTACTTAAAACAAGAAAAGGTAATGTCTGTGTTTTGTGCACTAGTATTTCCCATGCTAAACCCACTGATTTTCAGTTTAAGGAAAAAATAAATAAAGGATTACTTATTCTATGGTCCTGTGAAAAGGACCATAGAAATGAAACAGCTCCCACTGAACTTCATGTCATATATATTCCAAAATTGCATTTAGGTCAGTGCTCTGCCTAATAATATCTATATGGATTTAATAAAGCTTTGAGCCTTAAGGAAACCTCAAGTTTATTTAATTGAAGTCCTCTGCTTGACAGAGGAAGAAAGAGGCCTAGAAAAAGGACTTATGGCTTTTTATTGTAGAAACTAACCTAAAACCAGACCTAAAACTTAGGTTAGTTATGTTTAGACAATCCAAAACATTTTAATTTTTCCATCTGGGAAGAAATAAAAATATACACACATATATAGGCACATGCAAAATAGACAAACATAAAATTTTAAAATTTAAAAGTATATCTTAACTCTGTTTCCCATTGAGCATAGATATAAATAAAATATTTCCAAAACAAAATTGTATTGGTACTTAAGTTATTAAGAAAATTGACAAGTACATGGTCTTGAGATTATGTTGATTTATAGTCTGAGTGTCTTCAAAATAATGTAGATATTCAAAATTACTCAGAGACAAAATTTGGTTCTAGATTCCCCTTCTCATAGTGGTTACCCATTCCTCCACTCCTGGCCTCAGTTTCCACTATATAAATGAAATTGAACAGGGGAGAATTCCCCACTTTCATTTTCACATCACATACAAGGGTTGTAAGACTCAGAGGAAGCTTGTTCTACAGAACTTTACTTCATATTTAGAAAGTTATAACACTTCTCTAGGATGATTTCAATAAAAATTAGGAAGTCATTAATAACCAGGCTAGTTTATTCCTTTTCTTTAAGGATCTTCTAGCATCCTCTAAACAGATTAAATAAATACTGTATTCTAGGTAGGGAAACCTGTGCACTGGATGGGAAGAAACCAATCAATTCCCTTTAATGCAAAATATAATAAACACATCATAATAACATTATGTTCAGAAGGCAAAAAGATCACTTCTCTCTGCAGGGCTGCTCTGGGGCTCAGGACAAGAGGGGAAGGTGAAACACCAACAAGAAAAAAGTATGAGGAAAGAAGTCTGAGCTCACTGAAAAATCCCATGAGAACAGCTGCAAAGGCAGCAGCAGTTGCCCACACCCCCACCTATGGAACAACCAGCAGTGTGCAGACTGCAGCAGCTTTGGGCTACTGTGGCAGTGGACCGAGGGGTTTGCACAGGTCTTCTTCCATAAGAAAGGAGAGGGAAGGACACAGCCTACAGCAAATTTGCATTTTGGCCAGCACATTTCATCTGCCTCTTTGGAGGGTTCCCACACTTCCAGACCAGATGGGAATGTGAAATTGCACTGAGCCTACTGGGAGTTAAAGATAATTTCCTTCTCAAACACCCTCCTTACTGCCTCAGGCTAGATACTGAGGAGGCTGAGGGAGAGAGGGTGTTTGTCTGTGAGGCTTGGCCCACCCTGACGGTATTATTTCTGCACCACTCACTCATCCCAGGAGTTATTCTAAACGCATTCCCCCTTAGCACGTGAGGTCTGAACTTAGAGGTCTGCCAAAAGGTGCCACCTGCTGACCAGACCAGAAAAGTTCATGAAAAAGGAAGAATAATAAATAAATAAAAGAGGCAAGCAGGTGCCTTTACTGCTTCTTCTCCCCAAGGCCCTTGAAAAGTGGTATGCACCCCATTACTGGGTTCTTAGCCTTGGTTTGAGCAGTTAAACGGGTGTAATCCTAAATATCTGAAAGAAGCTATGTATTAATTTATCCAGGGAAGCAAAAGACCTGCATTCAGAAAACTACAAAACACTGCAAAAAAAATCAAAGAGGACATAAACAAATGAAATGACATTCCATGTTCATGGATTGGAAGACTAAATACTGTTAAGATATCAATTCTACTGAAATTGATTTACAGATTCAGTGAAATCCCCCCCAAAATTCCAATAGCTTACTTTACAGAAATAGAAAAGTGAATTACCAAGTTTATTCATAAAGGAAAGACACCCTGAATAGCCAAAACATCCTAAAACAGTGAAATTGCGGGATTCATGTTTCCTGAACTTGAAATGTATTACAAAGCTACAGTGGTCAAAAAACATGTTATTGGCATAATGACAGACACATTGATCAATGGAATGGAATTTAAAGTTCAGAAATAGAACTTTCAATTCAATTCCATTCACCTCGAAAATCAACTGATTTTTTATAAGTCTACCAAATCCACTTTATTGAGACAGTCTCTTCAACAAATGGTGTTCAGAGAACTGGATATACATAACCAAAAGAATGAAAGGGGACCCCTATCTCATACCTTATACAAGCATTAACTCAAAATGAATGAAAGACCTAAACATAAAAGTCAGGACCATAAAACTCCTAGAAGATAATGTAGAAAAAATGTCTTCAAGATCCTGTGTTAGGTGAGGGTCTCTTAAATCTTACATCCAAAGCATGAGCAATAAAAGAAAAAAGATAGATAAATGGGTCCTCCTCAAAATTAAACACTTTGGCACCTCAAAGAACTTTGTGGAGAAGGAAAAAAAAAAAACAGCCTACTCAATGGGAAAAAATATTTGGAAATCACATATCTGGCAAGTTTTTAATATCTGTGATATATAAAGAGACCCTACAAATCAAAAATAAGAAGACAAATGACAATGAAAATGGGCAAAAGACTTGAATAGACATTTGCCCAAAGAAGAAATAGAAATGGTGAAAAAACACATGAGAAAATGTTCAACAACACTGGCAATTAGGAAAATGCAAATCAAAGCTACAATGAGATAACATTTCACACCTATTAGAATGGTCACTATTAAAAAGAAAACAACAAGTGTTAGAGAGGATAGGGAGAGACAGGAATGCTAACTCACTGTTGGTGGGAATGAACAGCTGTTGTGGAAGTCTGTTAGGCAGTTCTCAGTAAGTTAGATATAGATCTGCCGTGTCATCTGCCAATACCACAACTAGAAATATACCTGAAGAACTGAGAGCAGAAACACTAACAGGCATTCACCCTGATGTTCATAGCAGCATTATTCACAATTGCCAAATGATGGTAACAACCCAGGTGTCCATAAAGTGATGAATGAATAAACAAATTATGGTATATACATACCATGGAATATTATTCAGCTTTAAGAAGAAATGAAGTCATGAAGCATATGGCAACTTGGATGAATCTGGAGGACATTATGTTGAATGAAGCAAACCAGACAAGAAAGGATAAATATTTTGTGATTTTGCTATTATGAAATGAATAAAGTGAGCAAACCCTTGGGTTAATAGCTACAGTATAAGTCACCAGAAAATAGAATGAGGTTAGATGATGGAAAGCTGAGGTTTAACCTGTGAAAATTTTTAAAATAAAATAAAATAAAATGTTAGGTAAACTTATTTTTATATAATCTTTCACAGTTCTTCAAGTACTTTCAATATCTTATATTTTAAACTATCAAAGCCAAGGGATATTATATGGGCAAGATATTGATGCTCAGAAATATAAATTGACGTATTTAGAAATTCTGTTACAATATACACGTTATAAAAGAAGTCGCTATACCCCCAAAAGGAGATAAAATCACAGTATTTGTATGTGTGTTTGGGTACTTTATGAAAAAAATGACTTTTGTTTTGTCTAATAGCAGTATGTTCCTTCAATTTACATTAACATATAGTTACAATATTATACTATAAATGGGAACTGGGTGCTTTAATGAGGAAAAATGATCTTTCCCCTAGAATTCTGAAGCAAATAGGAGGGCATATTTGTAGGATGGAGTATTGGAAATTTAATTAGATATCCTTATTTGTCATAGATAGCTAAAAGGTGTAGACATAGAAAGTGAACGGAACTGAGAAGCAGATTCCAAGTGCTGCTAAATGACATATACCCTTAGCCAGTAGGAAATAAATGAGAGCTTTGCAAATGAAATATCTGATGCTACTCCATTGATTGCCATGAAAATATCAGGAAAATAATCTTAGAATAGGCATTTGTAGTTCCAGTCACCTCACTCCATACACAAAATTGGTTATTATTCAACATTAACACTTGGAGAATTCAAGATTTAGCAGATATTCATCTTGCTTAAATTGCATATATTTGAAAATTTCATTTGTGTAGTCTTGGAGTTTGTGAATTGGAAATTGGTCACATAGTCAATGTCCGGTTTGGACCAGACATGGCTACATTTTCTTTGTGATAATGAATGTTAATTAAGACACCCAAAGACCAACATGATGATTTTATGTTCTAATATTTCAAGTCTGGTTCTGTGCATGAGTGCATGATCACAGCTTTGAGGCCAATTTTCCATTGTCCTTGGTCAAATGTGGCTTGTAGCCAACTTCTAATCCCAGTATCATGGACATCTAAGGATTATATAGCCATCTCACCAAACCTTAATATGATATAGAATGCATGCTAAAAATGCCCTGGTGGTTGTCTTCCATCCCCTCCAAAATCAGTACCTATAACAATGTATTTATAGAAGCATATGATCATCCATAAATGAAACATAGGCCTGTTTACATTAAAATAAATTATTATGAATTATTATAATTTTTAAATTTGAACTATTATAATTCTTAATACAGAATGTTTTCCTTGTGGAACATGATATAGATGAGACAAGAACATCTGTGGCAATTCTCTAAAATTTACAAAATTCAATTACAAGAATTGCCACACTTCCGAAAGAGAGTATTGGGGCCTTACTTCCCCCAAGCTTATATTTAGCTGTTTAATGAACTGAAATGATGCAACTGAACTTCAGTGTTCACAAGATCATTGGAGATTCCATTCTCCAAAGGACCTGGGAGAAATATAAACACAACATCAGGAAACTTAAGAGCAAAGAGCCAAGTTTTTGTTTCAACACCAGGTAGGTGTCATGTTTACATGTCATAACAACAGGATTACAAATGCTTTCTATGGTTTTAAAACAGCAACTCTCAATATATGCTGTTAAAAGAATATGAAAAAAAAAATCATCTCCTTCAAATCCAGTCTAATTATTTTATGAAATACAATTAGTCTGTTGCCAAAATTAACTTGCTCTCTTGAAATCATTTACAGATTCTTCCTTATTTTCCTCAGGTAACTGTATTAAATGCTTCATATCTTCTACTTAAATAAATTATAAAAGAACATCTTTAAAGAAATATTTTAATCTCTAAACCCGGTAAACTGTTGACTTTTGTTAAAACTGAGGAAATGAGCAGGATTTGTTGAGCTCTATTACCAGAATTACTTTTTAGACTGGGAGATTATTTTATCCCTCACTTCACAGCAAAAGAAAAGAATTGGGTGAAAGGCAGTTCAGACAAAAATTAGTATTTATTAAATAAAATGAAAAAATAAATATAAAAACAGTGAAACAAGAAGAAACTGATCATGAAAGTAACACATTTGTTTGCTAAAAAACAAAAATCAATCAAAGCAAGGCAAACTAAGCAAAACTAAACCAAAAAAGACAAGGCACAAGCAAAATACACACAGTTTAGTCAAACATTTGCCGGATATGTGAAAAGATGACCCACTCTTCATTTCTTTATTTCTTTTACTTCAATTAGGCAAATAATATTTGGAGGTTACTTGTTATGGGACACACAGTTTTCACATATTTTTCTTAGTTAATTCTTACAATTAACCATTAAGGAAGGTTTATAGATGAAACTAATAAGAAATCACAGCTCATCATTCTTTTTAACTTCTTGCTGTTTTAGTAAAATGGACATAATTAAAGCTATCTTGTAGCCTCATTTACAGAATTTTAATTTTAATAATTAGCTTACTTTACATTGCAATAAGATGTAGAAAACCAAGCTCATATTTTTCTGACTCTTTATTCAATACCAGAGAAATATTATTCCTAAATTATGGGTTGTGGAACACTATAGTTATATTCAGTGAAAATATATTAAGTTGTCAAATTAATTTGGAAAATGATGTCTATTACTTAATCTTTTCTGAAGCTCAGAAAGCTGAGTAGCTTATTTTGTGACCCAAGAAAGTCCTGCCATGAAAAAACCTTTCTTAAACACTACTTAACCAAAGTGTTTCCCAAACATATACATATGAACCTTATTTTTCTAGTATTTTGGGTTAACTTATAAAGATTAACATAAAATCAGCTTAATGATTTAACTTTTCCTGGATGAAATGCCAAAAGGTCAAGTCAAACTTGACTGACTGTTCAGGAAGCATAATTGATGGAAGAAGGATGATCGAATACCTGAAAGTAACTTGTTTCTCACCCTGTTGCTAGGATACAAAGAAAAGAATTATATGTAAATTAGAAGGCAATGAGATTCAACCCATTCTTAGTGCAAAATTCCAGTTCTTGTGGTTGAGAATATCTTGTTGAAGCAATGAAGTGTGAAGACCAGTTTCAACAAGTTGGCCAGACATGTGAACAAGGAGCTCCTTGCTGTCCTTGCTTCAACTAGCTTAATTAACATAGTAAATTTCCCACCCAATATATATGCAAGTGTGATTTCGTGAACATACTAATCATACAATTATATAACTTGCTATGTATGATCATCCATATGCGTACAAGCTAAAACATTATCAAAGCAAGTGCTATGTAGTAATTTACCTATTTAAGCAAGAAAAAAACTGCAGCTTGGGGAGTTGGGTCTGAGTCACTTTGGACTGACCTTGGCTTCTACCCCTGCAGATATCATAAATGTGAGTTTACCTAACTCTTGTGCTAAATTATTTTCCTCTGGTTATCCCCAAAGGCCCAGCTTTCTCATCTAGCCAACTGGCGACTCCACTGGGAATAAAATAAATAGATAAAAATGGTAACCAGAGAATGCTTCCAAGGTGGAATGTGGAGGGGGTTGTCCACACCAGGGCATCCCAGACTTCAGCAGTCATTTAGGATTTTCCTGAGGACTTAGGGATTCCCTGGGGAAAGAGTCCATTTCCAGCCACTGATGGAATTGACTCATGAGGTTAGGACAGAGAACCAGTTTCTCTCCTTCCCTTGGGTGAGTTCATTCCTTTATTTATTACTTCTGTTTGTTTTTGTTCTTCTGGCTGACTATGAGTTACCATTTGGTTTCAGTTTTGTCATTTCTCTTCTGCTTTGGTAAACTGCAAGTTAGCATTTGGTTTACCTTCACTAAGGTAGTGAAGATTTAGTGGTAGTGGGAGAGGTTTTATGGGTCTGAGTCCCATTCCTTTGCTCTCTTAAAAGGGAAGCCTGCTGCCTTTTGTTCCTTTGCTATGGCTATTCTCTCTCTCCCACACTCACTCTCTCTCTCTCTCTCTCTCTCTCTCTCTCTCTCTCTCTCTCTCTTTCTGCTGCCATAGGGAACAAGTGCTCACCATAAGATGCATCCTGAAAGATTGGTCTAAATTAGGGGGATCTGGGTTAAAGAAGCATAAACTATTTTTTTATTAATGAAACTTAACGGAGCTATAAATTAAATAACAGAAAAATTTGACCAAAAATATGGGTTTTTGAACTTTAACACTATATTGCAAATAAACTTGTTTTGTAAAAAGCAAGAAAAATGGGCAAAAATACCCATATGTTCAAATTTCTTTGAGTTGTAGAAAAATAAAAACAAAAAAGTTGTGAGTTAATGCTGTGTGAGATTCCTTTAGCCCCAAAGATCTTAAAAACAATAAAAATCAAAGATGTGAAATGACAGAAAGCTTGAAAACAAGCATACCAAAGGAGTAAGATTTATTATTCTAATTAGTAAACTTTATGTTTCTGTTGTATCTTAACTCTTTGGGTTTGTCTGTTTGCTCAGTGCATATTTTCATACCTCCAGATGGTAATAATAAATTAACAAATAAAAATTCTTAAAAGAGCTCTATTCAAATGGCAAAAAAAATTATTTAAATAAGCACTTATGTTAATATACAAAGCAAAGAGTCTGTTTTATCAAAATAGCATTTTGTACTTTAATCTTATCATATCTTGAAACTCAAAAATTAATAGCCTTTTGGGGGTTGTTGGGGGTACTGAAAACCCTTCATCCCTCATTTACCTCAAATATGTATGTGTTAATCAGAAAAGGTTGTACATGGGAATGAAGGACCCCCAACAAGCAGCTTTTAAAAAAGTATAGAGAGTAATAGCAGAAACTCAAACATTAAAGAGGGGTGGACCCTAACTGACCATGTGAATTAGATGTAGCCAGCACCAATATAAACCCTGGTTGGGGTTTATGTCAATGGCAAAATTCTAAGCAAATACCCCTTGGGTGTTGGTCCCAATTGTTGAAGGGTCTAAATTATGATGTAGCCCCTAGAAAAAGCAACTATGTATAACATATCATGCCCCAGTGCAAGTAGAGGGCTTAACACAATAGTATCCAGTCACCCTGAAAACTACCATCTCTATCCAGGGGTGAATTGCAAATACAAAAAACAAAATAGGAACAATGAATTGTCATGGGTTGCCCTCTGTGGAGGAGAGATATGTGGAAAAACATCTGAGACACTTGCCAGCCATGACAGGTAACTATCATGCACCCACCCACTCTTCTAACACCCCTCTTGGGCATGTTGAAGCAGATACCCTCATGAAGATTTGAAACCATGCTGTTGAAGCCTAAGAAGCAGCAAAACAACTCTACAGGAAAAAGCAGACAACATGGCTACCAGACCCTGTGGCAGCACTTCCAGCTACCTGTTACTCATCAGCAGCTCATGGACATCACCCACAAGTGTTCATTGTTCTTGCTCCAATGACTGCAACAATTACCTCACCAGATGTAACATATAACCAAGCACAGATTCCAGTAGCATGATAGCAAGTGGATTACATTAGTTTCTTTCCACTCTTGGAAGGGCAAAGTATGCTTTCACTACCACAGACACTGCCACAGATCTTTTGCAATCAGCAAGCTACTATTTTAAAAAATCCACTTACGAGAAGCGGCTGTGGCTCAATCAGTAGGGCTCCCGTTTACCATATGGGAGGCCCCGGGTTCGGTTCCCGGGGCCTCCTGGTGAAGGCAAGCCTGCCCACATGGCGTGGTTAGCTGACCCAGTGAGCACAAGCAGCAAGGGGGGGATAAATGAATAAATAAAATAAAATCTTAAAAAAAAAAAAATCCACTTACTAATCACCTCATGCAGTCTTAGGCTAAGAATCAGAATATTGTTTAAACTTTCCATCTGCCTTATAACCCCACTGGTGCAGGTCTTATTAAAAAAAATAAATAGCCCTTGAAAAGAGCAAATAAAAAATGCTAAGAAATCTTTACAACAATAAAACAAGACTACCTCCAGCCTTAACCTGTTTAAATTCAGCACCTCAGGTTACAGTCCCTGTTCCAATTGAAATGCTAATAGCAAGACCAATGTAAACATTGAAATTATGAATAAAAATACAGTAGCCCTACAGCCCAAGAGGGAAGTAATAATATTCTGTTGTTGCCTAGGCCTCAAACTATAAAAATTTGAAATATGAGGTCACTTGGTCATGGTGTTGGCCTATGCAGCTTTGCTGGTTAAAAATCTTAAAGCCATGGGAAATAGGAGTGACCCAAATCATTATTATAAAACCACAAAAAAACTTAACGATCCTTCAGTATTTGTAAACACCTTTTCAGGATGAGTGGAAGCTTTAACATATCACACAAAACAACATTCAATAGTAACTAAATACCTGTTCCAAGAAATCATCCTGAGGTTTAGACTGCCCCAAACAACTCAGTCAGATAATGAACCTGCTTTTATTTCAGCTGTGGTGCAAAGTGTCAAACAATCACTCAGAATTAAGTGGAAACTGCATGCAACCTAGAAACCTGAGTCATCAAGAAAGGTGGAAAGGATGAACTATACTTTAAAGAAAACCTTAAATAAAATTTATCAAAAAACACAATTAAAATGGACAGAAACACTTAACCTAGCTCTCCTTTAGGTCAGGGTGAGCCCTAGGAGAAGACTTAAGTCTTTTCAAGCTTGTCTACAGAAAGCCCTTTCTAAGCAACCCAAGGAAAAAACCCAATTCCCCAATAACCTTAGAGGTTATTGCAGTTAGGAGAGCTTAAGTTAATCTACATCTTAAAAGTAGTGGCCAGAAAAACCTACTTAAACAAATCTCAGCAGGCTTTTGTAAATGCAAATCCCAAAACATGTAACACCACAAATAATCAAAAAAAGCCAATTCATCCCCTTGTTTACCTTTTTAGGAATCACAGCACTTGCCAGAACTGCAGCTGCATACTTATACTTTATGACCCATCTCTCCAAAGAAGTGAGAACAATAACCTCATAACCCAAAGAAATAATTTCTCCTTCTGGAACCCATCCAGCTTCACCAAGTGGTTGTTCCCCTTCATTAATAATAATCTTAATTTTTTCCTGAAATTAGATTTGAAGCTTCTGACCACAGGGAATTAAAATATTTTGAGAAAGTTTTCTGATTTGATATTAAAGAAATCAAGACACTATAAAAATTCTGATATGAACAAATCCAAGCCATTGAATAAGAAATGCTATAGGAGAGCATAGGATGAAATGACCATATCAACTGTAATTGCAAAGAGTGATTGCACCCATAGTCATATCATGCATGCAATGCTTTATTTAAAAGCAATAGCAAACACTAACAATCTAACTGTTCCTCCTCAAACCACCCTTTTACTACAGTTTTCTAAAAAATTCAATGCCCACAATGTCAGCAGGAAGTAGTTATAGAAGATCTGAGATTCATCCCTTTCCCCTGTGATAAGAATATCTCCAAAAACAAAAAGAGGGAATTGATGGATGTAAAATAACCAAATACCTAAAAGTAACTTGTTTCTCTCCCTGTTGCTAAGATACAAAATAAAGAATTATATGTAAATTAGAAGGTAATAAAGTTCATCCCATTCTTAATGCCAAATTCCAGTTCTTTTGGTCAAAAATATCCTGTTGAGACAATAAAGAATGAAAAACAGTATCAACTGGTTGGCCAGACCTGCACAAAAAACCCCTTGCTGTCCTCCCTTCAATTTGCTTAATTAACATAGTAAATTTCACAACCAGGGGTGGAGTAATCCACCACTTTTTTAATCATGCAATTTATGTGCAAGTGTGATTTTCTGAACATACTAATCATACAATTATATAACTAGCTATATATGATTATCCATATGTATAAAAACTAATGCATAAATAAAACAAATGCTAAGTAGTAACTTAGTTACTTAAGCAAAAATAAAACCACAGCATGGGAAGTCATTGTGAGTCATTTTAGACTGACCTTGGCTCCTACCTCTGCAGACATAATAAATGTGAGTTTACCTAACTCTCATCTTAAAATTTTTTTCTCTGGTTATCCCCAAAAGCCTAGCTTTAGGGCCTAACATAAGCATTGTCCCTGATATTAGATTTGAAGCTTCTGACCACAGGGAATTAAAATATATTCAGAAAGGTTTCTGGTTTGATATTAAAGAAATCAAGATGCTATGAAAAAATCTGATATGAGCAAATCCAAGCCACTGAATAAGAAATGCTATAGGAGAGCATAGGATGAAACAACCACATCAACTGTAATAGCAAAGAGTGATTTCCTGGAGTAAGTGAGTTTTGACAAATTAGTAACTTTGTTATGATTGAAATATTTTCCTTCTTTCTTTCTCTTTGTCAGACTCAATTAATTCTCATTTACTTTTTTAATGAATAATGTACGTTTTATTGAGTGAAACAATACATAAATATATAGTTTGTCTTTTATATTATGTTTTAATATGTGTCATGTTTATTAGTTATCTAAATTAAAAACATATTATACAGAATAATTTTTTTCAGAGGTCTCAAAAAAATTTACCTGTTAAATATTGAGTTCTCTGACATGGTCTGCTCTTCCCTGAATTACCAGGTCCCTGACTTTTTTTTTTTCTGGAATCTGGAATATACTATTATCTAGAATCCATGCCCTGAACTTGCTCTACTAAACAAACATTCCTGTTAGGAGAATCCAAGGGATTCATAATTGTGTGAATTTAGTTTACTGTGGATTGTTATTTAAAACAATTAAAACCGTGCAGTTCTCTAAAAATGCTGGTAGGTTGAATTCATACATACAAATTGTACTATTTGGTGTACTACTTTTCCCCTGTAGATTTCTTATAAGGGAACCACATAAATGGCTGACAGAAATGTCACTATGATAACAGAATTCATCCTCCTGGAACTGATAGAAAACCCTGAATTGAATACTGTCCTTGTTGTGCTGTTTCTCCTGCTCTATCTTATCACTGTGGTGGGCAAATTTTGCATTATCACGATAGTTCTGGTTGGTTCCCAGATCCATTCCCACAAGTACTTTTTCCTTAGTTGGCTTTCTTGGATTTCTGCTATTCTTCAGTCTTTATTCCAGAAATGCTGGTGAACTTCGTAGCAGGACAGAAAGTCATCTCCTACCAGGTGTGCCTCATCCAGTATTCCTTGGCTGACATGTTCCTGACAAGTGAATGCTCCCTAAGGGCTGCCATGGCTTACAATTAGTACTTGCTCTCTGCCACCCACTACACTGTACAGGTGTTATGACTCCTCTGTTCTGCATCCACCTTGTGACTGCATCCTGTTATTCTGTTCACATAGCCATGTGTCAAAAATTCATTCCAGTACCATTGTTATCACTCCAATTGTTAGGAGAGCAAACAGCCATTGTTAAATGACACCTTATCAATATATAGTAAACAATAATTTTGGGTTTGTGAAAAATGTATATTTCTACCAAATGGAACAATATTTAATGCATAGCAAGAAATCTTATCTGAGAGTATCTACAGAAGTCTATGACATTTTTGTCTTGTTGTCTAACAATTAAATTCATGTAAATGTGTAACAAATTGTGTTAAAGCACATTTCATTTCATTATTTCTACACAGCCCTAATTTTCTTCAAGCATATTACCATTTGTCAAATATTTTGGTCTGATGTCCCCACATCAGCATTTGCATATACTTTGATAGGATGTGATTATTATAACCAAGTTTTCGAAAGAGAAACCATAGCCCAATAAAAAAGTCCTTATGACATGGCATAGCAGCTTTCTGAATTATCACAAACTAATCATTATTTCTGCATTGGCTCTATCAAGATATCCATCTTTTGGTATTATGTACTTAGGAGTTTACATTTTGACAAAGCAATTTATGGTATAATGATGGTATTTGTACCTAAAACTTGTCATCTTTAATAATTTTTTTATTTTAATAGGCTCCTAATAATCTATTCATCCTATTAAGCTTAACTATATATAAACACATAATTTGAGAGTTTGTCAAATTATTTTCCAAACGACTTTGTGTAAAACCTAAGTCCTTTAACAATACAAATTTTGTTTACTTAAGAGTTTAGTTATTATATCCTAATTGATTTAAAAATAAATAAATATATATATATAGTTTAGTTATTATATCCTAATTGATTTAAAAATGAATATACACACACACACACACACACATTTCAAAGAGGAAGTGAAAGGTAAAAATCAACAAAATTAAAATTAGTGAAGATACAATGTGTGATCTTGTTTTTCTTTCCCTAAATTATCAATTAATTGCATCAGAAAAAAATTTGAGGACTTAAGGTTTCTCTGCTCTTTTTCCTTAAAAAAAATGGATTTGGAAAAATGGTCATTGGAACAAATTCAATGTTAGAATCAGACAAATAGTAGCATGATAAATAAAAGTTAAGGGATGAAATCCAAGGTAATAGGCTTTCTGACATAACATAAAATTACAGATAAAGCTATTGTTTAGGGACACTGTTAAAAAAGATGAGGGACCCAGATATCTGCAAATATTTCTTATGTGAACTATAAATTGTTAGTAGGAATTTTTCCAAAGGTTTTAGCCTCTAAAAGCGTACAAAGTCAAGTTTCCAAAGCTCCCATGATCTCACATTACAAAGGCAGCTTCTCCAGCAATTATATAACTTTATACGGAGGCCTAGACAGACAAAGATTTTCCTGAAGTGTGTTTCATCTGCTCCTCTACTGTCTGTCCATCTGTTTCTGACAAGATTTTTATGATTAAATTAAACCAATACTTTCATCTAACTTTATAACATGTGAATGAATGTGGTCTCTTTCTTTAGCTCTATAGCTAAA
The DNA here is from genome assembly GCA_026826555.1 of Tolypeutes matacus. Classification (NCBI taxonomy): domain Eukaryota; kingdom Metazoa; phylum Chordata; class Mammalia; order Cingulata; family Chlamyphoridae; genus Tolypeutes; species Tolypeutes matacus. The sequence goes on along the minus strand of JAKSZT010029587.1, from coordinate 2,177,899 downwards.
CTTTTGAGATGTGCTTGATTTTGTTGCTAATAAAAGCCTTTCTTAGCAATGCCATGCTGATAATAAAGAATTAATAATAGAAATATAATTTGTATTAAAAGGTGCTGGTGTTCTACTTTAATAAACTCTAGCTAGACAATCTGAAATTAATATTTGGAGTTAGGAATATTACATTTTTAACATGTTCTGATTTGTTTAAGCCCTTTTGCAGGGGAAAGTAACAAGAATAATAAAAACATCATTTGGAGAACTACTGAATTGAAGGTTTAGGCAAAAATAAAAATTGTCTCATTACTGGAGGAATGTCATGGAGAAAAACATTAGATTTGTTTTAAATGGTTTCAAGGGATAAAATTGTAGGAATTTAAAAATTTTTGAATCAAAAGCATTTAAGAAAGTCAAAGAAATATAATGTTAGTAATATCTTCGCTGCTTAGATGTTATGTGGAAACAAATTTTGACTCACTGTAATAAGGTTTACAATATAGAATATACCAAAGTCAAATGGGATTATGCTGAAGATAAAAAATCTGCATAACTGGAAGATTCAAGAAAATTTGGACAATATAGTGAGATTTTGTAGAGATGAGTTTGAATATCAGACTGATGGTTATTTTTGTGGCTTCAGGGTGTCATTTCAATAATGAGACATTCTAGTGGTGGTTATCAAATAGACTATAAATTATGAATTTGGAAAAAGCTGTAATAGGACCTCTTTTTTTCTGCCATGTTCTCCCAGAATTAAAAAAAAAAAAATATATTTGAATGGAACTTTATAATCTATTCTGCTCCAAATGAGAAAATCAATCTTGAAGAAAAAAGTTGTTTGCATTCAACCTTATTACTCATTAGGAAAGTAGTGCCATTCTGAGTTTCAGTGCAGAACTCTCTTTCAATTGCACATACAGGTAGATAGTGATTTGTTCCTCAAGCCGATTGCAGTAACTAAGATTGTCAGTAGAGATACATTCACAATTTTGTTGGACACTTGAGCATTTTATATCCAAAAGTGAGTAAAAATGCAAATATCCAACTCAAGAAAAGTATTTCTCTTATTCAAAGTCAACCTTTTAAAATTAATATCACCATTGCTCCTGCTCCCAATTTCTATTATTTTGCCTGGATAACAGTATTTCTATGCACTCAGTCATATAAACCAGAATCGTAGTCAGTCACCTTGAATTGTTATCTTTTAGTTTCTCTAAATATTTATTGGATTAGGTCATGTTGCTTCTGTCTCCCCTATACTCTTCAAATAAATGTCCTCTTTATTAATTAATCATCATTTATGCTGCCTTGCTCCAGGCACTCACATTCTCTAATCCTAAATACTGAAATAGCCTTCTAATTTCTTTCATTTTTTTGTAGACTGACTAGTTACTCTTTATTGTATACCCAATTTTACCTCAGAAGAAAGTTTATAATCATAATACTTTTCTTAATGCCACACTTTGTTTAAACCTTTTCCCTAGAATATTGTTATTCTCAAAGTTCTAGTTCAAGAATCACCACCTCTCTCAAGATTTTCTTTATAATTTCCTTGAGGAAATTGGAGTACTTGCTCCATTGTCATGTATAAATGGATTACAAAATTCTGTTTCCACATCTAACTCCTCTCCTATCACTCCTGTAAGTGATAAACAGTATCTCATTCAACTTCATAGTCCCAGGATTACTGGGTATGTGACTATCATTTAGTAGAATATAGTAGATGTTCAATACTTGTTTGTTGAATAAATTGGTGAGTTAATTATATAACCAGATTGTTTTCTCACCTATTATATCTTAGTATATTTTCTGTTGAAATATTTAAATAAGTAAAAATAATCAACATTTATTTAGAAATTTTACCACCTATCACAGTAAAAAAAATCAGCAAATTATTGGAAGAAGGTTTTCACTAGCTAGTTAAAAGTATGACTATATAAATATTAAACATTCATGTTTGACATAGATTGTAATATAATTTCAACATATATTTAACCATGAAATCAGTAAGTATGAAAGTTCACTTCTCCTTCCTAAAAAGGATATCTGGCAAGCCCAAATGGAGGCAGTAATTATCTGAGCTTCTCTAATGTTATTTCTTTCATGTACTTTCACCATGTTTTAGTGTTTTTAAAAGAGTTTGTGTACATATCTACTAATAATATAATTTCCTTTGTCTGTGAACAACATCTCAGGATCCAAGGACACACAGGCACCTATAAACAAATAAGAGTATTGATGGTGATGTTGTTAATAATTAAAACATAAAAATAGCAATAAATACTTAAGAATAGTATGACAGGACAGCAAAGAGATCAGCAGTTGAAACAAGAAGTCTAGGTTTAAATTCAAATTTAACACTTAATTGATGCCTTGGCAAGGTGCTTAAAAAGGCTTGTCTCAGTTTCCTCATCAATGAAATGGTATAATAATAGTGCCTCCTTCATGGACTGCAATAGGATTAAATTTACAGTTTTGAGAATCATGATTGACTTATAATAAGGCTCCAAAGGTTTATAGATTTTGATGATGATAATGAACTTGATGATAATGATGGTGGTGGTGGTATATATTTATGGATGCTTGGAGGCTCATATGCAAAAAAACTAATAAACTCCTAATCTATTTTTTTTTTTTTTGCCTTTTATTCTTTCTGCTGGATTTCCTTTTATCTTGTTTTTCTGAAGTATATCACTCATATATGAACATACATAAACAATAAGTGTATAGTAAAAGTTGGGAAGTTACAAAATATCATTTTACTATATTCTTTTATATTAGTATTTACACATCCTATTTTCATATATACATTCTTTTTAAGTTAAATCATTTAATTCTCATATGTGTGCAGCCATTTACACTGAAACACACAAAAGAAAGGAATATACCTATCTAAGCATTTTCATTGGATGTATATTCCAGGTGCATTAAGAAAATACCTTGTGGGTACAATTAAAATACAAATCATAAGAGATGAAAGATGTTAATTGACCAATTCCCATGAGAAGAGTTTGGGAATTTGAGGATGTATGTCAGTATTAGACTATTGAACAAACTAAATTTCAGAAGACAATTCTTTATTATGGGACTGATTTAGAAACAAAATTAGAACAGAAATAATGCTGAATACAAATCTAGTTTTGAGTTGAAAATTAAGTCCTTTACTTCTCAAGAAGTCATATTAAAATAAACAATTATCCCAGTGAATTTGGTTTTAATTTCTACCCATCAATGGATGGGAATATACACAATATCCAGTGTTGTCATAAAAAAACACTGATTTTTTTCTTAAACATCATATTTATATTGGTCCAGTATGTAAGAAACAGGAGCAGCATCTTGCAACAATAATAGCAGATCTAGGTCATTATATTGACAATCACAGGATTTCAAATTGTAGATGAGGCAAATATGAATACATCCCAAAAGTTAATGGTGAATTTGGTAGAGTTGCACAACATTTCTTTTACTTACTGTTGGATCATGAACCTGAAAATAACAATAAAACATCTGAAAAAGGGATTTTCTTTGGACAACTGAATCACAGACAAATCTAATTTCATCATCCTATTCCTTCCATAACTGTGTATTTGTGTATGTATGTGTGTTTTCTATATTATGGAATTTATGTTTTTTTACTTGTCTTAATCTTCCATTAAGTGTTAAGAAAAGTACCTTTTATGACAAAGACAAAATGCCTTCATTTTATAAATGCTTGCTAAATAAATGAAAGGATAAACAGGAATGCTTGTGAACATGGGGAAACTAAATGATTATGTACACTTAACATACCATCAAGTCCCTTTGGATTAGACAAGTAGTGTTTTAGGTCTGAAAGAAACTTTACTTAACTGCACATACCGGTTTCAATTGTATATATTTATCAAATATTCATGTCAATCTTAGTAGGAAATAAGTTCTCTATAATGAGAGAAATATTATACTTTTAATTATATGATTTCAGGTTTCAACATAACAAATAATCTTTATCTTACTGTTTTCAGGCTTTTTATCTTTGTCTTAAAAATCACTGTTTGTGGGAGACAGCTGTGGCTCAATCAGTGGGGCTCCCGTTTACCATGTGGGAGGCCCCGGGTTCGGTTCCCGGGGCCTCCTGGTGGGGGCGGGCCCGCCCGCACAGTGTGGTTGACTGACCCGGCGGGAGCAGGCAGCAAGGGGGGGATGAATGAATAAATAAATAAATAAAATCTTTAAAAAAAAAAAAATCACTGTTTGTGTGAATATGCTCGCTCTCCTGATTTTGTGATAATCAGGGTAGGCTAAATTTTCGCTACATTAGAAACGATGCATGTGTCCTCAGACCTAGTTTTTCTCCCTATATCTGGTTTTTAGAATGCTGGTGATAAAATAAGCCTGATTTATTACATGACCATCCTGTCTGGGAAAGACTGTAACTTTGGGTATCTTTGGTCAACCTTAAGAGATGTAGCAGGGGGATGGATGTGGATTGGGTGGTTGGGCATCTTTCTCCTATATGGAGGGACCTGGGTTCAATTCCTGGGACCTCCCGATAAAAATTTAAAAAAAGAAAAATATAGAAGGCACGTGGGCCACCAAGCCCCGTGTACCGCCAGGCCCCGCGAGCAGGTGAACCACCAGGCCCCACATGCGGGTGTGCCACCAGTCCACAGGAATGGGTGAGCTGCCAGGCCTCATGCTTGGGTGTGCTGTCAGGCTCTGCAAGCCACACAGCAAGATGATGATGTAACAGGAGAGTGACACAAGGGAGAGTCAAGATGAGAGGCACCGAAAAACTAGGAACTAAGTTGCCACAGGCCTCTCTCCCACATCGGAGATTACGAAGATGGAATCCAAGTGAAGACAGGAAGAGAAGGATGAGAAGAGAGGGCAAGAAATGGACCCAGAGAGTTGCCCAGCGAATGGACACAGAAACAGCAAAAATGGAGGGGGAGGGAGGAGTAAAAAGGGATAAAAGTAAATAAATAAATAAATCAGTAAAAAAATGTATAGGGGAAGAAAATACGGACTATAGTTAGTAGTAATAATTTGACAATGCTCTTTCATGATTTGTTAACAGATGTTTCACAACAATGCAAGGTGTTTATAGGGGGGTGATGTGTGGGAGTCCTGTATGATGTTATGCAAGTTTGTTTTGTAAGTTCATGATGCTTACTGAACACTTTTGGTTTAATATATGTTCATGTATGAATGATATACTTTAATAAAAATGTTAAAAAAAATCACTGTTTGGCAATGAAATTGTTGTCACATGTAAATATGGGTTTTATTACTTTAATCACATACACATAAACAGTTTGAAATATATCATAGATTGTTTCTTATTTGGTTTTAGCTCACCAAGAGAAAGAAAGAGGATTTGATAGAAAAGCATACTAAGGCTTTAGCATAAACATGTCAAACAAGCAAGATATTTCTATAATATTTTTTAACAAAATCTAATAAAGCTTTAGTGAGTCTAAGGAACTTTTAGCTGTGTTAATTTAACTATTGTTCTGCTTCTAAAATAATCCTGAAAGTAGCAGTTACATGTTCAGAAAATAAGACTGTCAAATAAGGTATCATCAAACTCATAAATATGGAGCTTTGTAACCCAAATGAGCTTTATGTTCTCTGAGAGGATCAGAAGAGTATTATTTTAGACCCAATAACAGCGGTAGGTAAAGTTTAAGATGTCAGAGTAGAAATCACTTCAAATAAGTTCAGATACATAATATTTTAGAAGTACTATCAATTTCCTAGAATTGTGAAATTGGAAAATTTTATTGCTTGTCAAATCTGTAAAAAAAGTGAAAATCATGGTATAACTTATCAACTAACTTTAGGCCATTAAATTAATTGCTCTCTGTTACTCTCTCATTATCTGAATTTCAGTGGGTTCTGATTACTAGGTCTTTAGACTTGAATCCTTCTCTGATTTTTGTTATTGCTATTCAACAGGTAAGACAAAGGGCTGAATTGAAATAAATGGCTGGATCCAATTTCACAGAGGTGACACTCTTCATTCTCTCTGGATTTGAAGATCACCCTGAACTACATGTTAGCCTTTTCTTACTGTTCCTCTTCATTTACTTATTTATTGTTTTGGGGATCCTTGGATTAATAATGTTAATTAGAATTAACTCCCAGCTTCATAACCCTATGTACTTTTTCCTTAGCAATTTAGCATTCATTGACCTATTTTATTCCTCTACTGTTACACTCAAGACACTGTTCAATTTCCAATCCAGCCAGAAAACCACCTCCTTTGCTGGGTGATTTATCCAAATGTACTTTTTTGTTGGTTTGGTATGTAGTGAGTGTTTTCTTCTGGGCTCAATGACCCATGACCACTATGTAGCAATCTGCAATTCCCTACTCTATTCAGCAGTCATGTCCTAGAAAATGTGCAACTGGCTGGGAGTAATGCCATATGTGATAGCCTTCACAAATTCTCTAATATCCACCTGCATGATAAGCAGTTTGGCATTCTGCAATTCCAGTATCAATCATTTCTTATGTGATACAACAGCTCTTTTGGCCATGTCCTGTATAGATGCATTCAGCACAGAGATGGTGATCTTTGTTTGAGCTGGGTTCACCCTGCTTAGTTCTCTTCTCATCATCACATCACTTACATTGCCATCATCTCAGCCATCTTAAGGATCCAGTCTGCAGCAGGCAGGCAGAAAGCCTTCTCCACCCGTGCGTCCCACCTCCTGGCTGTAACAGTCTTCTATAGGTCCCTGATTTTCATATATTTACAGCCTGATAACACATCCTCCCTGACCCAAGCAGAGGTGGCATCCGGTAGCATCCGTGTTCTATACCATCGTCATTCCAATACTGAATCCACTGATCTATAGTCTGAGGAACAAAGACATGAAAAGCTGTCCTGAGAGTCTTACATAGAAAACTATTTCCATGACAAATGGCGTTATGCATTCAATGACTCTAATGATTGGGAATATATCATATACCCTCAAATGGCATAACAGAAATTAAATGATGACTTGGAACCTTGAAATTTGGGTCATGAATTAAGATCTTCTTTGTTTGTATTGAATACAGAATCACTGAATTAGGAGGTCATTTAGGCACATCAATTATTCAGAGGATGGACACACGAAGGTAAGTAAAGAGGCATTTGAGCAGGACCTAAAATCTATGCCTCATTACTGATGTGTGAGGATGTGCCACCCTGTAACCTGAGAAAATATTAAATTGTTGTTTCTTATACCTAGACAGTCTGTTTTGTCAGCTAGGAGCAAATTGAGAGTAGAATATTAAGGTATTAAGACATGGGTGCTCCTAAAATTTACTAACATGAGAAATGGCAGCTGATTAGCCTGACAGAAAAGCAGGAAAGTGTATAGAAATAATGAAAGTAAAGGCTTTGTGAAAATATTAGGTCAGAACTAATAAAAGTAAATATATGCCCGAGTGAACAGACAGGGTCAGGTCAGTAAGGTGCAAGCAATAATTGAGTAATGTAGAGAAGTCTCTAAATAATGTGGGGTCATTTTGCTTTGATAGTTAAAATCATTTTTTCTGGATTTTGATATTTGATTGCATAAAAAGTGATCTGTTTAATAAGTAGAGTATATTCTACATTAAAAATATCAGAGCTAAATTTCCTAACTGTACTGTGCTTCTGTACTCTCAAATATTTAATAAACAAATGAGTATGTACGTATGTTTATGTGTTTGCATAGAAAAATGAAGTACTACCTGTAGCATATTTTCTGACTTAGTTTAGAAATATAGAGATAGATATTTGTTCTTCAAATCTAGTAGAAATCCTCTGGTAATAATGAATCTACAGTCTTAAAGAGAAAAATACTTTTTTTCGTTCCATGAAGTGATTGCAAGACTTGTAATTTTTCTTTAATGTAAACCCAGATGAATGAACTCCTCTAGATATTGTTACATCATTCAGTACTGCCGTTATTGTGCATGAATCATTTGTAGCAATCAAAGGAACAAGTTGGGACATCATATTTATGATTTATGTCGAAAAGAATTAAAGATTAATTTGCTGAGGTTCTGTGATAAAGGTAAAATGACTCAGATGAATAATGGAAACTTTAAGTTCTTGTATTCATAAACAGGAAACAAAAAATACGTGCTATAGTTACCTGAAAGTGCAGAGAAAGAACAATGAATTCAACTTAAAAAATTAGGGGAACTAAAAATGATGAAATTAAAATAACGCAAATTAATTAGAAAGCCAAAAAATGAATTACATTTATCAAAAAAAAGAAAGAAATACGACTACAGAATGATACTTTAATTAACTTCTAAAAAGCAATTATTTGAGAGAAAAAAGAAAGAGACAAAAACATAGGAAAAAGATGTAACAAGCTAGGAGATAAAGCTATAATATCATTTAAATCAGAGGAGATTTTAAAAATCTGGTCAGACTTTGGCTTTGGCCATGACAGAGTAAGTGGCGTGAGAATAACCATGACATCATAAAAAACTCTAAACATCAACAAATGCACATGCAAGTGCTTTCTTGCTTTGGACAACAGACAGCACAGGTCAGTTAGTTGTGAGATTCTGGAATCATGGGAGAAGAGCATTATGCTTACCATGTCTTTATAGAGTTCTCAGCTGGAAAGTAAACAGTGCAAGCAGAGTATAAAGGTCTGGTCTTGCATAACTGAAAATACAGAAATTGGAGTTTCCATCAGCTCAAGAAGTGGAACAGTCAAGACAGGGAACCCAGAGCAGATGCTCCAAATGCTGCTTGGGGAGTCCCTGTAGGTCTTATGCCAAAGCCTGAGCTGCATAAGTGCAGGGGGGACTCTACAGGAATAGTCAAGAGACCCTGGTACAGGGCTGAGAACAGAGTAACTACAGAGATCATAAAGTTATGGAAGAAGTTGGAATCATTGCCCCACCATTAGGAAGAATAACTGATTGATTCAGACATTAAATTGAGATGAAAAAAAGAAGCCATACTTTGTTCCCTACTGAAGACTGGAGTGCTCAGCTTGCAACTGAAAACTGGTCTGCAGCCTGACTGCTCAGGCCAAGGAGTGGGTGGGAACCACCACAGGCTCCAACAGGAAGTGGAAAGGAGGGTGTTAGAAGTTAAGGACCTTATCCTGGAGTGAAAGCAATACCCTAGGAATAAGGAAAACCAAATAGATCTTCTTTATCAAAGAATAAAATGACACCCGAGAGGTTTAAAAGGCACTGTCACTAATTCATTGGGTACCAGAGCAAAACTGAATAATCTTTAAAGGAAAACAACATAATCTAAACCCTCTATAATATATCAGTCACAAAATACAGTATATAATAAAAATACTAAAAAGACACAGCAAGAAAGTATGAACCATATGAATAAATAAAGAAGTTAATAGAAATATAATTCAAGAGATCCCAAATGGACAGCTGCCATTATGGCCAGACCCGCTTGCTGGAGGGACCGCGGCCGCCCGCCGGATGTCCAAGGCTGCAGCTGCTGCGCATTCCCGCACACCCGGGACTCGCCAGCCTGCATGGGGTCACCCAGAAGGTGATGGGAAGAGACAATTCCATAACTGGAGAAGACTTCATTTTTGTTGGCTTCTCAGAACAGCCATAGCATGAGAGGATCTTATTTGTTTTCAACTCGATATTCTACTTTCTATCACTCATGGGCAATTGGACCATTATACTTGTCTCTCGCCTGGACCCCCATCTACACACCCATGTATTTCTTCCTCACTCATCTCTCTTTTATTGACCTCATCCATGTGACCTGTATTAGTCCTCAGGTGTTGGTCAATCTTGGGGGGCCAGACAAATCCAAAAGTTTTGTTGGATGTGTGGTCCAGCTTCTCGTCACCCTGGGTCTGGGGGGCACTGGGTATGTCCTTCTGGCCATGATGGCATATGATTGGTATGTTGCTACCTGCCAGCCTTTGCATTATTGCATCCTCATGCCTCCACAGCTGTGCTGGACACTGGCCAACATATCCTGGTTAATTGCTTTCAGCAACTCATGAGTCCACACCCCTATCACAGTGACCCTTCCTCAATGGGCCACAACTGGATAAACCATTTCTTTTGTGAAAAACCCCCAATGATGCAGCTGGCCTGTGTGGACACCAAAAATTACAAGAAGGAGTTATGATACTAAGTAGTATCTTCCCTATCTTTCCTCTCTCACTGATTGTGGTCTCTTATGGATGTATCACTCATAGTGTGCTGAGGATAAAGGCACCTGGGGGAAGACAGAAGGCCTTTGGGACCTGTGGCTCCCATCCCATGGTGGTGTCTATTTTCTACAGTACTATCATCTATGTGTATTTGACTCCCAAGCCAAAACTCTCTCATAATGAGACCAAGTTTGTCACACTGTTATATAATCTGATTCCAGCTTTGATCAACCCCATAATCTGCACTTTGAAAAACAGAGATGTCAAGAAAGCTATAAGGAGGTTGGTGATATGGAAAGATAAAAGCAGAGATACAGGTTTTTCCTAGATATGGCTCTGTTAAAGAACTGGAGGAAATTTCCAAAAGAAACTTCCTGGAGAGCTATAGATTTTGGGTTGAATATAGGGTTAGGTAATGGCTTGCTATGTAATCTTTGTAAATTATTACAGGCTCTCTATGATTTCCTATTTGCCTTGTAATTGTGACTTTCATGGACATTCATGGTTATTGGTGGAAGCAATATATTTGTGGAGAACCCCTGTCTGGTGTTAAAATAAATCTAAAGAAGGCAACCCCCCTAAATTTTGTCAAAAAAAAAAAAAAAAAAAAAAAAAACGAGATCCCAAATGGAAAGTAAAAATATCTTAAATGAAAAGTGTGGTGTATATGACTTGGCATTTCCTCCCCAACCCTTCCTGCTCTTTCCCCTTCCCCAAATTGCAACAGCATTCCTGAGTAGTTAAAATTGCAAACCTGGGGAATTGATCATGAACTAGTGAGTGATCAGTAAATCTTGTAACACTACATTCCTTGTAAGTCCTGCTGTACCTCATGTGCCTTCCCAATCTGTAAGGGGACATGCATTATAAAATACCCATCTTGCTTTGCAGGGAGCATGGACAATTGAGCTCAGAAAAGTTCTCTCTTCCCACTTTTGAGGATGAGGACCCCACATATAAACCCTCTAAATAAATGTTCATTGTTCATCATGCTGGACTTTTCTGAGTCTTTCTTTGGTCTGACATATCCACCTCAGTTGGGTGAAATGCTGTCATTTTTACACAGTTACTTGCTATACTCAGGACAAAGGTTACATGGATGAACTAAACTGCAGATTGGAAGTATAGAGGAATGTATCAGTAATATTGAAATCAGATCAATAAAATGTTTTCAAAGGACCAAAACAAATTATGTAATCAAGAACATAGCATAGTGGGTCATTAAAATAATGAGGAAAAAGTGGATGAAATCTTATCAAATTTTTGAGAAAAATATCAGTTTACAGATCCAAGAAGTTCTGGAAACCCAAAGCAGGTTAAACTCAACTGAAACACACACACACACACACACACAAATAGGTATGAACTCCTGCACACCATACTCAGACTACAGAAACTGAAAGATAGAAAGAAAGTTAAAAGCAGCCCTGGTGGGGGAGGGAGAACACATTACCTGCAGGAAATAATTTATATCAATTATGACTGACATCCTATCAAAAACCATAAGACTAGAAGACCAAAAAATTTTTTAAAATGTTAAAAGGCAAAAAGAAAAATAATTCTATGTAGTGAAAACATTCTTAAAAAGCAAGGTGACAGAGGCATTTCAGATAAATGAAAATTCAGGAAATTCACTGTCAAAATACTGCAGTACAAAAATGTTAACAAGTTCTTCTGGCTGAAAAGCTAATGATATCATAACAAATATTCTTGATATCATAGATAGGAAAGATATTCAGAAGAAAAATTTTTTCTGAAAATCATCAAAAAATAAATTACCAAAAGAAAAAAAATCACCAGGAACTGGAAATATTTATAAATTCTGCAAAAGACAACTGACTATATGCAATAAAAATAATGATATTCTATTTTCAGGTTTGTAATTAGAGGAAAATAAATGGCACAATGGCAAAAAAGACAAGGAATAAATGGATACAGAATATTCTAGGATTCTTATACTTTATGTAAAGAGATACATTATTAATTTCAAGTTCACTAAAATAATTTAATAATTCCATATAATCAAAAGAGATATGGTTTAAAAAATCCAATAGAGAAAATACAATTGGATAATATATTTTTTATTAACCCAAGAAGAAGCCAGGCTAGAAGGAGCAAAGGACCAAACACAGATGGCATAAATTGAAAATAGCACATCAATAGTTACTTTAAATGTAAATGGACTAATCACTCCAATTAAAAGGCAGAATTATTGAGACAACTAAAAAGTAATAAACAATTATATCATACTCATAAGAGATAGGAAAAAAGTACAAGGAAGAATAAATATATATTTTGTAAATATAAGCATATAAAAACTACTGTGGCTATATTATATTACAAAGAAGACCACTGTATTCCAGAGATATGGTAGATAGTATAAAATAATAAAGATCCAATTTATCATAAAGATATAAAAATCCTTAATAGAACTTTAATACAAGTGAATCAAAAATTGACAGAAAATAAATGGGGCAATAGAAACTTAAAGATAATAAAATTGAGAAGTTGTTAGAGATAAAGTGCCAATGTTTTGTTGTTATCTAAGACAAGGATTCAAATACCCTGTTTCTCACTCCTAATTTTCTTCCAAAGTTATTTTTCTTTTAGAAATGTTCTGCTGGAATCCAGGCAATAAGGAGTGTATAATAACATTTTAAAAATAATTAGCCCTGTAAAAACTCACATTAATGGCTATAAAATTGTTTTCAAACCTAGGAAGAAAAACTTGCTGATTTTGCATGGAGTAATCAATGCTTTCTGACGTGTCATTAATATAGAAAATTACCTATAAATTCTAATTTGGTTTTAACCCAAGGTTATCTACTGTCAAATAAACTGATAATGGCATTTTAGTCTCCTAATAAACCTTTCAACCTCACTAAATTTTTGATGAATAAAAAAATTGCACTTTCAAAAGTTCATAAAAGATGATTTGTAATGTCTTTATCCACACCACATATTCCCTCCTGCAATTCTGGAGTGTGAATAATTTTTACCCAAGAATTACTTCTCAATCTATAAAAAGTTGATTTCATTAACAGTAATTGATGCAAAATTTGAAAGAAAATATTTGAACTCATTATGTTTAGAGAAAGTGAGCTTTGTCCATTAAATTAAATATCACAAGTCTCAGCATTTAATTTTACTTTCCTTTTAATAAAATAAAAACCAAATATACTAAATTTTATTAAAAGTGCACAAATATTGTGATAGATGAATACAATAATAAATCTGCTGTATAGATGAATTACGTGACTGCCGAACTCATTTTCCTGGTATCATGCCAAAAATTCTTTCTTGTAAATTGATCCCTAAGGGTGAGCAAATGTGGCATTATCAGCAGTCCCCCATATAACAGGTACAGTGGTGCTATAAGGGTGAAAGACAAAGGGATGCTCTGCTCTGCTTATATTCACAGTAGCTCCTTGAAATTCTTGTGAGACATAATTCCAGGCGAACTTTCCTCTTGATCAGGGACTGACCATTTATAGTCTTAGGAACAAAGAAGTGAAAAATGCTGTCATTAGAGTGCTGCAGAAGAGAGCGGGATCCAGGCAATTGAAGCGACAGTGATGCTAAGCAATTAAGTGCACCTGCAGCTTTTGTTATGTCCTGTTGGATATTTACTTAGATTCTCTCAAATGCCCAAATCCTTTAGTTTGCATTTCTGTTGATCCATCCTTTACTTGGCCAAACATAATCTTGAATACTTCCATAAATATGTTTTTAGAAATCAATTTTGAAATGGACCATGTTATATGTTTTATTTATTTTTTTTTTTTTACAATTTAGATGATACAGTTTAATAATTTTGATGATATTTACTATGTCCTGTGTCCATTACTGAAAGGTAATGAAAAACCTTCCCCATGACCACCAAACAACCCATTAGATCTTGACTGTTCCCTTCTCCCCGGCCCCCCAGGGCCCATGATACCCCCCTCTCCTAACCCATCATGTTATATGTTTTAAACCTGTTACCTAAATATATGTATTTCTTTAAGCGCAACTAATGTACAAAATAAGAAAATGTAATGTTGTTTTTTTAAAATTGTTTCACTTAAATCCCTATGCATGTTCCAATTATAGAATTTTATTATGGAAAATAGCTATATTTTGACACAAAAATAGTTCCCAAACACAATTAATTTAAGATATAGAGAAGAAATAACAGTGCTATGGTTGAGTGTTCTTTCTTATGCGCACTCAACCATATATTCCAGGGTTTAAATTCTAGATTTGCTCCCTTCTTCTTAAATGACTCTTAATAAGTCCCTGATAATTTAAGCCTCATTTTCCAGAACTGTACAAGATAAATATTAATTCCTGCTCTGTAGAGTTATTATAAGGATTAAATCAAATGAGAAATAAAAAGCATTTGAAGCAATACAATATATAAGGTGTAAACTTGTATTTTTGCGCTATTTTGAGTACACAACAGCTTTTGTTTTAAAGCATATCCACTGATGTTTTATAAATTGATTTTGCTAACTTAAGTAATAAACACAGAAATAGTTAAAAATGAAAAAATGAAAAAATCAGTGTTTCAAACATTTGGACCTAAAGCTAAGTAAAATATTGTGAGATAATTAAGTTATAGAAAATATGCTATATATTGACAGAGAAAAACATTTTGGAATATTGAAAAATATTAAAAAAAAACTGGAATCCCCTACAATTACTTACAGTTTTCTGCATGTACTTCTAGACTTAATAATATGTAGGTATATGCATATACTATACTTAAAAAATAAATTTTGGTTCTTTTCTATGTTATCTTTTGCATTTTTCTGTTTCCATTTAGTATAATTTTTGAGAAATTCTTTGCCATTTAAACCTGTGAGATTACTATATTCTTGGTAAATTGGCAAAAAAAGACTCTCTTGCAAAGTTTTAGGACCTGGACTTTTGTAAATTGGCCAGGTAAAAAATCTGCAAGCAGTAATATATATTTGGTGTTTAATTGTTAAATATTTGAAAAAACCTACCTTTCTGTGATGTGTCAATAAGCTGCATAAAGTATGTAGTTGAAAAGTGTGTATTTCATAAAATTGTTCTCATTATCCTAATTTCTATAGATTTTAAATTTTTTAAAACATAAATAAACTCTTGAGTTAATGCTTGGCTACTTTGTTTTAAAATGTTTAGTAGATAAATGTTGAAAAGCTAAGAATTTTCTAGGAATTAATATCTTCTGGAATTTCTTAAATTTTGAAAAGGTCGTCTAAAGTTTCAATTTTAAAGAAAAGAACCTCTATATAATCTGAAAATGCAATTTTATTTTTCTCTGTTAGTTATTTTTAAAAAGTAATTTTTATTTTTCAAGGATTTGATGTTTTGCTTATTTAAACTTTCATAGTTTTAAATAGATATATCATTTGCCTTCAAACAATTGTACTATAAAATTTGTTTTTCTGGATCAGATGTAGCTCAAGTGGTTGAGCGCCAGCTTCCCACATATGAAGTCCTGGTTCAATCCCTAGCCCCAGTAACTCAGAAAAAAATTGTTTTTCTTTTGAAAGTTATATTAAGATTTTCTTTATAAAATTATATCTGGTTGTTTTTCCAAATGTTTTTTGAATATTTAAAATAAAGTTCAATAGTAAAATGTTTAACAATATCTGGTAAGTAATAACAATTTAATTTAATCAAACTTTCATTATATTTATGTCTTATAAAAAGTCTTCATTATGCTCATACTTTCTCATTTTATTTTTAAAATTGTGCCTTACAATATATCAAAAACAAATAAAATTAGTATGCTTTTTTTTGCTATGAAATAGAAAAAAACATATGTTTATACATTCTTTATTTATTGCTATTTCTTTTCTTTTTTTTTTTTTTTTTAAAGATTTTATTTATTTATTCATTTATCCCCCCTTGCTGCTTGTGCTCACTGGGTCAGCTAACCACGCCGCGCGGGCGGGCTTGCCTTCACCAGGGGGCCCCGGGAACGGAACCCGGGACCTCCCATATGGTAAACGGGAGCCCTACTGATTGAGCCACAGCCGCTTCCCTCTTTTTGTTTCTATTTGCAATTAGATATGTCCTTCATAAGCATTTATTTATTTATTCATTTATTTATTTTTTAGGAGGTAACAGGAATTGAACTCGGGACCTCATACATGGGAAGCAGGTGCTCAACCACTTGAGCTACCTCTGCTCCCAAGCATTTATTTTTTAATTGTATGCCTTCTTGAATTATTTCTCACCTTGAGTGTACATTTTTTCCTTAAATTTAGGGATTTTTCTATCTTTGTAAACTTTTATTTTTATTAACTATGCTTTCTTTGTGATAATTTTATCATAAACTTTACTTCTATTAATGGCTCAAGCCCCAAAATGCATCAACGTAAGTTCCATTCTTAGAGCAATTAAATATTTAAAAATCCAACAATTATTATATTTCCTTTGAATTTTACATTTTTAGTGTTATTATTTCTTTCAGTAGACAGAAGTCGTTCTGTTTACTTAATCATTCTGCCTGGGAAATGTTGGAGTACAATACTGCTAGCTATAAGTTATTTCTCTCTGTTTATGTGTATGTATTAATTTTCATGAAAAAAGTTTATTTTGTTTTTATATTTGAAAGATATTTCAGTGGGTATTGAATTTTGTAATGACAGTTATTATATTTCTGTACTTTAAACATGTCACTTCTTTATGTTCTGGCTGTAACATTTTTGATGACAAGTCTGGTATAATTCTCTTGGTTTTTCTTTTGTACAAGATATGTATTTTCCTCTGCTTTCATAATTTTCTACTTTTATATGTTTTTCAATGGTGAGAAAAATGACTCTATATGTTTTTTTTGTTGGCTGATTTGCTATTTGTAGTTATCATTTGCATAGTTTTCTAACATTTGTGGACCTGTCGCTTGATGCCTTTTTTAAGAAATATTTTTGCCATTAGTTCCTTTAATATTTTGTCTGACAGATGTATTCCCTCTCTATTTTTATTGTAGTATGTATATTTTGTATACAGATATATGTATATTAAATGTTTGATATGTCTCACAGCAATTGGTTATCATTCAGTGTATTTTTTTTTCTTTAAATCTCTTTTGTTTGGTTAATCCTTTTTTGATTTTCTTCAAGTTCACTAATTCTTTCTTAGTCTTCTGTATTGGCTGTACTGATGATATCGTTGATGAAATTCTTTGTTTCTTATATTGTGTGTGTGTGTGCTTTTTAAAGTTCTATTTCCAGCAATTCATTGGATACTGTCTAATAGAAGATATCCCTTATAATGAAATTTCTCATGTATGTATAACTGTTTTTATCCTTTCCATTAGATCATTCTTTTTTTTTTTTTTAAGGTTTATTTATTTATTTCTCCCTCCAGCTCATTGTATTTTTTGTGCTTGCTGTCTGCTCTCTGTGGTTTTTCTGTGTCTGCTTGTTTTCTCTTTAAGCAGCACCGAGAACTGATCCTGGCACCCTCCAGAGTGGAGAGAGGCTGCTCAATCTCTTTTGCCCCCTCAGCCACCTGGACTGCTGTGTCTCTTGTTGTCTCTCTTCTGTGTCTTTTTTTTGTTGAGTCAACTTCCTGTGCCAGCTCTCTGCATGGGCCAGCACTCCCTGTGGGCCAGAATTCCTGCATGGGTTAGCACTGCTGCACAGGCCAGCACTCTGCTTGGGCCAGCTTGTTTTTCATCAAGAGACCTGGGAAACCTAACACTGGACTTCCTATATGGTAGACGGGAGTCCAGTTGCTTGAGCCAGAATTCCCTCCATTAGATCTTTTAACCTAAAAATTTTCAATGCTCTGCTTTTCCCAACTGACACTTTAGTTCACAGTCGATTTTCACAATTCTTTATATTTTTCTTATGTGCTTGTATGGTGGCCACACCTTTCTCCCACATTCCGCCAAAGTGAAACAGTTCATTTTTCCCAAGCTCTTCTCTGAGGGTCTACTATCTCCTTGGTTTTCTGATTTCTTGGCTGTTTCCAACCTCATCCTTCTGGTGGGCTCATGAAAAGTTATGATTTTTTTTAGATTATGACTTTTTAAAATAGTTAAGTTTGAGGAAAGGTACTTTGCAGATTTCTAAATCCTAAGAAGAAATGGAAGTTCTATATTTCCTTTTAAATCCTATTCACATAGCTGTGTTTTCAAATATCTCCTTTCTGGTAACTCCACACTTGCCAGTACAATATCTGTCTGGGTATTTTAGATAAAACTGATATAATTAATAAACTTTAAAATCTTCTTCTCTCCTCCACCACCTCTTCATCCTCATCCTCAATACTACCTGCCCTTCTCCTTCCCCTCCTCCTCATTCTCTGTCTCCTCTGTCTTCTCTTCCTTCTTCTCCTTCTTCTTCCTCTTATTTTTCTTCTTATTCGTCCTCTTCTTCTTCTTCCTCCTACACCTTCCCCTTCTTCTTATTCTACTACTATTAATTCTACTTCTTCTACATTCTATCTTGCCTTTGATATATTGATCACCTAGGCTCAAAAACAGTTCAATTATTTATCAAATCCAGTGGAAAACATTTTTTCCAATATTTCTTACATACTTTCCTTTTTCTCCCTTGTTTCTTGCTTGACAAAATGTAGACTGTGCTACTTCATATGATATTTTCTGGAGGACTTATAATGCAGTTAGCAAAGTAGAAAAATCAGCCCATTCTTTCATTCTATGTACTAATGTGCTCAAAGGCAAGGATTCTGTAGCGAGGAAGTTCAGGTTTGCATCCTTGTATCAGTCTTAAGAGCTATGTGAACTTGAGCACATGCCTTAGAGTTTATGTGCCTCTGTTTCCTCAACTCTGATTATAGGTTATAATAGAACCACCTCTTACAGTTGTTGTGAGGATAAATGACTTAATATTTGTAATGTATTTATATAATGTACAGTAAATGCAAAGCTGCATATTACTGCTTAAAATTGCTATTTAATATTACTTATTACTTGACTCAATATTCAATAAAAAATATTTTCTCAATAAACTATATGTTCCAGTTCTTATTATGTCTTAGGGATACAATTGTGTGGCCCATCAGACTGAATTCTGTCTTTACACAATTTACAGTGTCAGTGTAGTGGTAGAGCTAGATAGTAATCAAATATTCACAACAATAAATATGAAATGATGACTGTGCTAAATGATATGAATGAGCAGTTCCATGGGTGTTGGGAAGTCAGTGTTTTCAAATTACAGAGAAAGTATTTAGGTGTGATGTGAGCAGTGGAAATTATTAAGTTGAAAGTTAAATAAGACAATAGTCCATGTTGAACTCAGAGAAAGTTAAAGAAGACTGCTATTTCTCACCACTTGGATTCTACTTTTAGTATAAAAAATGGAGAATTTCAAGCATGTTAACATCATGTCTATTTCGGTATTATATGTTAAATGAATTATTGTCCAGATATTTCTGGCATGAGTACATCTTTCCTCCTAGTACTCATCACTTCCTTTCCTACAGAAATATTATTATTGTTAATTTGAAAGAAACTGATAAACCAGGTGATAAATTTATTTGGAACTTTTATCTTAACAATTTAAAACATTTACCTGAATGTCAGAAGTCTTAAACATGATCCCAGAATGATGCAAATAGTTTAATTATTGTAAGAGTTGGATATTTAGAAATAATTTAATACTTTTTGAAGTAGTTTTGTTCTTTGTTCCAGAAAAATAATCTCAAAAAATTATAATCAAGAAAGTAAAGTTTTAATATGATGTGGCTTGTAGTAGCTTAATTTTTGTTTATGTCTTTTTAGAGCACTTTATTAAGATGTTTCTCACTAGATAAAGTTTTTACAACACAAATGAAAAGCACAAAGTGAATTTGGCACCATAACTCTGAAAAACTTCAGAGTTCCTGGTTTCCAGTTCCTTTAAATTACACTCCTCTGGAGTACTCAAAGCTTTCTGAAAGAATAACAAGCACAGTAACTGCTAAAATGATACATCACAGCACTGTGATTAGTCCTTTAGTATCCCATATGTTCTCCTAGTAATATAGTTCATCAAACATAAAACTTACCTTGCAAATAAGCAGAGATTAATATTAAATATGATATGATACTATCAATTTTTTTGGAAACAAGATTTATTACTACCAAAGCAGAGTAGAACACACAACTGTTACTAAAGAAACATGAGTAGGTGATTTTATTTAGATGGCTAAAAGCCTTCACATGAAGTTTCTTAGCAATACACTAAATTAGACTTTTTCACCAAAAGGAACCAAATGATAGCCTCGTACTTATCTAGAATTCATTAAACTTTTTTTACTGGATTTATACCCAATTTTACACTCAGGTAGTATGGCTATCTCTCCTAAACGGTACCAAGATGAAATTTAGTACTCTTTGAGATTATATTATATTATATAGCTCACCCATGTGCTCTTTACTTAAAATTTAGTGTAATACTAACTCAATGACCTGAAAGAATTGATATACTTCTGAAAATATATTTAAAAAGAAAAACAAACTGATTTTTAAAGAAGGTTTATGTTCCCCAAATTCTAAGCAACTATTGAAATCTTTAATTGTGTCTTTAATTTGCTTACAAGCTACAATGCTTGGATATAAGGCCGATTATTTATTATATGCTACAAAAGGGGAAAAAATTGTATGCATCAGTCCTATAAGCATTTTACTAAGGCATTAAAAAAAAATCATGTTTTATTCTAGTAAACAAACATAAAGTCTTCATAGGGTCACATTATCTAAAGTTTAATTTCACAAAGCTTATTGTCATAGTATTTCATGTTAGTTTCAGTTAACTTTTGGAGAAGCCAATATTGCCAAGCTTCCCTGAACCGAAGCTTATTATGGTGTATATGACGTCAAATGTATTTTGCTTAAAGCTCACTATCTAACTCTTCCATCTTTGTTAAATATTTCCTATACTTCATTCTTCTTCCAATAACAACATTATTATTATTTCTTACTATCTTTGCACATCACTTTATTTTACTTGATGAACTGAAGGTATCTGAAGGTATATCTACATAACAAATTAACCATAGATTTTCCAGAGCAAAAACTTCTTACATTGTCTTTATAAAAATAAGTAACCTAGTTTTCATTTAAAAACCATGCATCTATATCATTCATTTTGCATTTAATGGTGAATCAATTCACTAAAGCCTATAGCTTGTCTTTTCTAGTGACATCACAAATGCTAAAAAACATTACAATACTTAAAGAATTAGTTATGTATAATATATTGGTAATTAACCTTATTAGTGTTTCTGAAAACTCTTCCTATTTTTAAACATAATTCATACACAAAATTACATTCCACAGAATTCAAATTATTTCAGTGTATAAAGTTTCTGGGTTTCAATAATGGGATTTGTTACTGCAAGAGGCTAAAAACTAAAAATATTTTTTTTTATAAAAAGGAGATTCTTAAGGACTTTAAAATTGCAAGAACAGGTCAGACCCAGTTTGCCAGTAGCTTAATTTCTTTATAGAAGTTATATATAAATTATAACTTTATATATAAAATTATGTGCATTATAGTCAGTGTTGTGTCTCTGAAAATTTGTTTGTTTGTAGTTGTTTTTAGAGGAATTTTGAGTATTTACTACAGCACATGATAAAACCTGGTTGTTCAAATAAAATTGTATGAATTATGTTTGCAAAATTGAATAGAAATTATGGTCTTGAGAATTATTATATTGTATCTCAATTTAATAAATCGGAATAAACTCTTTGATAAGTTTTTTTTTTTTAATGGGATTGATCTGGTAGAGACATAGGCTAAGTATCTCTGCTGGGAAACAGGATATTACATTGAACAAGTAAATTTCTACAATTAATATGCCTTCAAGTCAACAAAACTTAGGAAAAAAATTAACAAACCAGGCTAAGGCTTAAAAATATACTTTTGTTTGTTCAGAGCATGAATTATACACTCAACAAATGTTATCACATCATCAATATATTTTGGGGATATTTACAATGGATTTAATCACTTTCTGTAACTGGAGAGTAGGAAGGAAATAACGGAGTGAAAAATTTATAGTGTTGATCCAAACATTGCAAACGGCATCTCCAGAGGACAGATCAGAGAGATTGAGTACACTGACACAAGTGAATATCATGTGGGAGGTTATTCACAGGGATTCAGGAAGAACAATTCATTTTGTAATAAAAGCCAACGACTCACTATAAACAAGGTGAGATTATAACAAGCCATCAAATCCTGAACACATGGCCTCTAATTATATTTAACACAAATCAAATTACATAAACACTAACAATATTAACATGAATTTGCCAATGACTATTTAATATGGATCAGTTTGAAGATAACCATAGGCATACAGCTGACACAATTTATCTACATTCATAAAATGTTGCATTGGAGGGCTGATTAATGCTTTCTTTGGAAATATTCTGGGGTATGTAAAGAATATTAACTAAAAAGAAGACATTTTCTTCCCTCATTTGTCACCAGAGAAATATGTACTGACCCTCTACATTCTTTTCAGTTTTACTTAATGCTAAAATTATACTTTATTTATGAACCAATTTCTCTCAAACAATTTTTTCATTACCTCCTTAACATCTTTGTTCCTCAAACTGTAGATGATGGGATTCAGGATGGGAACCACAATAGTGTAAAATACAGACACTATTATATCATGTTCTAAAGTATAACTGGAACTTGGCCTCCCGTACCTGAAGAGGATTGTCCCATGGTAAATTGACACTCCAGTTAGGCGAGAGCCACAGGTGGAAAAGGCTTTTCGCCTACTTTCGGCAGAACGTATCATCAGAATGACCATCAGAATGAAAGCATAGGAGATCAGGACTATCAAAATAGTAATTATCTCAATAGACCCCACAAAGTAGAAGAGGAGAAGCCGGTTGATGTGAGTCTCAGAAGAAGAAATAGCAAAAAGTGGAGGGATATCGCAAAACACATGATCAATTTCATTGGATGCACAGAAGGATAAACTAAAAGTGGCCTCAGTGCGTATATTAGCATGCAAAATGCCACCCTGATAGGAAGTAATGATGAGTGACACTTAGACTCGGGGTGACATATTAACTGAATAGAGCAGTGGGTTGTAGATTGTTACGTAGTGATCAGAAGCCATTGCAGCCAGCAGAAAACATTCAGTAGTCCCAAAAGTAAAAAAAAAAAAAAAAGAAACATCTGCGTTGCACACCCAGGAAATGAAATGGCTTTATTAATTGCCAGGAAGTTGACCAACATTTTGAGGGTGACAGCTGAAGAAAACCAGGCATCCAAGAGTGACAACACACTCAGGAAATAATACACGGGGTGGTGGAGTTGGGAATCCCCAATGACCAATGCAACCAGTCCCAAATTTCCTATCAAAGTAAAGATATAGATCAATAGGAATAATAAAAACAAGAAGAATTTCAGCTCAGTGTTATCTGTGAAGCCCCTCAATAAACATGGTGACTTCAGTGACCTTCTTCAAAGGAATACTATACTGCTGCAATTCTGATGACAGCACAGATATTCCAATATACATATATAGGTGCTCCAGGCAATATCCACAAAAATAGAGTGTCCTATTAAATCACCATTTTTCCCCCCTGGAATGGTGTATTGATATCTTAGGTAGTGATGAGATAGAGAATAAAAATGAAATTTGGCCCAGATGGATGTTTTTTTGTTGTTGTTTAAAATAAATGAAGAAATCTTCATTCAATTTTGGCCACATGAGCCAGGTAAAAAAAACAACCAACCAACCCAAAATCCTGTGAATTTATGTGCTATATTTTCCAGTTATTTTTTTTGTTAAATTTCCTATCATTTGTTTTCACATTTCATCATATTAAAATAACAAACATGAATGGATATTGTGATTTTTATATCCAGAAATATTATAATAGAAAGTATACAACTGATTGTTAGTCTCATTATATAATGCATATCATTATATAATATGCATGAAATGCCTTTTTCAAATAGTCATAATTAGAAAATGGGAGGAACCACATTCACATCACAAGATTATACTAAATGTAAATGAGAAACAACGTGAAAATTATTTAATTTTAAAATGCTTCCTGATGACTTAAATATGGGATAAGTTAATAATTCAACTTCTCTTACAGGGCATTGTTTTCAGACCACACGGTTCCCCTGGCAAGGATTCCATTCCAGTTCCCCTTCAAGAGCAGCGATGACTCTAGCAACAGAAGATATTCTGAAGGTAGATGCAAATTGCATGATGACAAAAAGAATACAATTTCTTTTTTGTTTCTTTAAATACATGTGATTAAATTACCAGTTTTTAGCTTTTGCAACTTCTTGTACCATTATTATTTTGGTTCAAATTTTAACTTAATGACAAAATATGATTTTTCTCTGTTCATATGCTCACTATCACTGCAAAGTACTTGGTTCGATTTTTGAGACCTATTTCACTCAAGAAGACAATATGGCTATTTCATTAAAGTTTTATATTCGTCTATGCAAACATTAAAATAATAATGAATTAAATATCACCTAATGATCATGATTAAAATTGTTTGCAAAAGTTATGTTTGAAAACATTAAATTATAATATTTGCCACAAAGTAGAGTTTGATTTCTGTTATTTTTCTCCAGGCATTCAGACTGTGTCTCACGTAGTGGAGTGTGAAGAGAGAATAGTGCACAAGAAAACAAAACAAAGCAAAACAAAATGCTAAAGTGGCATCTGTATTTGCACTGAAAATTTTAGTTGTACAACAATTTGCAAATCCAAGATCCACTCTATTTAGTGAGGTTTCCTGATGGTAAATGTTTTTTTTTTTCTTTAGCATGTCAAAGACCAAAGTGATTAACCTATTCTTAATTAATTATCAGTTGTATTTTCCTGGCTTTAGAGCTGTGAAGCATTTTTCATAAATTAGGCTATTTTTCATTCAGTGATTACAATGATTGATATCTGTGACATGAAATGCACTAAGGTTTTGTCATATTGAGATGTCCTTATTTCAAGAAGAGAAGGAACAACTCAGCTTAAAATTACTGCAATGTGGGGAAACATCATGAGCTTGTAAGATTTACAATGTCTGTGAATTTCAGGAAGGAAAAGAGGAACTGAACCATTAACCTTTAAGACTTGCTCATTTTAGTAAAATGTAAACTGTCAAGTATCTATTGCCTTTGTATATGTACATACATATTTTCTTTGTTCTAAAGCCAAAATAAAAGCCACACCTTAGGAGGTGGTGGAGCTCTTCTCTCCATATCAGACGGAAAGTCCCCTGAAAAAAAAAAAAAATTACTGCAATGAGCATTAAGGAACAGACCTTTAACTTCCGTGATCTAGGTGAAAGACTTTTTAATATATAAAATTAATGGTTTCATTAATATGCAGTTACTTAAGAGGCTCATTTGAATCTATGAAAATTCTAGAATAAAAATTGAAAATTAATAGACAGTTTGTTAATAACAGAACCAGGATTCAAGTCAAAATTTCTTAACTCCACAATCTAAGGTATTTCTGCTCTATAATATTGCAATCTTACTGTGATCTGGCAATATTTTGGAATATTATCCTCAAGAAACAACACAGAATAATACCTTCACCTAATGAAATTCTTTTTTAAAACCACCAAGCTAAAGTAGACAATGAAATTAAAATAAACAAACAAAAACTACCATGGTCTCTAAATCAATTAACTAAATAGTAAAATAGTCTTAAATATATTTCTATTTTTCTGTCAGAAAAACAATTATTTTTGCATATACCAAATGGACAGTGCAAAGTTAATAATCTCTCCATTCAAAAATTTTACTAATATAAAAATGTAGTCCTTTATTACTGGAGTTCCTATTTCTAATTATTATCTTTATTAAAGCAAATAACAAATTTACATATACTGAACTAAATATATTGGAAGCCCTTCCTATTTTCCCTGCTATTTTCTGTGGAAGGCATGCATCTCCATTTTTAACACAACTCTAATAGAACTCCCAGTCTCTAATTATATATTAAAGTAAAAACTCTAGTTTTAGATTCCAGCATATGCTTTCTAAAATATTTGATGACAACTCATTCTTTTTACCTGTGGAAATGAACTGCTCACTCAATTAAGAAACCCTAGGAATACGATGCATTTGGATTCTTATACCAGTTTATCAAGCTCTTCTTGAAGTCCACAAGGGATGCCCCAAGAAGAAAATTCCTTCTCTCTTGGGACAGAAAATGAACAAGATGTTTTTTTCCAGTTGTAAACAAGTGAATGTTTCTGGGAAAAATAAGCTATATGATAAAAATGATTACATTGAATGAACTTTTTTCTCTGGTAGAAAAATAACTCCCATTGAAAATCATATGGCATAAGATTGGGCAAGAAATCTAATCATAAGTACATAGACTCAGCTCTGATACTTATTAGCTATGTGCCATTAAGTTAATAACTTAAAACCCTGACATCCAGTTTCTTCTTCCTTGGAGTAAAACTTGTTTAATTTTCTCAAAATTCTCATATATATGTTTGCAATTAAATCATATAAAAATATATCCTATGACAGAATTCATAGTTCTTTAATAACTATGACTAAGCTCTTGTTTAAATTTTCAAGTGATACACTTTTAAGTTGTATGAGAAAGTTTAAGCTTATTGATAATTTCAAAGACTAGATAAGGCATGAATATTATAAATTTATGGATAAAAAATATTAACAGAATATGTGGAAGTAGACTGATAACTGTAATATTCTATGTGGTAAAACATTAGAATATTAGTGTTCAGACTAGTACTTTGCCTTGTTAATAAGGAACTCTTGTAAAAATTTTTATTCTACATGGCTATTAGATCCCAAACCCTTATATTCTAACTTATACATGGAATATTGGTTATGGAATCTCAAATAAAATGAAAAAATATATAAAGAAATATAATATTCCTAGGCAGCCCAATTGGGAGCAATCTATTAAAAATGCAATACAAAATTGATCCATAGTTTCAAGGGAGCACCAATTAAAACTTATTATTTTTAGTTTTGAGAAATTGAGAATCTGATTCTACAATTTAGATAAAAACCAAAGAAATAAGTTAGTCAATACAAATTTGAAAAAGAAGAATAAAGTTGGATGACTCCTATCTTCTGATTTCATGACTTGTCATCAAGGTAAATAATCAACAGAATGTGGTAATGGTGAAAAAATAAATACCTAGATCAGTGTAACTAATTAGAGAGTTTGGAAGTAGATTCACACACATATAGTCAATTGGTTTTTCACAAAGACATCAAGGAATATCCATTACAAACAGTGTTTTTTAAAAATGATGCTGAAAAATTGAATAGTTTTTTGCCAAAAAAAGGATACATTAATTCATCATTTGCTCCATATATAAATACCTCCAAAATAGGACTTGTATGAATGTGGAACCTAACACCATAAAAAATCTAAAGTAAACATACGCGAACATCTGTGTGGCCATAGTTTAATCCCAATTTTTAGATAAAACACAAAATACATTAGCCATGAGAGAAAACTGGATACATTGTATTCCAACATATTAAAATCTGCTCTGTGAAAGGCTATGAGGGAATAAACAAACAAGTCACAGATTTGTAGAAAATATTTGCTAAACAGCTATTTGACAAAGAACATGTATCCATAATATAAAAAATAACTCCCAAGACTCAATAATATGAAGATTAAAGAAAAGGAAAATAAGATGGCAACTAAGCCTAGGAAAAGATTCTCATTACCATTTATCATTAGGCAAGTACAATTTAAAACCACACTGTTTTCTCAGAAACATATTAAGATGCCTAGAACAAAAACGTGTAATGATAACTAATAATGCAAAGCCCTTACAAGTATGCAGATCAATTGAAACTCTCAAACATTCCTGGAAGGAACACAAACTGATGTAGTCATTCTAGAAAAATTGTTACTGTTTCTTAGGAAGTGAAACCACTTACCCTATGACCCAGAGACCTTACTCTTTTTTATTTACACAAATAAATGAAAATATATGTTCACAGGAAGACCTGTATGACATTGTTTATATTCCATAATTGGAAATAATCCACATGTCCATTCATGAGAAAAGGGACAAGATAACTATAGTACATATGTACAAAGACTACATCTAACCAATAAATAAGGGGGAAAAACTAACTGATTTATTCAACTATACAGATGGATCTCAAATACGTTATGCTGAGTGGAAGAAGCCAAATTCAGAAAGTTACATACATTGTGATTGCACTTATATCACCTGCTGGTTCCCATAACTGGAAGTATATGGATGTGATTGACATCAGAGTGGTTGAGGGGACTTTTGGCATTGATGGAAATGTTCTATAGTTTGATTGTAGTTACGAAATTGTATACATTGTCAAATTCATGTAACTGACACATGGAAATGGTAGATGTTTTTTGCATATATATTAACCATAACTTTATAACTATAATATAAATTAATCTTTGCTTCAAAATAGGCACTACTTTCATAGGGAAGATTGTGACTAGAAAACAGTGGAATGGAATCTTCTGTAGTATTGGCAATGTTCTGTTTCCTCCTGTTTATAGGGTAATTTTCAGGTCATGAAAAATCCTTAAGCTTCACACTCCTGTTATGTGGGCTTGTTTATATGCATAGCATCTACAATAAAACTTAAAAAGGAAAGAAACCATTGTTCAGTTATACCTTTTCTAATAAATTCTATAAACCTGTGTTACTTAAACACTGTTTGACTCATTTTTACCATCTTGTTGATTCTTGTAGTAATGAAATAGTGAATATATTTTTACCTTATATTCATTTTATATTTATGAGTCAAGTTTTTTGCATTTTTAAAATTATAGTTCAGTAATTTTAAGTCTGTCATCTCTTAAATTATTAATTTTCTTGTTTCAAATTGATTTTTCTTCATATTTGTCCTTTACATCTTTCCTTTTTTTAACTGTGCTCTGTATGATAACACTCACTCTTATATTTAACTAAATTTTCCCATTTCTGTTTCTTTTTGCAATTTTAGTTAATTTCTGCATTCTTCAAATCATGTTTTCACATCCTCCAGATATCTATCCATCCCTTTTCAGATATATATGATATTCGTGAAGATTTAATATCCTGTTTCATTTTCTTATATAGTATTTTAGTATATTAAATTAATGTATTTATTTGCCTGCTATAAAGCCTTATTTTATGCTCTAATGTTATAACTATGGGGATATTGTTTGCTTCATTTATCATTTTGCATATTAAATACCTTTATACAAAGTTTAGTTGTATTTCTTTTATTCTCCCATGTTAAAATATGATAGGCATTTTGTCTATCAGAAGGAAATATAGATGTAGTTTAGGAATTGCTCAAATTAATTTTTCCAGTTTCATGCTCTGTAATCACACTTATGTTTTTATGATGCCCTTAAAATATTATCCTATTGTGACCTACTTTCACTCCGTGAGTTACTCCTGATTCATGAGCTCTTTCTACATCAAGTACCTCGAATACCATAGCTATACAAGTCTTGACTTCCTAAGTGGTTCTTTGCACTTAAGACCTTATATGTTGCTGCTACTGTTCTTTCTGAGACCTATATCCTCCAGAACTTCCATTTTTTATTTGGAACTTTCCTTCAGTGTTTCTGTCCTACTCATTTTTAATTCTGCCTGCTTTGTCTCAATTTCATTTGATTTTTTTTTTAGTATTTGTTTCATCTTATGGTATTTCTTCTAGTTCATGTCATTTTTATATTTGTTGTGATCCACCCTAAAAAATAGGCCCTTGTGATGGTTAGGCTAACGTATCAACTCATCCAGGTAATTGTGCCCAGTTGTTTGGTCAAGCAAGCATTGGGCTAATTGTAATAGAAGAACATTTATCGGATGTAGTCATAAGTAAGTTTACTGCATAGATGGCTGATTACATCTGCATCAACTAGGGAGATTGCCCTCAGCAATGAGTGATGCTTTATCCAATCAGTTGAATGCCTTAAAATGGGAAGTGATTTCAGCATTCAGAAAATTTCCCAGCTCATCTTTGGACGGCCAACATCTCCCAGAAACCCATCAAGGACCTTCATTAGACTTTCATCAGAGCCCTTGGTTTGCAGCCTGCCTGCAGAACCTGGACATTTGCACCCCCATGGTCAGATGAGAGATTCTTATAAATCTCATACTATTTACAGATATCTCCTCTTGATTCTGTTTCCCTACAGAACCCTCACTAATATAGCCCTCAAAAGTATTTTTAATAAATAGCAAATCAGGAGCACCTGTGGAATTGAAAAAAAAAATGTCGGTGCCTCTCTGTTGTGAATAAATGTCATTCAGGGCCCTAGATGTGTGTGTGTAGGTGTACAGGTGTGTGTGTAATAATTCATCTGAGTAATTAATACAAATTTGAATTAAAATATTTCAGTGCTCTTCATCTTTATACTTTTTATATATAAAAGTAAATGAATCTTGTTCATAGTATACCTAAATCTGCATTTGCTCTTCAACACACAAGAGGATATTACAGATAATTTGCAGAATATTTATGTAATACAATGTAAAATATCAAGTTCAAATATGCTATGAAATCCATGATACTAAAATAAAGTACTAAACACTTTAGTTCTTGCCTCTTTTCTAGGTGATTGGAATTACCCATTAACAACTGACTTCTACGTAAGTAGAGTTCTACATAAGAATTGCAACTCCATACTTAATGTAATGTAAAACAACAAAGAATATAGAAAATTGATGTTTGTAGTAGTAAATAAGGGTGCTTTAAATCAAGTTGATGCTTTCAATTTCCTATGGAAGAAGACAATTCAGTTCAAAGACAGATAAAGGAAATAAGGTCCAACCCAACAGTCATGAAACTTTATCAAAAGAGGGCAAAAAAACCTCAAATATCCAGTTGCTTATATTTTGATATAATCTGTAAATATAATCAATAATACTTTTATGTTTATTTTGCTAGTTATGTAATCTAGAAGCCATTTTAGATGACTATTTATTTCTTAGTCTCTCAACGGTAGTTTCTTTTGTTCATAGTCACTTTTTTTTATTGTGGTACATTGGCTTTGAAGAATTGCTACTAACTCTGGACTATAGTTTACATTATAGTTTATATTTTGTCCTGCACAAGTTTATAGGTTATTATAAAATATATAATGGTCTGTATCTGTTATTGCACTGTCATGCAGGACAATTCCAATGTCCCAAACATGTCCCCATCTTACAGATATTCTTCCCTCTTCCTCCTCTCAGAACCTCTGGTGGCCCTTACTTTCACATCAATGATAAAAGTTCTTCCATTGTTAGAAAAATGATGTCTATAACAAAATAATAATAAGTCTACCTTATTCCATTGTTCATTCCCCAATCCTGAGTATTTTGGGATGTTGATGCCTGCCCGGTTTCTAACTGAAAGGGAGCTTAAAGCTCATGGGGAAGATGAATTGCGCTTTCTTGCTTGGAGTTGCAGACACTTTCTGTTCCTTGGGATGGGTGTTGTCCATCATCATCTTCTTGTTTGTTGTCCTCAATGAGTCCAATGAACTGGACTGTAGGTTTTGCAACTCTGCTCACATCCAGGGCTCAACAGCACATGAACAGACCAAAGATTTGTCTCTGGGACATATATTTAACAAGTATAGTGCTAATTATATGTTCAAATAAAAGGGCCAGTAGAGCCATAAGTAGGGAAACTATAAATGAAATAATTAAATTTTTTGACACTGTCTTTCATCACTGTAAGATCTGTTATCTTGTATGTATAGTGACAATTTCGTTCATATATTACACCAGTGACTTATTTTTTTTTCCATTTTATCTTCATGAAGATTTAGGCTACAGAAAAGTCACATAGAAAATATAGGGGACTCTCATATTTCCAACACCCTGCCCCTTTTCCACTCTCCCCTATTAATACCATTTTACATGAAGATGGTACATTTGTTACAATTGATGTACAAATATTGAAGCATTGCTATTGACCATAGTCAATTGTTTACATTTTGGTTTACATTTTGAAATTTAAAATGGCCTATATCTGTTATCACAAGATCATGGAGCTCAATTGTAATGCCTTAAAAATCCCTATGTTCCATCTATTCTATTCTTCCTTCCCCCTCCTCTTGGAAACTATGGTAACCACTAAGTTTCAATTTTTAAAGAAAAAGATTTATATTTACTTATAATAATACTGATGGCTTGACATATTGGTCTGTTTTCTTTTATTAGGCACTGCCTATATTCTCAAGGTATTCTTGTCCCTCTAATTGAGAACATAACAGGACTTCCTGGGATGGGAGTTTAATATTTTCTTGTTTATTGTGTGGGCCTCCACCCACTGATATAACACACTATGACAAGATAAACACTTACATATTCCATACATGCATGCCCCAGGTGCACTCTATCCCGTATATCCACCCACAACCAACACCCCACACCAATAACCCTTCCCTGCCATATTTGTCCAGAGATCCCTTCCACCATTGTAGTTCTAACCACAGACCTGCACATCCCCAGAATTCACCTGCTCCTTTCTCTAACCCTTCCCCCAGTTCCATGGATAGTCCAACCCAAACCCCACACCTACTCCCCCTCACAGACCAGCAACATAGAATCCCTTTCACATCATTGCACCTCTCCCATGCCCATCTACTGCCCAACCACACTCTTCCACTGTATTTTGATTTCCTCCTCAGATTGTTCATTATTGGTGTACAGAAGTGCTACTGATTTTTCCATGTTAATCTTATATCCTGCCACTTAACTGAAGTTACATATAAGCTACAGAAGCTTTGATATACGTTTCTCAGGACTTTCTATGTATAGGATCATGTCATCTGCAAATAGTGAAATTTTTATTTCTTCCTTTCCAATTTTGTTACCTTTTGTATTTTTTTCTTGCCTAAGTGCCCAAGCAAGTGCTTCTAATGCAATGTTAAAAAGAATGGCGACAGTGGGCATCTTTGTCTTGTTCCCGATCTTAGAGTGAAAGTCTTTAGCATTTCAGCATTATATATGATGTTAGCTGTGGGTTTTTCATATTTATCCTTAATCATGTTGAGGAAGTTTCCTTCTATGCCAATCTTTTGTAGTGTTTTTATCAAGAAATTATGCAGTATTTTGTCAAATACATTTCCTGCATCAATATAGATGATCATGTAATTTTTTTTCTTTCTATCTGTTAATGTGGTGTATTATATTGTTTTATTTTCTTATGTTGAACCATCCTTGCACACCAGGAACAAAATCCACTTGGTCATGGTGTATAATTCATTTGATATGTTGTTGAATTAGCAAGTATTTTGTTGAGGATTTTAACATCTAGTTTCACTAGAGAGATTGATCTGTTGTTTCACTTTCTTGTGGCATTTTTATGTGGCTTTGGTATTAGGGCGATGTTGACATCATAGAATGACTTAGGAAATGTTCCCTCCACTGCTATTTTATAGAAGATTTTAAGCAGGATTGGTGTTATTTCTTTCTGGAATGATTGGCAGAATTCACTGCTGATGCCAACTTTTCCTAAGCTTTTATTAGTTGGGAAGATTTGATGACTAATTCAATCTCATTACTTATGATTGGTATGTTGAGTTCATCAATTTCTTCGTTCATCAATGTGAGCTGCTTGTGTATTTCTAGAAATTTATCTATTTCATCTATGTTATCCATATTGTTGACATACAATTTTTCAAAGTAGCCTATATGATACTCTTTATTTCTGAAGAATCAGTGGTGATATTCCCTTCCTTGTATCTTATTTTATGTATTTGCATTTTCTCTTTTTTTTCTCTATTATTCAAGCTAAAGGTTTGCCAATTTTGTTATTATTCTCAAAGAACCAGTTTGGTTTTTTTTCTAGTGTTTTTTTTTAATTTTCAATTTCACTTAGCTCTGTTTTAATCTTTGTTATTTCCTTCTTTCTACTTGCTTTGGGATTAGTTTGTTGTTCTTTTTCTAATTCCTCCAGGTATGCAGTTAGGTCTTTGATTTTAAGTCTTTCTTCTTTTTTAATATAGACATTCATGGCTATAAATTCCTCTCTGTCAACATTGTTTTTGCTGTATCCCATAGGTTTTGATATACTGTCGTCTCATTTTCATTTGTTTCAAGGTAGTTACTGATTTATTTTGCCATTTATTCCATCATACACTAATTGTCTAAGTGTGTGTTGTTTCACTTTCACATTTTTGTGCCTAATCTGGTCCTCTGCTGATTTACTGATTTTCCAGCTTCACCCTATTTTGGTCAGAGAAATTACTTTTTATGAATTCAATCTTTCTGAATTTGTTGAGAGTTGTTCTGTGGACTAGCATGTGGTCTCTCCTAGAGAATGATCAATGTGCACTCAAGAAGAATGTACAGCCTGCTGTATTTAGGTGTAACATCCTGTATACGTCTATTAGATCTAGATCCTCTAATGTATTATTCAAAGTCTCTATTTCTTTATTGATCCTCTGTCAAAATGTTCTGTCTAATGGTGATAATAGTGTATTAAAATCCCCCACTATAATAGTAGAGGCATCTATTTCTCCACTTAGTTGTTCCAATGTTTGCCTCATGTAATTTGAGGTGCCATGGTTAGGTGCACAAATATTTATGATTATTCTTTCTTCTTGATAGAGTATGCCTTTTATTAATATATAGCATCCTTCTTTGTCTCTTACAATAGTTTTGCATTTAACATCTATTTTGTCCAATATTAATATAGCTACTCCCATTCTTTTTTGGTCATTGTTTGCATATAAAATCATTTTCCAACCATTCACTTTCAAACTCCTTGCATCCCTGGAAATAAGGTGAGTTTCTTGTAGACAGCATATAGATGAGTCATGTGTAATTATCCATTCTGCCAATCTGTGTCTCTTGATTGGAGAGATTAATACATTGACTTTCAATGTTATTAATGTCAAGGCATTACTTACATTAGCCATATTTTCTTTAAGTTTGTAAATGTCATATATTATTTTTATTTCTTTTTGTCTTTTTTAGTTATTCTACCAATAATCTTCTTTCCTACACTCTCCTCCAACCCTCTCTATCCTGTTTTTCTCTTTTAACCTTCAGAAGTTCCTTTAGAATTTCTAAAGGGCAGTATCATGTTAACAATCTCTCCCCTACCTTCTGTTTATTTGTGAATATTTTGAACTCTCTTTCATTTTTGAATAACGTCTTTGTGTATACATAATTCTTGACTGACAGTGTGACATAGTAAGCTATGGCACCTTACTATGTCATACTAAATCTTTCTTCCCTCCATGGTTCCAGATGAGAAATCAGTGCTTAATCTTAGTAAGCTTCCCTTATATGTGATAAATCTCTTTTCTCTTGCTGCTTTCAGCATTCTCTCTTTGTCCTGAGCATTGGGCAATTTGATAAATGTATGTCTTGGGGTACGCCTCTTAAGATTTATACTGTTTGCTGTGTGCTCTGCTTCCTGGGCATGTACATCCATGTCCTTCAAAGAGTTGAGAAATATTAGGCCATTATTTGCTCCAACATTCTTTCTGTCCCCTTTCTTTTCTATTCTCCCTCTGGGATCCCTATAATGCATATAATTGTGCATTTCATGTGTCATTCAAATCCCTGAGTCATTGAGAAAAAAATAGAAATAAATATAATCATTTAAAAGGCCAGAAAGATGAGAAAAGAAGAAAGGAAAAAAGAGAGAAAAAGAAAAAAAAATGAAGATCAAAGAAGAAGGGTTGGAACGAAAGAAAAGCAACAGAAACAGAAGATGTAAAAATTAAGGAATGAAAAGAAATAAAGTAAGTAGAAAAATAAGTAAAAGAAAAAAGGAAACAAAGAAAGACAAAAGACAACAAATAGAAAACAAAACAAACAAACAAACAAACAAAATAACCCAGGAAAAACAAGCTTGCTTTTAGGGCCCTAGGAAACTTTTCAGGCTGTTGGGGTTCATAAATCAATTACCCTACAGCCTGCCCTCCACAAGTGAGGTACCCAGTATTAATGAATAAAATAAAGAATAAAAAATGATTAATAAAATAAAAAATAACAGATCAAAAAAACTAAATAAAAAGAACTCTGTGTACACATTTCCTGTCATAAGCTGCCTGATAACCTGGTGGATCCTCTGTGGTTCCCTTCTCTTAGTTGGTGCCAGGAATAGAACCAAGGACTTTGTATATACAAGGCAGGAGTTCCTACGCTGAGCTACACCCACTCCACAGGTTAAATATGCTTCTGAAAACTTATCTGGCTCTTCCCACCCCATTCCCTCAGGAGAGTTGGGCTTCTAACAATTTGCCTAAAGCCAGGCTGGTTAAGTGCCTGTGTCCATCTCCTCACTGGCCTGGTTCCTTCCCTTTCTCCCAGGGCAGTTGGGTGATAGCCTGCCTGATCAGATCTTCCTTTCCCTCGCCCTGAGGCTGCTTCAGTGGTACATAGGGTCTTTTTTGAGATTCAAAGGGAGCTCATCTGGCCAAACTCACTGATAAGAAACCACTCTCCACCCTCTTTCAGACCCTCTCCCTCCTGGGAATGTTCTTTCCCACTCAGTTAGCTCCAGTGAAATGGGTTTTACTGAGGTTATTTGTCTCAAGGGTGGGGTGTATGTGCCATTCCCAGCCACAAGGAAGAGTAACTCATGGTTTTCCTTTGGCCTCTTTGTCTGTCTGTCCTTCTCCATCTGGGATGATGTGCAGTACTTTCCTTTTCTGCTGATCCCCAAAGCAGTTCCCTCAGGTATCTTTTTGCCCTTCTTTGTGTGTGTGTGTGTGTGTGTGCATGCACGTGCATGATAATTAAGCTCTGCCTACCTACTTTGACTTCCTGGAAGTCCCTCTCCTCTTTCAATTCTTATTTTACTTATTTGCTTTCTCTGTCTCTCTCTCTCTCTGTGTCTGCCTCTCTGCCTCTCTCTCTCTCTCTCTCTCTCTCTCTCTCTCTCTCTCTCTCTTTTTCTCATAATTCCTTATTTCATTTATCCCTATTCTTTGTTACTTCCTTCCTTGTGCTCACTTTGAGTTAATTTGCTTTTATTCCCCCTAAACCTCCAATTGTTATGTTAGGATTTGTTAAGAGTTGAGCTCTTTCATCTTTTATAATATAAATATTTAGAGTTATAAATTTTCCTCTCAGCACTGCCTTTGCTGCAGCCCATAAATTATGGTATGTTGTGTTTTCATTTTCCTTCACCTCAAGACATTTCCTAATTTGCCCTGTTTTTTCCTTCTTTGACCCATTATGTTTGAGTGCATTGCATTGTTGCATTTTCACATTTTTATAAATTTTTCATTTCTTCCTTTCTTGTTGTATTCTAGCTTCATTTCATTGTGATCAGAGAGAATATCGTATATTTGTATATTTATTAAAATAATCAAAATAATTATTTAAATTATTTATTTTAATTTATCAAAACTTGTTTTATGACCTAAAAAGTGATCTATCCTGGAGAATGACTCAGTGCACTAGAAAAGAATGTGCGTTCTGCTGTTGCTGGGTAAAGTCTATATGTGTCTGTTAGGTCAAGTTGGTTTATAGTGTCATTCAAGGCTTCTATTCTTTATTGATCTTTCTTGATGTACTTTCCCTTATTGAATGTGGTATGTTAAGGTCTCCTGCAAAATGCTAAGGAAGGAAATTTGAAGGATACATAAACTACTACATAAAATTTTAATTCAACCATAGTGTATCTTTCCAACGGACATCTTGATTAATTCTGTTCAGTAACTCCATTGAATACCTAAGAAAACTGGGAAATTTTTAGAGATTAGCCCATAAAGTGTTACATAAGCTATGGCTGTGTAGGGCCTGCTTATTTCAGATATTCTATATTTAATTTACTTTAATGATAAAATCAGCATATTTTGTCCTTTAATATTTATTCACATCTTCTTAGGTAAACATTGACATGTTCATTATACAGGTGACTAGATTATAGCAAATCATTTTACACAATTGCTGAAAGACCTATAATTCTGTTGTTATATTTCAATGCTCTGTCCACTGATATACTATCTCATGTGTTTTAATATGAGAAGAAATTTTCTTTTACCTGTTTCCTTTGTTTTTACTGTGATTTAATATGAAGAGAGCTGATGGAATTCTTTGTAAATTAAAAAAATTGACCTGATGTTATTGGAAATTACATGAGATCAGCCAATACTTTAACACACCTGTCCCCCTTCACATTTTACAAAGAAAGACATCAACGCTTCACCCACTGTCTTGTCACTGTCTTGTGATTCATTGCTGGGAAATTATGCATGGTCAAGAAAATTATATGGGGACACAGTTCATTTTCCTTTGAGTCACAATATCATTCACTCTTTTCATAGTAATATTAACTCTAGTTGCTTTCAAGATTTTCTCTTTGTCTTTGATTTTCTTCAGTTCAAATATGATATACTTAGATTCTTTTTTTATGATATATATATATATGTGTCTTAATATTTGTCATGCTGGGTGTTTTCTGAGCTTCCAAGATATGTTGTTTGGTATCTGTCAAAAATTATGGGAAATTTTCAGCCATTAATATTTCAAATATTTATTCTCCACCTTTCTCTCTTTCCCCTTCTGGTCTTTCTATTAAATTGTTTTGGTGTCTATGATTTCCCTTAGATTCTTTCTTAAAATCTCTCTATCTCTCCCCATCTCTCTGCTTAACTTATCCATCTGTTTTTTAATGTTCCACTTTTCCCATTTGAGTTATTAGCATATTAATCATAGTTACTTTAAATTATCATTTGATAAATCCAACAACTCTGCCATATCTATGTTCGGATCTGATGCTTACCCTGATCTTTACACTGTGTTTCGCCTTTAGCTTGCTTTGTGATTTATTGTTGAAGACCAGATATGATGTGTCAGTTAAAAGAATTGAGGTAAATAGACCCATTAACTTAAGGTATAATATTTATTTGGCTAGGAGTTAGGCTGTGTTTTCTGTTTTCTGTAGAGATAATTTCCATTGCCTAAAATTTCCTCTGGTCTACTTGTTTGTGTCTCCCAAGTTGTCTTAGTGTTTCCTTAGAGCCCCTTCTAAAATTCAGTCTGAGTACTGCAATTATTTTGGATGTAACCCACTCCTGTTATACAAGAACTTTATTGATGTGTTGGTTAGATGTCTGTGTGGGATAACATTATATATTTCTATGATTAGGTCTGAATCTTTTAGTGAGCTTGCATCCCTGGGCTGTGTCTTTCACAAGTGTTTCTCAGCATTTTACCTTTTCTTTTCACCCATTAGGTAAAACAGGAAGGCATGAATAGGCTCATGTCCCTTCGATAAGGTCAAGTAAACTATGGTAAAATCCAGTCTGGTAAAATAGTCTCCGTGGAAGGCAGTCATATTTTAAGGAGAACATAATGCTTTGGTAATATTTAAAATTGCTATTTTCTCCTACCCACTCCTGGAGACACAAGAGGATAATTCTGTGATATTTTCAGTGAGAAGCTGCTGGGGCTTCTACAGGTAAAATTCATGATTGAAGGCAGAATAAAAGGAAATTAAGATATGCATACTCCTAAGTTTTACTAACAAAAGAAATGGCAGCTGATAGCCTGAGAGCAAAGCAGAAAAGAATATAGAAAGAATAAAGGAAATGACAACCCCACTATAAAATTGGCCCATTTAAATGAGGTGCAAGCTCTATTGGGTCCATTGAATAATAGAGAAATTTCTTGAGAAATGTGGAGACAATTTGATACATTGGAAAAAAGTTGACAATTTATCTGTGATTGATTAGACATGATTTTGATTTTTTTAACAAATCAATTTTATTGATACATATTAATAAATCACACAATTCATCCAAAGTATACAACCAATGGTATTTGGTATAATCATGTAGTTGTTCATCTCTTCAATCATCATTAGAGCATTTTCATTATTTCAATAATAATAATAAACAGAAAACAGACAAACAAACAAGAAAATTCCTCAGTGATCCATCTCTGTATACTTCCCTCACTGTACATAGTTGATATTTCTGACTATTCGATCCAAACTGTATAATCAATGCCTTTTAATATAATCATAATGTTGTACATTCATCTAAAAATTTTTAGAACAATTTCATTATTCCAGAAAGAAAGATTCCACACCCCTTAGCATTCCTTCCTCAGATCTATATAACCACTAATCTCATTTCACCTTTATAAATTGAATTATAGTTACATTTCATGTAAATAGAATCATATAATATGTAGTACTTTGTGTATGGTCTCCTTCATATAGTATAATGTATTTCTTGTGTGATATTAACATTCTGTAGCATTAAATTACATTTGTTCAGCTTCAGAGTAAAACAGTCATATATGTAATTCTACCCATATTTATATTTCACATATTATATTTATATTTCAAATAATATATTTAGTTCATAAAAGGACAATCATACAATATTTGTCCTTTTGTGTCTGGGTTGCTTCACTCAACATAATGTCCCCTAGGTTCATCCATGTTGTCATATGTTTCAGGAACTCATTTCTTCTTACTGCTGCATAATATTCCATCATATGTATACTCCAAAATTTGTTTATCCATTCATCAGTTGATGGACACCTAAGTTGTTTCCAAGTTTTGTCTCTCATGAATAATGTTACTATGACCATCAGTGTGCAGATATCTATTTGTGACATTGGTCTCAGTTCTTCTGGTATGTACCTAGCAATTTTATTGGTGGATCCCATGGTAAATCTATATTCAAATTCCTTAGGAAATGTCAAACCATCCCCCACAGTGGCTGTATCATTCTACATTCCCACCAACAGTGAATAAGTTTTCCTATGTCTCTACATCCTCTCCAACAGTTACAGTTTTCCAACTTTTTAATAGCAGCTATCTAATAGATGTGAAATGATATCTCATTGTAGTTTTGATTTACATTTCCCTAGTCACTAGTGATGTTGAACATTTTTTCATGTGTTTTTTCACCATTTGTATTTCTTCTTTGGACAGTTGTTTTTTCAAGTCTTTTGCTCATTTTTCAATCAGACATTTTGTCTTTATATTCTTGAGTTGTATGATCTCCTTATATATGATGAATATTAAATTCTTATCATATATATGATTGCCAAATATTTTCTCCCAGTGAATCCACTGCCTTTTCACACTTTTGACAAAGTCCTTTGAAGTGAAAAAGTGTTGAATTTTAAGCAGCTCCTATATATCTATTTTTTCTTTTGTTCCTCATGCTTTGGTGATAAGGTTTAAGAAACTATCACATATCACAAGATCTTGATGATGTTTTCCTACATTTTCTTCTAGGAGTTTTATGGTTGTTGTTGTTATATTTATGTCTTTGATCAATTTTGATTTAATTTTTGTACAAGGTATGAGATAGGGGTCCTCTTTATTTCTCCCAGCAATATTTGTTGAATAGACTGTTGTGGCCAAGTTGGTTGTGCTTAACAACCTTGTCAAAAATTGCTTGACTATAGAAGGGAGAGTCAATTTCTGAGTTTTCAATTTGGGTCCATTGGTCATTCTCTTTGTCCTTATGGCAGTACCATGCTATGGTTTTTTTTTTTGTTTGTTTGTTTGTTTTACCTCTGTAGCTAAGGAATATTCTTTAAAGTCAGAAATTGAAAGTGCTCCAACTTCTTCTTTTTAAAGATCGTTTTGACTATTTGGGGCTCCTTACCCCTCCAAATAAATTTGATTATTGGCTTTTCAATTTTTGCAAAATAAGATGTTGGGATTTTTGTTGGGATTGCATTGAATCTGTGAATCAGTTTGGGTAGAGTTGACATCTTAACTATATTTAGTCTTCTGATCCATGAACATGGAATGTTTTCCATTTATTTAAGTTGTCTTTGTGTTTTTAGCAATGTTTTGGAATTTTCTGAATACAGGTCCTGTATAGCCTTGGTTAAGTTTATTCCTAAGTATTTGTTTGTTTTATTTGCTATTATAAGTGGATTTTTTTTCTGATTTCCTCCTCAGATTGCACATCAGTAAGTATAGAAATGCTGTTGATTTTTGTGTATTAACCTTGTATCCTGCCACTTTGCTGAACTCATCTATTAATTCTAGTAGTGTTGTGGATTTTTCAGGATTTTCTAGGTATTCTATCATGTCATCTGTGAACAGTGAAAGTTTTACTTTTTCCTTTCTAATTTAGGTGCCATTTATTTCTTTGTCTAGCCTAATTGCTCTAGCTACAAATTCTAGGAAAATGTTGAATAATAATAGTGATATTGGGCATTCTTGTCTTGTTCCAGATCTCAGCAGGAAAGCTCTCAGTATTTCACATTGAATACAATGCTAGCTATAGTTTTTTCATATATGTTTCTTACCATATTGAGAATGCTTCCTTCTATTCCTATCTTTCAGAGAGTTTTTATCAAGAAAGAGTGTATTTTGTCAAATGCCTTTTCTGCAGCAATCAAAAAAAACACGGTTTTTCTTCTTCAGTTTATCAATGTGTATACTAATTGATTGTCTTGTGTTGTTCCACACTTGCACTTGCATACCTGTGATAAAACCTACTTGATCGTGGTGTAGGATTCTTTTCATGTGCATTTTGATACTGTTTGCCAGTATTTTCTTGAGGATTTTTGCATCTATATTCATTAGAGTTATTGGTCTCTAATTTTCTTTTTTCGTACTATCTTTATTTGGTTTTGGTTTTAGGGTGATATTGGCTCATAGAATGAGTTTGGTAGCATTCTTTCCTGTTCAAATTTTGGAAGAGCTCGAGCAAGGTAGGTATTAGTTCATCCTGGAATGATTAGTAGAATTCACCTGTGAAGCCATCTCATCCCGGGTTTTTCATCTTTGGGAGGTTTTTGATGAATGTTTCAATCTCTTCACTTGTGATTGTTTTGCTGAGTCAGTTCTGGGAATTTGTCAATTTTGCCTACATTTTCTAGTTTTCTGGCATACAGTTGTTCATAGTATCCTCTTATGTTCTCTCCTATTTCTCTGGGGTCAGTGGTAATGTACCTTCTCTCATTTCTGATTTTATTTATTTGTGTCTTATGTCTTTTTTCTTTGTCAGTCTAGCTAAAGGTATGTCAATTTTGTTTGTCTTCTCAAAGAACTAACTTTGGTTCTGTTGATTATCTCTATTTTTTTATTTTGTTCTTGATTTCATTTATTTCTGCTCTGATCTTTACTATTTCTTTCTTTAGCTTGGTTTTAGATCAGTTTGCTGCTCTTTTTCTAGTTTTTCCAGGTGTGCAGTTAGATTATCAATTTTAGCTTTCTTCTTTTTTAAAATGTTAGCATGAGCTATAAATTTCCCTCTGAGCATTGTCTTTCTGAATTGTTTAATTACTTCATCCATTTTGACCTTTGGTTTTCTGTTGTCATATTGTACTATAGTCTATCTTTTTTACCCTTTCTAATAATCCTCATTTCTCCACCCTTCTCCAAGTCTCTCACCCTTGTTTTTTTTCCTTTCAGGCTGCTGCACTGCCTTTAGTTTCTTTTGTAATTCTGGTCTTTTGGTAATATCTTCTATCAGTTTTAATTGTGAAGAATTTGAACTTCCTTTCATTTTTGAAAGACAGCTTTGCCAGATACAGAATTCTTGAATGGCAGTTTTTCTTTTTCAATGCCTTAAATACATTATACCACTTTCTTCTCTCCTCCATGGTTTTTGAGAGAGGTTTGTACTTCATGTTATTGAGTTTCCCTTGTATTTGATGCTTTGCTTTTTCTCTTGCTGCTTTCAAAATCTTCTCTTTATCTCTGATATTTGTCAATCTAAATAGTAGTTTACTTGAGGTAGGTCTATTTGTGTTTCCTGTTTGAGGTGTGTTGTCCTTCTTGGATATTGATATTTATGTCTTTCATAAGGATTGGTAAATTTTCAGTCATTATTTCCTCCAATATTCTTTCTGCCCTGTGGCAGTTTGGTATTGTTAATGAATTCCAGAAAGAGATATTAGATTGTGTTTGTAAAATTGTCTGTTCTTCTGGACATATTAGATTGTAATAGATTCAGAGGTTTCACTTGTACTTTATTAAATCAAGATTAGGGCTTTTATTTGACCATGTCATTAGGGCAACTCGGTTTGAGTCTCCAACCACCACCCCCCGCCCACGTTTGTGGCCTATATAAATGAGGGCTCAATTATAGACAGGAAAGAAAATACATGGAGAAGGAGAACACTGAAGCAGATATGCAGGAATACAGAGTGCTGCATAGTCATGGCCCGGGAAGAGAAATAAGCCTGATAGTCTATAGCAGACCTTGTGGAGAGAACTTAGCAACTAAGCCTGGGAACAAATGACCCCTGGGGAAGGTGATGAGCTTAATGCCAGCCTAAAACTTAGATTGGAAGAAGATGGGACTGGGGATCCTTAGGAGGAAGGGAAAGCCTGAACCCTCACAAAAAGTGGCAGCCATCTTGCCCCAACATATGGCAATGGACATTGGTGAGGGAAGTAAATTACTCATTATGGCCTTTTGACTGTAAGCATCTACCCCATAAATACCCTTTATATAGGCCAACAGATTTCTGGTGTTTTGCATCAGCACTCCCTGGGCTG
The DNA here is from genome assembly GCA_026826555.1 of Tolypeutes matacus. Classification (NCBI taxonomy): domain Eukaryota; kingdom Metazoa; phylum Chordata; class Mammalia; order Cingulata; family Chlamyphoridae; genus Tolypeutes; species Tolypeutes matacus. The sequence goes on along the minus strand of JAKSZT010029587.1, from coordinate 2,133,384 downwards.
ACTAGTATGTGTCCCTTTTCCATTTTCTTCTCTTCTGGAACACCAATAATGTGTATGTTTTTGTGTTTTGCCTTGTCATTCAATTCCCTGAGGCCCCGTTCCATTTATTCCATTTTCTTCTTTTTCTGTTCTCCTGTATTTTCCAATTCATATGTTCTGACTTTGAAATCATTAATTCTATCTTCAAGCAAATCTAAAATAGTCTTATGTGCCTAATGTATTTTTAATTTCATCCTTCATGTCTTTCATTCCCATAAGGTCTGTTACTTTTCTTTGCAGACTTTCAGATTGTTCCTAATGCTCACCCAGTGTTTCCTTAATATCCTTTATTTCTTTAGTCATGTTTTCTTTAAATTCGTTGAAGTGATTTAGGAGAGTTGAATGATTATCATTGATTAATTGTCTTAAATCCTGAATCTCTTCAGGGTCTTTTGTTTGTTCCTTTGGCTGGGCCATCTTTTCCTGTTTCCTAGTATGGCTTGTAATTTTTTTTTTTTTTTTTTTTTGATGTCTAGGCATCTGATATGTTGCTGAATTTACACTGATGGACAATTTCTCTCCTTGACCTATTATTATTTTTCACAACTTTTCTTTGATGTTTGGTTCAACTTATCCTAAGTCTTTAAAATTTCCCAGGCTAAGTTAATTAAGCCATACCAGGGACTCACTAATGGGCCACAAATATTCTTCCAGGGATGGGTTAAAGAGAGCTCTAAAAGTACTTTTTGTCCATGTAATTTCCAGACCAGCCATCAGATGGCGCTCATTGACCCACCTTTCCTCAGAAGTGTATCTTGGTTTTCCTTTGTTTTCATCTGGCCAGAGGCAAGATTCAAATTGGGATCCACTGACCAAATTCAGGGAATAAACTGCCCTTATATCCTTTTAACAGATAACAGGGAAGAAGATATCTGTTCCCCCTTCAGTCAGCTGTAATCAGCCAGGGAGTTTAACCTTGTTAAATATCTCAGGGATGGAAAAAGGGAGCCTTCCCTTCAGCTGGAAGATTTAGTAACTCACAGTTTGTTGTTTTGGCTTCTTCGTCTCTTTGTCCCTCACGCTCCTGGGAGTTTTGAAGCACTTTCCTGGCCTGCTGACCCCAAAGCAGGTCCCTCAGAACGCTTTTGGCTCTTTTTCCATTGTTTTTGTGAGAGATCTGATCATTATCAGCTTAATATGATGCCATCTTCCCCTGATTTTGAGTTTTGATTGCAGAGAAAAATGATCTGTTTAAGAAGCAGAGTATGTTCTCCATTAAAAATTGCAGAAATTAATACCTACATAACAATAGTGTGACTCTCTAATTTCAAAGGTTTAATAAACAAATATGTGCATGTGTGTTGTTAATAAGTGAAGTACTAGTTGCAGAATAATTACAAAATGACAGTAAGGAAGGGTGTATCCTTGAGTACTGTTACAACTGTATGAACAGTAATCAAAGGAATGACTTGGGCCATAATATTTGAAATATATCTTGAAAGGAATTATAGTTAAATTTGATGAATCACTTTTAAACTAAAATGGTTGTATATCTAAGTGTCTGTTTAATGTTTTTTCTCTCCAAGAATAGTATAATCTCCTCAAGAGCATAATGAGCTTATTCTTATTTGTGTTTCTTGCAGCATTTAACAAATGTAGCACATATAAAACTTGGGAGTAAATATTGAACACATTTTGGCTTACATAAAGATGTTTTATAGATGGGTGAATATATACACACATGCTATATAATGATAATTTTCTCTTGTTTTTGTTTACTTGTGAAAACAGAGTGAGAGTTCATCAAGGTCAAAAATTCTATCATGTCTGTATCTTTTTATGGTTTTTGGACAGCCATGTACATACTAGTGTTCAATAAATGTTAGTTTAGTTGAAAATACTATTTTGAATTATTTACTATCACATATATATTAAATATGGCATAGGAATTTAGGGACATATTCTTTCTCAATTTGTATATTTTCTGAATGATTAGGATATCAAAATAAATATACACAGAATTATTTATATTATGATTGAAATAATTGGAGTCAACTGGTTAGGAAGTTCTCTTATCTTATATACCAAAAGAAACCTCCTATTAAGAGAATGAGCACTCGTTCTTGGGATTGAGTGAAGGTAGCTCATGTTATGAGATCTATGTGTGTATGTATATACATATATATTTTTCAATTGTTCTATTACTTATTTTACAGTAATCTGACTCTTACAAAGTTCATTTTACAACATAATAATTTATATTATAAAATACATTAAATGGACAACATATGAAATTTGAAACTTCATTAATGTGGAGATATATAGAAGTTCCAGCCTACCTAATCACTCACTCCTTATTTAAGTTATATAAGGGTTTCCCTTTCAATCACATTTGATTAAGATTGGTTTCCCTGAAAGTTTTTCATCATCTCTGAGATTTATTGAACTAATTATATTTTATTCATTTCTTTTTCTACCAGAGATTTTCATTTATTTATTTTAAGTGCAATGCTCAGTTTTAATAATTATGTGAAAATATGACTTTCATACCTTATTTATATTTCCTGATTCTAATTTGTATGTTATTTTTATTTCTCAATTACATTGAATATGTATTCTTATTAGAAAATTGTCCATAAAAAGTTAAAGTAGTTTGAAAGAATTATTTGTTCCTTTAAAATTATTAATATTTCCCTGCTGTTGTTTCTGTAGGAGTAAAAATAAACCCCACATTACTTGTCATCATAAAAAGCAGTAATATATTTTATTTATACAAAATTATTCTTAAATGTCTTCTTAGTAGGCTCTTAATATTTGGTTCAGTTATACCTTCCATATCTTTTCTAGCTTCTCTCTCTGTACCTTCTCTATAGACCCCCAGTAATTCTAATCTTTCCAGAATGAACCATACATTTCTTTTCCTCTTCTTCATTCTTTTGTGACTCTCCCAACCCTATTGCTCTCTTCCAAACCACATGATCAACTCCTAGTGTCTGAAATTTTCATTTTAGTATTATGATAAAAATACTCAATGTAAAACATGTTTGATATATCAGCCTTCAAATTAATAATGATTTACTACAGTATATTAAGTCTTGATGCACTTGCAATGTTCCTGTTAACCATTTGTATTGAGTTTAAATTCTACTTAGCTAATTTTAAGAAACCTTTATATCAACATGAAAAGCTATTATTTTTAACTAATTTTATGTCAGGAAGTATTTCAGGAATTAATGAAATATAAAATTATTCAATGAAAATAAAATGAGTGGATTGAATTAAAGTCTTTAATACATGGATATTTAAACACAATCTTAAAGATTAATGATCCATTCAAAAATGAGGTCAAGAATTTAGTGGATAATTGAGAAAGTAGTGTAGAAAATGGTCAGATTTTTCATATGATATTTGAGGGTGGAAGGACAATAGAGCAGCTACCTACAACTTACTAAAGACAACCAATAAGAAAGATGGCACAAGAAAGTGTTACATAAAACTTGAGCAAAATTTTTGGTTAGATCTCAGAGAATTTTATTGAATCAATTCATAAATTGGGGAGATTCCAATCCCCATAAAGTAGAGATTAATTCCTCAGAACAAAAATAGCAATAGACTTTTATAAGCAGAAAAGGGGGGTATGTTGGGAGGAAATTTTCATTGGTTAATGCAGTCTACATCTCCTAATATGTTTGCTGATGACGATGCTTAGCAATGAATAAGTTAGCTGGCATAAGAATAGGGAGTTGGCAGCAGCTGATTGGCTGATTTTAAATCTGTTTTCTGGGTGAGCCAGCCATTTATAAGGAATAGAAACTAAATTAGATTTTGAAATATGAAATGTTTGAAATATTTAAAATATGAAATATGAAACTTGAAATATTAATATAATGAAATTTCATATATTAAAGAATATATTATTTTTATATTTATTATGCAGAAAAATTCCTCTGAAAAAGGCAAATATTAACAGATTGAGTCAAAATACAAAACATAACATATTTCTAAATCAGTCTTTACTAAAATAAAGTGATACATAACATTGAAGAAAAGGACACAAAATTACTAATATCCAGAATTTGTTTATACAATTCCATTTGCCAGAACCCCACTTCCTCCAAGTATTTGCATGACTCCCTACTTCACCACTTTCAGGTTTCTCACATGTAATATTCTCCCTGAAAAATTCCCTGAAAATTGTTTTTTATGAGAAGAAGCCCAATTGACTCCATACACCCCCTCCATTTAGTTTTTCTCCATAGAATGTATCACATACATGTTCTTGGTTGTTTATTAACAATATAATGACACTCTTGATAGACCTCTTTGCTTTTGCTGAAACTGCATGCCCCACCCCCATGAACAGGGCCTTTGTGCTGGTATTCTATCTGTATATACTTTCTTCCTATGTACCTGTTTGATTAACACTTCCTTCCTTCAAGTCTTTTATCAAATGCCAGCATTTTATTTGCCCTGAACATATTATTTCTGATTGCTTCCTCATGCCCTTGCTCTTGAATCTCTCATTCCCTATTCTTTCTTACATTTCAGGTTTTATATACTACTTTTCTCATTCCAACATGGCATATCTCTTACTTCTGTATATTTTTCTATAGCTCCCAGCTAGAATAAAAGCTCCAATAATTAAATACTTTATATTTTTGCTATACTGTATAGACTTTGCTTGGTACATTTTAGACCTTCAATAAATTATTTAGTAAATAAATGGATAAAATGAAGTGGCATGATGAAATATCTAGTATTTAATTAATCCAGCAGGTAAACCAACTCCCCAAATTTATAAACTGTGAATAAATATTGGATAATTGCATATTTGTATGCCAAATTTTGAAAATTTCTTGCCCTGCATCTATGAGTAACTTGTATAAATTGATTAAAATTAATCCATACATTTTAATAATATTTCAGATTTAACTTAAAGGAGCCACATTATCTGACAAAAATGCAATCCATTTAAAAATTAATATTCAGAATATTAAATGAAAGACTTTTCAATTTGAAAAAAAAATCCAATTTTAATTTATTCTAAGTCAAATAGGAAATAAAATATTTAAGTCTAGAGTAATTTATATAACAGATAACAATATGAATAATTCATATTGTATAGTACTCAGTAGAATAATGTAAATCTTTAACTCCTATATTATTAAAAAGGTAAAAAAAATAAAATATATACTGATTATCTCTGGGTTCTAGAGAAAATCCAATACATTGAACCAAAAATATTAGGATTAAAAAAGTGGTGAAGCTAAAATAACAATTAATGAATTCAAAGAAAAAAGTTATAATCAAAAAGAAAGGAAAGATGAAGATCCATTTTTCATGAGACAAAATAAAAAGCAAGAATAATTCATGAAAGGAAAAGAGAAAAGAAACATAAGGAAAAATATAATGCGCTATATTGTCATTCAAATCAGAAGATATTTAAAATCATTGGTCAGATTTTGGCTTCTGCCATGATGGTGTAAGCAGTAGAAGTCCCTTGTCATCACAAACTTCCCCAAACTTGAGGAAAATGCATATGGGATCTGTTTTCTGGTATTAAAAAAACAGGCATAGCAAGCCAGTTATTAAGAAGTTAATGGAAATATATGAGAAGGAACTGGTGTTTACTTTGCCTTTCTGTACTGCTTGCTGATTGTTGAGACGCAGAGAACAAGCAGAGTATAGTTGTCTTAAAAGATCCAAAGAGGCAGAGATTGGAGCTTCCACCAGTTGAAGGAGTTGGAACATTAAATGTAGGTATCAAAAGGCGGTGAATCAAATATCGGTCCTGGGATTCCTTCTAGGTTCTTAGTTGTGCAGACATAAGTCACCAGGTGGAGCCATTGCTACCATGATGAATGCAGAACATAAATACCAGAGGTCATGATTAGCTGGGAGAAGTTGTATTTATGCCCCAGTCAGAATGACATTAGTCATTATTGACATAAGCAAGAAGTTAAGACAAAACTTACTTTCCTTACAGAAGTGAGGACCATGCCCTGGTGTAAGATCCATGCCCCAAGACTGAGGACAAAACAAAATAGATCATCCTTAACAAAGAGCAAAATGAAGCCTGAGATATTCAAATGGCATTGCCAGTAATTTATTTCCAGCCAGAACAAAACCACTTATAGAAAGACAACAAAATCCAGACTCCCTAAAATGCATCATTCACAAAGTACAGTATAAAATTTTAAAAATTACTAAATATAAGAAAAAGCAAGGAAGTTGTGAATCATATTAATTAAAAAAGAAATTTATAGAAACAGATTTCAAGATGCTCCCATAGTTCTAATTAGCAGCCAAGAATTTTAAAACAGCTACAAACATATGTTTGTGTGTGTGTGTGTTTTAATATACATTTTAATTTTAAAAAAATACTCAGATTACATAAATGTTACATAAAAAGTATAGGGAATTCCCCTATACCCTACTCACTAGCCCTCCCACATTTCCCCACATTAATTATCAAATACCAGATTTTTATTGCCCTGAACATATTATTTCTGGTTGCTTCTTCATTTGTGTGCTACATTTGCTACAATTGAACACATTTTGGAGCATTGCTACTAAGTGTGGATTATAGTTTACATTGTAGTTTACACTCTCTCCTGCACATTTTTGTAAGTTATGCCAAGATATGTAATGGCCTTTATCTGTCATTGCAATGTCATTCAGGACAATTCCCAAGGTCCAAAAATGTCCCCAAATTACACCTATTTTTCCCTCTTCCTCCCCCTCAGGACCTCCAGTGACTACTGCCTCCACATCAATGATAAAAGTGCTTCCATTGCTAGAATCACAATAAATCTATAGTAGAATAACAGTAAGTATACCCTAGTCCATCTTTCTTCCCCAATCCTGAGGATTCTGGGAAGGTGATGCCCCTCCAACTTTAAGTGAGAGGGGGCTTAGATCCCATGGGGCAAATGGATGGGACCATCTTGCTTGCAGTTGTAGTCACATATGTTTTAATGACTTAAGGAAAAGATGATACTAATGTGGAACTAGATGAGAAATCACAACAAAAATTGTGTAATAAAAATTGAACATTTAGAAAGGAAAAGTTAAATATATGATAATGATTGACTTGCCAGAAGGATTTAACTGCAGCTGAAGGCTATTACAGAGAGATCATCAGTAAACTTGAAACGCAATTAATAAATGTTTTTAAAAATGAGGAGCTAAGAGAAAAACAGTAACAAAAAACTGCTTGAAAAAGAAAAGAGCCAAGTAGGTCATAAAAAATGAATAAAAAGTAGCTGAAATTTTATATAAAACTTTGGGGTAAATAAGTTTAAATTCTTAGAAATTCTGAACATTCAGAAACAGTATAAATCCAATATGTTACCTCAAACACACATACACAGGCATACACAAGACCGAGAGAGAAGCACATCATGATCAAACTACAAAGAAACACTTCAAATCAGCCAAGGTGCTGCAAGGAGAACACAGGACATGCAAGGATCAGGAGGGAGGGGAGAACATTTTGGAAGCTGAAGGGTGTGAATATATCAATTAAGGTTGGCTTCTCATGAGAAGCAGTACAACCAAAAGGAAAAAAAACAAATCTATAAAGTGTGGAAAGGCAAAAAGAAAGGCAATTCTATACCTTGTGAAAATATTTGTGAAAAACAAGGGTCATAATGGAGACATTTTTAAAAGAAATCAAAGCTTGGAAATTTGTTGCCAAAAGTCCTGCAGTGAAAGAAAAGTTAACAGAAGTCCTTTAGCCTGAAGAATAACATGTCAGAGGAAATATTGAAGCTACACACAAAAAAAATGAAAGGTGCAAGTCCTGGGAAATATATGTAATTTCTCTGAAAAACAACTGTGTACAACAAAAAAATATATAGCATTGTAGATGTATGTAAAAGTAAAATATCGGGAAAAAAAGCTGAAATGACAAGGACTAAATGGAATTAGACAATTTTACAGTACTTACATTTCATGTTGAGGTATATATTTTTTTCTCTTTTCATTAGAAAAGTTTTAGATTTACAGAAAAATCATGAAGAAAGTGCAGAGATCCCATATATCCTCCTCAGAAATGCAGTTTTCCCTACTATTAATATTTTGCATCAGTATGGTATTTTTGTTACAACTGATGAAAAATATTATTCTAATTATACTATTAACTGTTGTCCAAAAGTTTACATAGGTTTAACTTGTTTGCATTGCACAGTTCTATGTTTTAAAAATGTCTATTCTAGAGGAGGGGCCAAGATGGTGTTAGTGTAGGAGGGCACACACTGCAAGCTCCCAGAGCAAGGCGGATTGTGGACGGGGTCCTGCCCAGGGGTCTGTGCTGTGCATACGTGGAGTGAGAAGCTTGGGACATCTATCTGCACGGATCAACGGCATGGATAGAATGGTAGAGATTCGTGAGTTTTAAGGCTGCCGATGGTGGTTGGCACAGACGGCTGAGCCCCGCGGTTAGGGAGAAAAAAAAATAAAAAATAAAACGGCCACTTGGAGCCGCAAGCAGGGCGAGAAAGTTTTATTTTCTGGGGATCTGGATGCCTGGTGCCCCTTGGACCTTGTGTGAACAGAACAACCGAGCTAATCAGCACCCGGTGAACCAGACGGGCGATTCTGGTCGGGGGATGGAGCTGTTTTCCTTAGCGGCCCACGGATAAGACCCAGCTGCTGCAGAGCCAGGAAGAAGGGACACTCCGCAAAAGAGGGAGGGTTCTGTTGGAGGACAGGGAAGGGTATTTTTTACTTTTATTTTTCGACATCAATCTGGCTGCCTGCACCACCCCATAGCTTTGGGGAGCACATAAGCCGACCTGAAGCAGCATCAGGCTGAGAGCAGACCCAAATCTGCACTCAAACTGATTTACTTAGCAACCCGGTGACGCTGGTGCTCAGCTCCAGAAGGGGCGGAATTGGCCGTCTTTAGCACCCTGCACTGACTAACATCAGAGCTACAGCTACCCTGGGGAGTCCAGGAAGTGGGACCTGCTTGATTAATTTCCAAGGGTCCAGCTAGGGTCCTTCCGAAAAGGGGTTGGTATAGAGGACGAATTAATTGGGTCCTGTATTTCACTAAAAAAATAAAAATTTAAAAAAAAGGTGAGAAGGTCACTTCAATAAATGTAAAATAAATACATTTTCATTTAGTTTAATAGCTAAAAGCTGCTTCCGGACCTTCATATAGAACCCGGTGGGGAAATTGATTGCTAAACACAAGTAGGCAGAGAGGACCCACGTAGACCCTAGGGGAATCATTGACCCCATTATCTCTGTTTGACTGCTTGCCTGTGTGGATCTTTGGTTTCTCTCTGTTTCTTTCTGGTCTCTTGCTTTACTTTCCTCTTCCCTCCCCCCTTTCTTTTTTCATCCTTTTTTTTAAAAATTAGGTGCTGCTAGCTTGTCGCTTCTTTGCTGTGCTTCTTTTTCAGTAATTTCCCACTCACTGTATATATTGATTCTGTATTACAAACTATCACTTATCCTTCTTGCCTCTTTCTGCCTTCTGTTTTCTGTTGTGGCTCTTAGATACAACATTTTTTCATAGGCCTACAACTTAAGGGTGTCAATTTCTATTCCATCTATTTTGTTTTCTTTTTTTTTTTTTTATTAGTATTAACTTTATTCTTTCAGAACTTTCTTTACTATTTCTCTGGCTCCTCATAATTTTAGCCTTCTAAATCACTATATATATATTCGTCCATTTGGTTTAGCAGTCCATTGTAGGAACTCCATTTTTTTTACTAGTACTCTACACTGCCTACACAAGTTAAATATTTATCTCATTAAGTCTCATTTTGCCCCTCGTCTAACTTCTATCAATATTACTATTATCCTTCTGCCTTCCTTACATCTTTTGATTCCTCTGGCCCTAACCTTTTGCCTTCAAGGGAACATAGAAAGAAGCAAGGAAATAAAATAAGAAGAAAAACTGCCAAAGAGAAAACTTAACTCACACACAGAACCAACAGCTAAATAAAACTCTAGAGCATAGAGAAAAGCTAATCAACTGGACAAACCCACCAAGAAAATATGATGACAAGAGGGCAACAAAACAATACAAATGACTCTGAGAAACAGGAAAACATGGACCAGTCCAATGAACAAAATAAAATCCAGGAAGCAATGCAGAACATCGAACAACTAATCAAAGCTATCCAAACAAATATCATGGACCAACTTAAAGAACTGAAGGAAGAGATTAAGGATATAAAGAAGACACTGGAAGAACATACTGAAGAAATAGCAAACATGCCTAAAAAGGTAATGGATATGAAGGTGAACAATGGCACAAGCTGAGAAATGAAAATGATGCTGGACTCACATAACAGCAGATTTGAACAGGCAGAGGAAAGAATTAGTGATATGGAAGACAATACAGCTGAAATCAAAGAGATAGTAGAACAGATAGACAAAAAGATAGAAAAAATCCAGCATGGACTCAGGGAATTAAGAGATTATACAAAACACACAAACATATGCATTATGGTCATCCCAGAAGGAGAAGAGAAGGGAAAGGGAACAGAAGGAGTGTTGAAGGAAATAATGGCTGAAAACATCCCAACTCTATTTAGAGCGATGGATGTGCAGATACAGGAGGCACAGTGCACCCCAAATAGTATAAATCCCAACAGGCCAACTCCAAGACATATACTTGTCAAAATATCCAATGCTCAAGACAAAGAGAAAATACTCAAGGCAGCAAGAGAAAAGAGAACAATCACATACAATGGAAGCACAATAAGATTAAGCACTGATTCTCAGCTGAAAACATGGAGGCAAGAAGAAAGAGGAATGACATAGTCAAAATACTAAAAGAAAAAACTTCTAGCCACGAATTCTCTATCCAGAAAAATTGGCATTCAAAACTGATGGAGAGTTCAAAATATTCACAGATAAACAGAAATTAAGAGAGTATGTCAAGAAGAAACCAGCACTTCAAGAAATACTAAAGGAATCTCTACAAGTTGAAAGGAAAAAACAAGGGAGAGAGAGTTGGAGGAGAGTTTAAAAACAACTGAAAAGACAAAAAAAGAAACAAAATGACATATGACATACATTAACCCAAAGAAAAAAATGGCTGAAGTAAGAAATTCGTTATGAGTAATAACACTGAATGTTAATGGATTAAATTCACAAATCAAAAGACACAGATTGGCAGAATGGATAAGAAAATATGATCCATCTATATGCTGTCTACAAGAAACCCACCTTCAACACAGGGATTCAAGGAGGCTGAAAGTGAATGGCTGGAAAACCATTTTACAAGCTAACAATAGCCAAAAAAGGGCAGGAGTAGCTATTCTAATATCAGACAAAATAGACTTTAAATGCAAAACTATTGTAAGAGACAAAGATGGACACTACATATTAGTAAAAGGAGTAATCTCTCACAAAGAGAGAACAATAATCAACATTTATGCACCTAATCGAGGTGCCTCAAAATATGTGTGGCCAACTCTGGAAAAACTAAGAGGAGAAATAAATTCCTCTACAATTATAGCAGGGGACTTCAACACACCACTATCATCATTAGACAGAACATCTGGGCAGAGAATCAATAAAGAAACTAAGGCACTCAACAATACATTAGAAGACCTGGATTTAATAGACATATACAGAACACTACACCCAAATACAGCGGGATTTACATTCTTCTCGAGTGCACGTGGAACATACTCCAAAATAGACCATATGCTAGGCCACAGAACAATACTCAATGAATTCAGAAAAATTGAGATTATACAAAGTAATTTCTCTGACCACAATGGAATGAAGTTGGAAATCACTAAGGGCCAGAGAAACAAGTTAGGCACAAGGATATGGAGGTTAAACAACACACTCTTAGAGAAACAGTGGGTCAAAGAGGAAATCTCAAAAGAAATCAGTAACTACCTGGAAACTAATGAAAATGACAACACAACATATCAAAACCTATGGGATGCAGCAAAAGCAATCCTGAGAGGGAAGTTCATAGCCATAAATTCATATATTAAAAAAGAAGAAAGAGCTAAAATTGAAGACCTAACTGCACACTTGGAGGAATAGGAAAAACAACAACAAACTAAACCAAAAGGAAGTAGAAAGAAGGAAATAACCAAGATTAGAGCAGAATTAAATGAAATAGAGAATAAGAAAGCACTGGAAACAATAAACAAAACCAAAAGCTGGTTCTTCAAGAATATCAACAAAATTGACAAACCCTTAGCCAGATTAACAAAGAAAAAGAGAGAACAGATGCAAATACATAAAATAAGGAATGAGCAAGGTGATATCACTACTGACCCCACAGAAATAAAGAGTATCATAAGAGGATACTTTGAAAAATTATGTACCGACAAGAATGATAATTTAGAGGAAATGGACAAGTTTCTAGAAACTCACAACAGCCTACATTGATAAAAGAAGAAATAGATGAACTCAACAGTCCAATTACAAGTAAAGAGATAGACTCAGTCATCAAAAACCTCCCAACTAAGAAGAGTCCAGGACCAAATGGCTTCACAGCTGAATTCTACCAAACATTCCGGAAAGAGCTAACACCAATTCTACTTAAGCTCTTCCAAAAAATAGAAGTAGAAGGAATATTGCCTAACTCATTCTATGATGCCAACATTATCCTAATATCAAAACCAAATAAAGATACCACAAGAAAGGAAAATTACAGACCAATTTCTCTAATGAACCTAGATATTAAAATCCTCAACAAAATACTTGCTAAACACATTCAACAACATATCAAAAGGATTATACACCATGACCAAGTGGGTTTCTTCCCGGGTATGCAAGGATGGTTCAATATAAGAAAATCAATCAATGTAATACACCACATAAACAGATTGAAAGAAAAAAATCACATGATCATCTCTATAGATGCAGAAAAAGCATTCAACAAAATACAGCACTCTTTCCTCATAAAAACACTACAAAAGATAGGAATAGACGGAAACTTTCTGAAAATGATATAGAGTATAGAAGAAAAACTCAAAGCTAACATCATTTTCAACGTTGAAATCCTAAAAGCTTTCCCTCTGATATCAGGAACTAGAAAAGGATGCCCACTAACACCCTTCCTATTTAACATTGTCTTAGAAGTACTTGCACGAGCACTGAGACAAGAAAAGGACATAAAAGGCATCCAGATTGGAAAAGAAGTAAAAAATTTCATTATTTGCAGATCACATGATCCTATACATAGAAAGCCCTGAGAAATCTACAAGGATTCCAGAACTTATAAAGGAGTTCAGTAATGTTGCAGGCTACAAGATCAATGCTCAAAAATCAGTAGCATTTCTGTACACCAATAATGAGCAAACTGAGGAGGAAATCTGGAAAAAAAATACCATTTACAATAGTACCTAAAAGAATCAAATACCTAGGAATAAATTTGAATAAAGATGTAAAGGACTTATATACAGAAAACTACACAACACTGTTAAAGGAAATCAAATAAGACTTAAATAAATGGAAAAATATTCCCTGTTCATGGATAGGAAGACTAAACATCATCAAGATGTCTATCCTACCCAAACTAATCTACAGATTTAATGCAATCCCAATAAAAGTCAACACTGTATTTTTTAAGGAACTGGAAAAACTAACCACAAAATATATTTGGAGAGGCAAGGGGCCCAAAATTGCCAAAGACATATTGAAAAAGAAAAATGAATTTGGAGGTATCACACTACCTGACTTTAAAACATAATACAAACTACAGTGATCAAAACTGTGTGATATTGGCACATGGATAGACCTACTGACCAATGGAACCAAATTAAGAGTTGTGATATAGATCCTCGCATATACAGTCATCTGATATTTGACAAGGCCACCAAGTCCACTCAGTTCGGACAGAATGGCCGCTTTAACAAGTGATGCTTGGAAAACTGGATATTCATATCCAAAAGAATGAGAGAAGAATACCATCTCACACCTTCTACAAAAATCAACTCAAGATGGATGAAAGATCTAAATATAAGAGCCAAATCCATAAAGACCTTGGAAGATAATGTAGGGAAGCATCTACAGGACCTTGTAATAGGAAATGGTTTCATGAACTTCACAGCCAAAGCACAAGCAGCAAGAGAAAAAATTGATAAATGGGATCTCATCAAAATTAAAAACTTCTGCACCTCAAAGGATGTTATTAAGAAAATAAAAAGGCAGCCTACCTAATGGGAGAAAATATTTGGCAACCATATATCTGATAGGAGTCTAATATCCTGCATATATAAAGAAATCCTACACCTTGAAAATAAAAGGACAAACAACCCATTTAAAAAAATGGGCAAGTGACCTGAAAAGACACTTCTCCAAGGAAGAAATACAAATGGCTGAAAAGCACATGAAAAAATGCTCAACATCGCTTGCTATCAGGGAAATGCAAATCAAAACTACAATGAGATACCATCTTACACCCATCAGAATGGCAGCTATTAAAAAAACAGAAGACACTAAATGTAGGAGAGGATGTGGAAGAATAGGAACCCTCATCCACTGCTGGTGGGACTGCGGTATGGTCCAGCCACTGTGGAGGACAGTTTGGCGGTTCCTCAGAAAACTAACAATAGATCTTCCATATGATCCAGCAATTCCACTGCTGGGTATATACCCAGAAGAACTGAAAGCAAAGACACAAACAGATATATGCACACCAATGTTCATAGCAGCATTATTCACCATTGCCAAAAGTTGGAATCAGCCCCGGTGCCCATCAACAGATGAATGGATAAGCAAAATGTGGTACATACATACAATGGAATATTACTCAGCTGTAAGAAGGAACAAAGTACTAACACATGGAATAATGTGCATGAATCTTGAAGACTTTATGTTGAGTGAAGCAAGCCAGTCACTGAAGGATGAACAGTATATGACCCCACTGATCTGAACTGAGGAAAGTGAGCAGTCTCTGAGAACCATTGTCTGAAAGATAGGTTAACAAGGGAGAGTAAGAGAAGAGCCTGCTTTGAGCCATCACCCATATGGACATAATCTATGGTAAAGGGATAGAGTGCGGTTGGATGTTGGGGGATGGGGCAGATGGGTGGTGGTGTTCCTGGGTTTGGTGGTACAGCACTGGTGGGTGGGTGGATTAGGAAGGGCAGGTTCAAATTCCCAGGGCATGTAACTGTGAATCTTGACATTCCATGGGTCGGGATAGGGTTGTATCATAGGCCCTGGGGCTCTGGAGGAAGGGGAATAGTTAAGATCTAATGGAGTGTTTGGTGGTCATGGGGAAGGTTTTTCATTACCTTACAGTAATGGACACAGGACATGGTAAATATCATCAAAATTATTAAAATGCATCATATAAATTGTAACCTATACTGTAAATCATTGACAATGTTTAGTTGCTATATTTTGCTTTCTGTATAACAGTTATAACAATGCTAACATCCAAAAAAGGGGGGGGGTAAAATGGGGTGGGGTGGCTTGGTATCTGTGAGTCTCCGGCACTCCATGCGTGAGTTTGCTGTGACCTAAAATTTCTTTGAAAATTAAATGAAAAATTGAGAGACAATGGGGTTTGAGAGGAGGAAGGTGTCACGGCACACCAGATATCCGATAACACAGTGATAAAAGGAAGGAAAAAAAAAAAAAGAATATATATATATATTTTAAAGGCATTTCTTTTGCTTTTTTCCCCATTTTTTTGGAATGTCCCAATCCGCTAAATATATTTTGTTTTGTTTTGTTTTTTGTTTGGTTATTTGTTTTTTTTGCTTGTTTTTTTTTCCCTGAGTTTCCTTATGTTTGTCTCTTGCATGTAAGCTTATCATAGTTGTTTCTTTTTCCTAGTAAGTGTATTTGATTATTTTATGGACTCCATGTTCATGGAGGATTTGGATCACAGAAGGGTTACAATGGGTACTGCAGGAGATTATTGGTGGGGGTTGTCTGGGAGGGGGGTTTCATGGGAATTATTTCATACAAATATACATGAAAGATATACAAAATCGTTCAAAAGATCAAAAGATGGGGCATGATCATGATGGGTGGACATTCACACAATAAATGAGGGAATCTGAATTACTAGCATGGAGAGCTCTGCCACAGTCTCCAAGGGAGCATCAATAGTCCTCTGAGTGCAGGGACAGTGTCTGTCAAAAGAGGATGACCCACTGATGTGTTCTTTTTATTGATGACTACCCTTGTGAGTCTTTGCTCTTGTAACTGAGACTTAGCCTGCAGTTGTGGGGTGCCTAAGGGTTGCCACCTGAGAGCCTCCTTGTTGCTCAAATGTGGCCTCTCTCTAAGCCAAACTCAGCATATGATTGCATTACCTTCCCCCCAACGTGGGACATGACTCCCAGGGATGAACCTCCCTGGCAACGAGGGATTAATACCAAGTGTCACCTGGCAACACAACTGGAAAAAGACCTTGAATAAAAGGGGGGAAAGGTAAAGACAAATGAGTTCAAGTGGCTAAGAGACTTCAAAGAGATTCGGGAGGTCATCCCAGAGGCAACTCTTATGCACACCTCAATAGGAGCTCATAGAACATCTAAGTGCCTATCACCCCACACAGAGGGGCTCTTTAGACCTCTGGAGACACCCAGGTCCTATATAAGGGGGGATAGCCCCAGAGACTGATGCCTTATCAGTGGGCTCTATTTTGGAATCTGTGCTCCTGAGAATGACAGAATTGGACTCAAATAAGTCTTTCCTGCACATGGTTCATCAGTCCCTTCTATTCAAACCTATATGTGATGCTGGAGTTTTTTGGTATACTTCCAGAGACTGGAGCCTCTGGCCTACCTATGTGCCAGGTGTGCGTGGAATCTCGGTGGAGCTGCAACTCCTACCCTACAGCTCAATGGACTCATCCAAGTCACCTGGTGAGGAGACAATGATGGGCAACGGCCATCCCAGGGAATGGAGAGGGCCTGCATCTGCAGGCAGGATCATCCCACCCACCATATCCATGGGATATAAGCCCTCTCTCACTTGGAGGTGGAGTGGACATCACCATCTCAGTCCCCTCAGGATTGGGGGAAGAACTATGGACTAGAGTGGACTTGATGGTATTCTGGGGTACACATACTGTGATTCTAGCAATGGAAGAAATTATAACAATGAGGTGGAGCCAGTGGCCACTTGACACTTTTGGGGCAGGGAGGGGACGAACAGTTGAAATACAGGGGCTTCTTTGGGATTTGGAGGTTGTCCTGAGTACCGTTGTGGCAACAGATGTAGGCCATTTTAAATCAGCACACAGCATTCAGAATTGTGTGGGAGAGAGTGTGGTCTACGATGTGTACTGTGGTCTATGGTTGGTGGCAAGGCCCCAGGATGTATAAGTCCATTGAGGGTGGTGGGCCACACTTGTGGGTGATGTTTGGGTGCGATGTGGTGGGAGGTGTGGGAGGTGGGCAACATGGGGATCCCAGTGGGTTCCACTAATATTTTAGGTAATCTGAGCACCTCTTAAAATATATTTATAGATATATAAATAACATTTTTGTATGTAAATGCACATATATACATATATATTTATATATCATTTTACAAATATTGGTATGTATTGTGAAAATTTTGATTTTTACCCACAATAAAAAATAAATTAATTAAAAATAAAATAAAATAAAAATGCTTATTCTAGCAACCTATATACAACATTAAAGTTTCCATTTTCAACACTTGCAAATATACAATTCAGTGGTGAATTATATTGTGATGTAATATCATTAACACTATTCATTACCAAACTTTTCCATCAGTGCACTCATATAATCTGTATCAATTAAGCATTCTTTCCTAAGGCTGGCTGCCAGTGATCCTTAATCCTTGGCTTTTCTATCACATGGAAATACACATGGTTATTCAACTCTAACATGGCCTATTATCTAACTCTGTCTTTGCATATTTTAATTATTTCATGTGAGTGAGATCATACAATATTTGTCCAATGGGTCTTACTTTTTGAGTCAACATGAGGTGTTGCATGTTCACCCATGAAGTTGCATGTTTGAAAGACTTGTTCATTTTTATTCCTGTATTAGTCCACTGTGTGTATATATCACACTAGATTATCCATTCATCAGTTTTGGACACTTGATTTGCTTCCATCTTTTGGCAATACTGAAAAATGCCACACTGAATATTGGTGTGCAAATATCTGTTATAGTCCTTGTTTTCAATTCTGCGTTTATATCTAGAGGTGAAATTTCTGTGTCGTATGTTAATTCTATGCATAACTTTCTGAGGAATCTCCAAACTGTTTTCCACAGCAGCTGCACCAGCATCATTTTCCATACCCACCAACAATGAAAAAGTGTTCCCATACTCCACATCTTCTCCAAAACTTGTTATTTTTTGCTTGTTTAATAGTAGGCATTCTAGTGGATATGCAATGGTATCCCATTGTAGTTTTGATTTGCATTTCTATAATGGTTAATGATATTGCCCATCTTTTCATATCACACTGGCCATTTGTATGTCTTCTTTGGAGAAATATCTATTCAAGCCTATTAGAAATATCTATTCAAGTCTAATGCCTATATTTTAACTAGTTTTTTGTCTGTTTTGGCTGAGATTTCTTACAATATTCTAGATAATAAGTCCTTATCTTACATGATTTCCAAATATTTTATCCACATATGCAGTTTTTTAAACTTTCTTAATAAAATATTTTGATACACAGAAGTTGTAATTTTGATGAAATTCAATTTGTCTATTTTTTTTCTTTTGTTGCTTGTGTTTTTGGTGTGAAGGCTAAGAAACTATTCCATATCAGAAGTTTTTGAAAAGTTTCTTTACGTTTCTTTGTAGGAGTTTGCCTTAATTTCCTGGCTGCTAATATTAATATGATAATGTGGGTTGGCTTAATTGATGGGAATTTATTGGCTTACAGCATTGAGTCTGAGTGAAGCCTCAAAATGAGTCATCAGCAAGGTGATTCATTTTTCCCCTAGGCTGGCTGCCAGTGATCCTTATTCCTTAGCTTTTCTATCACATGGCAATGCACATGGCTATGTCTTCTCCTTTTTCTTCTATGTTCTATTTACTTTCAGCTTCACCTAATACTTTCTCTCTATGCTTGAGTTTCATTCTTTTTATAGAAGGCTCAAGTAATCAGATTAAATCCTAAATTGATTCAGTTGACCACAACTGACCTAAAAATGACATCTTCCAAATGTCCTATTTACAATTGGATCCATAACCACAGGATTGGATTTAGATTAAGAACATATTTTGGGGTGTAAAATACAACTCTTTTTAAAGTTTTATAATTGTGCTCCATATGTTTAAGTATTTGATTCATTTTTGGTTAATTTTTGTATATAATGAGAGGTAGTGGTCCTCAATTTGCATGTAGCAAAGCAGTTTTCCCAACGCCATCATCGGAGAGACTATTCTTTCACTACAGATTGGGCTTGACAACTTTCTCAAAAAATCACCTTGTCATTGTCATGAGAGTTTATTTCTGACCTTTCGATTCAAATCTATTGTTCTATATTTCTGCACTTGGGCCAGTATCATGATTTTGAATATTGTAGCTTTTTAAAAAGTTGTAAAGTTGGAAAGTGTTATTCTTACAACATCCTTGTATTTTAAGATGATTTTGTCTATTTGCGAACCCTCACCTTTCTATGTATACTTGACGATTGTCTTTTGCATTTCTGCAAAGAAAACTTTGGGAATTTTGATTGGATTGTGTGGTACCTAAAATTCACATTGGGCAGAATTGACAACAGTATTTAGTATTCCAATCCTTAAACATGGAATGTCCTTTCATTATTTTGGATTTCTTTGATTACTTTCAACATTGTTTCATACTTTTCTTTGTATCTATTTTACATACCTTTGGTTAAATTTGATCCTAGATATTTGATTTTTACTTGTTATTGTAAATGATATTTTTTAACTTAATTTTCTCTTCAAATTTTTCATTACTGTTGTAACGAAACATCACTGATTTTTGGGTACTGTTCTTTACCCATCCAGTTTGCTGAACTGTTCTTTCTAGTAGCTTTGTTGTGGATTTTTCATAATTTTCTATATATATGGGAACATGCCATCTACAAATAGGAAGAGATGTGCTTCCTGATTTACATCCAAATTTGGATGTTTTTATCTCATTTCTTTGCATAATTATTCTGGCTAGAACTTCCACTACAATGTTGAATAACATTGATGACATTGGGCATCTTTTATTGTCCCTGTACTCAGGGGAAAATCTTTGCCTTTCACCAGTGATTGTGACAGTAAATGTGGGATTTTCATATGACATTTATCATTTTGGGTTAATTTCCTACTACTATTCATTTTCTGATTTTTTTTTTAATCAAGAAGGTGTACTTTTTTGTCAACTGAATTTCCAAGTCTATTGAGAGAATCATGTGGCTTTTTTCTTCATTCTATTCATATGGTGAAAAGCAACAATTGATTTTCTCATTCTGAACTACCCCTGAATAGCAGGATAAATTTCATTTAATCACGGTATATAAATTTTTAAAGTTCTGTTGGATTCACTTTGCTTATATTTTATTGAGGGTTTTTGCTTCTACATTCAGAAGTAATATTATACCATAATTTTCCTGTGATATCTTATGTGGCTTTGATAATTGGGTGATACTGATGTCATTTTATGAGTTAGGAATTGTTATCTTGCTTCAATTTTTTGGAGTAATTTGAGCAGGATTGGTGTTTTAGAATGTCTGGTAAAATTCACCAGTGAAACAATCTGATCCTGGACTTTTCTTTATCAGGAGATTTTTAATTACTGATTATAATTCTGTCATTGTTATTGGTCTGTTGAAATCGTCTATTTCTTCTTGAGTCACTATAAGTAGTTTGTGTGTTTCTAAGCTTTTTTTCAATATCAACTAGGCTATCTAATTTGTCAGGTACAGTTGTTCATATTATCCATTTATAATCCTTTTTATTTCTGTGCATCAATAGTAATTTCTTTCCTTTCATTTCTGATTTAATTATTTGCATCCTCCATCTTTTTTACTATGTAGGTCTAGCTAATATCTTGTTGATTTTATTGATTCTTTTGCTTTCTCTGATCTTCTGTATTTTTTTAATAATAATTTTTATTTTATTTTTAAAAGATACTTACTTTAGATAAATGTTACACAAAAATTATAGGGATTCACATATGCCCCCCCTCCCACAACCTCCCACATAAACATCCTTCATTAGTGTGGCACATCACTTGCCATGGATATACACATCCTGGGGCTTTGCCTTTAAGCATGGAATATAGTTCACATTGTAGACCACTCTCTCTCCCCACAGTTCTGCATGTTATATGATGATATAAAATGGCCTATATCTGTTTTTGCAAAGTCACACAGGATAATACCCAAGTCCCAAAAAAGCCCCTGTTTTACAACTTCTTTTCCCTCTCCGTGTCCCCAAAGCATCCAGTGGCCACTGGCTCCCCATTAATGTTGTAATTTCTTCCATTGCTTTAATCACAATATGTCTATAACAGAATACCAGTAAGTCTACCCTAGTCCATAGCTCTTCCCCCAATCCTGAGGAGTCTGGGATGGTGATGTCCACTCCACCTCCAAGTGAGAGGGGGCTTATATCCCATGGGTAAGAGGGATGGTACCATCCTGCCTGCAGCTGCAGACTCTCTCCATTCCCTGGGATGACCATTGTCTATCATCATCTCATCACCAGGTGTCCTGGGTGAGTCCATTGAGAAGTAGAGTAGGAGTTGCAGCTCCACCGAGATTCTGGGCCCAGCTGGCACATAGACAGCCCAAAGACTTCAGTCACTGGAAGTATACCTACAAACTCCAGCACCACATATAGGTTTAAATAGAAGGGACAGATGGAACATGTGCAGGGAAGACATATTTGAGTCCAACTCTGTCACTTTCAGGAGCACAGATTCCAAAGTAGGGCTCATTGATAAGGCACCAAACTCCAGAGCAATCCACCCTGATATAGAACCTGGGTGTCCAGAGCCCTCAGGAGCCCCTTTATTTGGGGTGATATCCATATTGGAAGCCTATGAGGTCCTACTGAGATATGCATAAGTGTTACCTCCAGGGTAACCACCCGAATCACTTTGAAGTCTCTTAGCCATATGAACTCATTTGTCTTTACCTTTTCCCCCTTTTATTTGAGGTTTTTTCCAGTCGTATTGCCAGTTGGCACTTGGTAGTAATCTGTCTTTGACAGGGAAGCTCATTCTCGGGAGTCATGTCCCACACTGGGAGGAAGGTAATGCATTCATATGCTAAGTTTGGCTTACAGTGAGACCACATTTGAGCAATAAGGAGGCTCTCAGGAGGCAAACCTTAGGCACCCCATAACACTAGGCTAAGTTTCAATTTCAAGAGCAAAGACTCATAAGGCCAGTCATCAATAACAAGAGCCCATCAGTGGATCATCCTCCTTTGCCAGACACTGCCGCTGCACTTGAGAGACTTTTGCTGCTCCCTTGGAGAATGTGGCAGAGCACTTCAGGATGGGGATTCAGTATTCTCTCACTTATTGAGTGATTCTCTGCCCACTGTGACCATGCCCCATGAGCATTTGAACAAATGTATATACCTTTTATGTATGTTCAGGTGAACTTCTTCCCATGCACCCCCCCCATCCGTGACACCCCCCCACACCAATGATCCTCTCCTGCTCCAGTTGTAACACTTCTGTGATCCACAGATTCTTCAAATATGAAGCCAATACAATAACCAAATACAATTAATAGGAAGATGAAATAATAATGATAAGTTTAAGTGTAAGAGATAAAATACATGAAAATTAAAAATAAAATAAAATAAAATAAAATAACATTAAAGGATTTGGATACTCAAAAAATGGGAAAAAATTAAAAAAATTTTTTTGACATTTTGCTTTTTATAACTGCAAAATCTAGTGTCCAGTCTGTACAGTGGCACCTTCCCACTCTCACCCCCAAGTGTCTCACTATTTTTTATTTAATTTACAAAGAAGTTTTAGGTCACAGTAAAGTCACACAGAGAATACAAGAGACTCTCATATACCCTAACTCCTCCCCCTTTCCTCACCCTATATTAAAATCTTTTTGTATGTGGTTGGTAGCATTGTTATAACTGATATGCAGGGAGTAAAACAGAGCTACTAAAGATTGTCAATAGTTTACGGTATGGTTTACATTTTAGATAATAAACACTTTTAAAATTTTTGATGATATTTATCATGTCCTGTGTCCATCACTGTAAGGTAAGGAAAAACATTTCCACTGACCACAAATACCCCTGTTTGGTCTATTCTGTTCCTCCCTACCCATGCCCCCAGGGCCCACGACTACCCCCTGGCTTGACACATTGGATGACAAGATTCATAGTTACATGCAACAAGAGATCTTGACACACTGGCTTATCCTCCCCTATTAGGAAATGCCCTTGCTTTTAAGAGACACCCCCCTTTCTATTTCAGAGTGAATCGATCCCCCCAAAGATGGTAGTCAATCTCCTTCCCAATCATTGTGTGGGTCTCCACCCACTGATACAACACATTATGACAAAATGAACAATCACACACTCCCTAGAAGCCTGCTCCAGATGTGCCCTGTCCTGAAAGCCCCCCCCCAAAACCAACACCTTAAAACAGTGACACTTCCTTGTCATATTGCCATAAGAGCATTCCCACCTCTCTACTTTCAACTTCATACCCACAAATCCAAAGTGTTCATTTTGTCCTTCCCCCATCTCTTCCCCCAGTATCCTGGGTATTCTAACCCAACTTTCCCACTCTACCAGCCTGTCAACCCTGTACCACCAAACCCAATAATATCATTACCCACCTGTCCTACCCTTCAATACGCAACTACACATTATCATTTTACCATAGATTATGTCCATATGGGTGATGGCTTACAACTTTATCTTCTCTTTTTCTTTTTCTAAACCTATCTTTCAGAAAATAGTTCTTAGAGACTGCTCAATTTCCTTAATTTGATTCAGTGAGGTCATGTACTGTTCGTCCTTCAATGCCTGGCTTGCTTCACTCAATATAAGGTCTTCAAGATTTATCCATGTTACCCCTTGTGTTAGCACTTTATTCCTTCCTACAGTTGATTAATATTCCATTGTATGTATATACCACATTTTGTTTATCCATTCTTCTGTTGATGGGCACCTGGGTTGATTCCAACTTTTGGCAATAGTGAACAATGCTGCTGTGAACATTGGTGTGCATATATCTGTTCATGTCTTTGCTTTCAATTCTTCTGGATATATACCCAGCAGTGGATTTGTTGGATCATATGGAAGATTTATAGTTAGTTTTTTGAGGAACCACCAAATTGTTTTCCACAGTGGCTGGATTATTCCACAACACTAACAACAGTGGATGTGGGTTCCCATTCCTTCACATCCTCTGCAACCCATATAGTCTACTGCTTTTTAATAGCTGCCATTCTAATGGGTGTAAGGTGGTATCTCATTGTAGTTTTGATTTGCATTTCTCTAATAGCTAGCAATGTCAAGCATTTTTTCATGTGCTTTTAGCCATTTGTTTTTCTTGCTTGGAGAAGTGTCTTTTCAGTTCACTTGCCCATTTTTTAAATGGGTTGTTTGTCTTTTTATTTTTGAGGTGTAAGATTTCTTTATATATGCAGGATAATAGGCTCATATAAGATAAATGGTTGCTAAATATTTTCTTTCATTGGGTAAGCTGCCTTTTTATTTCCTTGATAACATCCTTTGAGGTGCAAAAGTTTTTAATTTTGAGAAGATCCCAGTAATCTCTTTTTTCTTTTGCTGCTCGTGCTTTGGGTGTGAAGTTCATGAAACCATTTCCTATTACAAGTTCCTGGAGATGCTTCCCTACATTGTCTTCCAATGTCTTTATGGTCTTGGCTCTTCTATTTAGATCTTTGATCTATCTCGAGTTGACTTTCGTACAAGATGTGAGATGTTGATCCTCTCTCATTCTTTTGGATATGGATATCCAGTTCTCCAAGTACCACTTGTTGAAAGGCCATTCTTTCCCAACTGAGTGGACTTGGTGGCCTTGTCAAATAACAGATGACTGTATATGCGAGGATTTATATCAGAACTTTCAATTCGATTCCATTGGTCAATATGTCTATCCTGGTGCCAGTGCCATGCGGTTTTAACCACTGTAGCTTTGGAGTATGTTTTAAAGTCAGGCAGTGTGATACCTCCAACTTCATTTTTCTTTTTCAGTATGTCTTTGGCAATTCAGGGCCTCTTACCCTTCCAAAGAAATATTGTAGTTAGTTTTTCCAATTGCTTTAAAAAAATACAGTGTTGATTTTTATTGGTATTGCATTAAATCTGTAGATTAGTTTCGGTAAGATAGACATCTTCATGATGTTTAGTCTTTCTCTCCATGAACAGGCAATATTCTTCTATTTATTTAAGTCTTCTTTGATTTCCTTTACCAGTGTTGTGTAGTTTTCTGTATATATCTTTTACATCATTAGTTAAATTTATTCTTAGGTATTTGATTCTTTTAGTTACTATTGTAAATGGTATTTTTTCTTGATTTCCTCCTCAGAATGCTTCTTTGGTATACAGAAATGCTACTGATTTTTGAGCATTGATCTTATAGTTTGTAACTTTAGTGAACACGTTTATAAATTCTAGAAGCTTTGTTGACGATTTCTCAGGGGTTTCTACATATAAGATCATGTTTTCTTCAAATAATGAAATTTTTACTTCTTCTCCTCCAATTTGGATGCCTTTTCTATCTTTTTCTTACCTCAGTGCTTGAGCAAGTACGTCGAAGACAATGGTAAATAGGAGTGGTGATAGTGGGCATCCTTGTCTTTTTCCTGATCTCAGACAGAAGGCTTTTAGGATTTCACTATTGAAGATGATGTTAGCTTTGCATTTTTCATATATAACCTTGATCATATTCAGAAAGTTTCCTTCGATTCCTCCCTTTTGCACTTTTTTTATCAGGAAAGGGTGATGCATTTTTTTGAGTGCTTCTTCTGCATCTATAGAGATGATCATGTGATTTTTTTTCTTTCAATCTGTTTATGTAGTGTATTACTTTGATTGATTTTCTTATGTTGAACCATCCTTGCATACCCAGGATGAAGCCAACTTGGTCATGGTGTATAATTCTTTTAATATGTTGTTGAATGCGATTAGGAAGTATTTTATTGAGGATTTTAGCATCTAGCTTCATTAGAGAGATTAGTCTGTAATTTTTCTTTCTTGTGGTATCTTTGTTTGGCTTTGGTATTAGGGTAATGTTGGCATTATGGAATGTGTTAGGTAATGTTCCTTCTACTTCTATTTTCTGGAAGCGCTTAAGCAGGATTAGTGTTAGTTCTTTCTGCAATATTTGGTAGAATTCACCTGTGAAGATGTCTGGTCTGGGGCTCTTCTTAGTTGAGAGGTTTTTGATGACTGAATCTATCTCTTTACTTGTATTTGGACTGTTGAGTTCATAAACTTCTTCTCTAGTCTAATGTAGGCTGCATGTGAATTTCTAGGAATTTGTCCATTTCCTCTAAATTATCATTCTTGTTGGCATATAATTTTTCAAAGTATCCTCTTATGATACTCTTTATTTCTGTGGCATCAGTAGTTTTATCCCCTTTTTCATTACTTATTTTGCATATTTGCATCTGCTCTCTCTTTTTCTTTGTTAGTCTGGCTAAGGGTTTGTCAATTTTATTGATCTTATTAAAGAACAAGCTATTGGTTTGTTTATTTTTTCTAGTGCTTTCTTATTTTCTATTTCATTTAGTTCTTCTCTAATTTTTGTTATTTCCTTCTTTCTACTTCCTTTGGGGTAAGTATGTTGTTGTTTCTCAGTTGCTCCAGGTGTGTAGTTAGGTCTTCAATTTTAGCTCTTTCTTCTTTTTTAATATACGTATTTATGGCTATGAATTTCGATCTCAGTACAGCTTTGGCTGCATAAGTTTTGATATGTTGTGTTATCATTTTCATTCATTTCAAGGTAGTTACTGATTTATTTTCAGATTTGCTCCTTGATCCACAGTTTGACTATGAGTGTGTTGTTCAACTTCCATATCTTTGCGCCTAATCTGGTTCTGTGGCCCTTAGTGAATTCTAATTTCATTCCATTGTGGTCATAGATATAACTTTGTATAATCTCAATCTTTCTGAATTCATTGAGAGTTGATCTGTGGCCTATCATGTTGTCTATCTTGGAATATGATCCTTGTGCACTCAAGAAGAATGGATATGTTGCTGTATTTGGGTGTAGCATTCTGTATATTTCTACTAGGTCCAGGTCCTCTAATGTATTATTTAGAATCTTTGTTTCTTTATTGATTCTCTGTCTAGATTTTCTTTCTAATGTTGATAAGTTGTGATAAAGTCCCCACTGTAATTGTAGAGGCATTTATTTCTCCACTTAATTTTCCATTGTTTTCCTCATGTATTTTGAGGGACCCTTTTTAGGTGCATTAATGTTTATAATTGTTCTCTCTTCTTGAAAGATTACCCCTTTTACTAATATATAGAGTCTGTCTTTGTCTCTTAAATAGTTTTGCTTTTAAAACCTATTTTGTCTAATATTAGCATAGCTACTCCTGCCCTTTTTTGGTAATTGTTTGCTTGTAAAATTTTTTTCCAGCCATTCACATTCAGCCTCCTTGAATCTCTGTGTCTAAGGTGGGTTTCTTGTAGACATATTATAAATGGATCGTATTTCCTTAACCATTCTGCCAATCTGTGTCTCTTGTCTGGTGATTTTAATCCATTAACATTTATTGTTATTACTCTCAACGAATTCCTTATATCAGCCATATTTTCTTTGGCTAATGTATGTCATATGTTGTTTTTATTTCTCATTTTGTCTTTTTAGTTGTTTTTACTCTCCTCCAATTCTTTCTCTCCTGTTTTTTCCTTACAACCTCTTGAACTTCCTTTTGTATTTCTTGAAGTGCAGGTTTCTTATTGGCATACTCTCTTAATTTCTGTTTCTCTGGGAATATTTTGAATTCTCCATCATTTTTGAATGCCAGCTTTGCTAGATAGAGAATTCGTGGCTGGATTTTTTTTTCTTTTAGTACCTTGACTATGTCATACCACTGTCTTCTTGCCTCCATGGTTTCAGATGAGAAATCAGAACTTATTCTCATTGAGCTTCCCTTGTATGTGTTGGTTCTCTTTTCTCTTACTGATTTGATTATTTTCTCTTTTTCTTGAGCATTGGACATTTTGATAATAATATGTCTTGGAGTAGACTTGTTGGGATTGATACTGTTTGGGGTGCGCTGCTCTCCCTGAACGTGTTCATCCATCTCCCTCAATAGGGTTTGAAATTTTTAGCCATTATTTCCTTCAATACTCCTTCTGATCCCTTTCCCTTCTCTTCTCCTTCTGGGATGCCTAAAATGTGTATGTTTTTGTGTTTTGTGTTGTTGTTTAAATCCCTACATCCCTGCTGGATTTTTCCTATCTTTTTATCTACTATCTGTTTGGTTTCAGATTTACTGTCTTCGATATTACTAATTCTTTTTTCTGCCTGTTCAAATCTTCTGTTATGTGAATCCAGCATCTTTTTGATTTCTTGGATTGTGCCATTCATCAGCATCATATCCATTTCCTTTTTACATATGTTTACAATTTCTTCAGTATGCTATTCCAGTGTCTTCTTAATATCCTTAATTTCTTCCTTCACTTCATTAAGTTGGTCCATTATATTTGTTTGGACAGCTTTGGTTAGTTGTTCAGTGTTCAGCATATTTTCCTGGCTTTCAGTTTTTTCATTGGATTGGTCCATGTCTTCCTGTTTCTCAGTATGGTTTGTAAATTTTGTTGCCATCTGGTCATCATTTTTTCTTGATGGGTTTAGTCAGTTGATTAGCTTCTCTCTCTGCTCTAGAATTTTATTTAGCTGGTTGTTCTGTGTGTGTGTTAAGTTTTCTTTGACACTTTGTTATTCTTGTTCTATTTCCTTGCTTATGTCTATGTTTCCTTAAAGGAAAAAGTTTAGGGCCAGAGGAAACAAAAGAGGTAAGAAAGAAAAAAGGATAATAGTAATATTGATAAAAGTTTAAAAAGGGACCAATTCAGACATAGTAAAATTAATATTTAACTCATGTAGGCAGTGTAGCTTAATAGAGAGAAAATAGTGGAGTACCTGTAAAGGAATGGGAAACCAAATGGAGAAAAATATATAGAATGATTTAAAAGACCAGAATGATGAGGAGAGAGAGAAAGAATAAAGAATGAGCTGACAGGAAAAATTTAATAAAAAAAGAAAAGAAAAGAAAAAAGAATAGACAACAATAGAATTTGACACCTGTGAAGCTGAGGAATAATGAAAAAAGGTAGAATGTAAGAACCTCAACAGAAAGCAGAATGTAGAAAGATGAAGGAAGGAAAAGAGATAGCATTGGTAGACAAAATCAATATACACAGAGAATGGCAAATCAAGGAAGAAGAAGCACAGCAAAGAAGAAACAAGCTAGCAGCACCTAATTTTTTAAAAAGTTTGGGTGTGGGGAGGAAAGAGGAAATAAAAGCAAGAAACAACAAACAAACAAAGAAAACCAAACAAGCACATGAGCAAGCAGTCAAACAAAGCCAAGGAAGAAGAGTATTACTTCTTGGGCCCTTGTGGAGCCTCTCAGCCTGCCTGTGCTCATCAATCAATTATCCTGCAGGCTTCTCTCTGCAGGTTTTGAGGCAGATTTTATCAATTAAACTAAGTTAAATTTCTTTTTAAGTAACCTTTTTCTTTCTTTCATTCTTTCTTTTCTTTCTTTCTTTCTTTCTTTCTTTCTTTTTTTTTTTTTTTGGAGAAATAAGGGACCCAAAAGAAGGCTTCTTCTGGACGCCCCTCTCCACTGAGGACACCCTAAATAGGATCTTGGAAACTTATCAAACACTTCCCACTGCCTGACCACCCCCCCCAGGGGTGCTGAACCTCTGATACTAAGTTTGGATCTATAAAAATGGCTGACTTCAACTTATCCCGAGCCAACCCTCTGTATCCCAGGGCAGTTAGGTAAATCAGGCTTCCTCAGCAGATTCGCCCCTCCCCTCAGCCCGACACTACTTCAAGACAGCTGGTTTGCTCCAAAAAGCTGCAAGGGGTTCCAGACAGCCAAACCCACAAAAAGGAAACCCCTCTGCACCCTCTGCCAGACCTTCTCACCCTCGGAGAATGCTTCCTCTCACCAGGATGCTGGCGAGAGTTGGGACTCACCCTACCCCTTTGTCCTGTGGGTGAGGTTTAGCCATCTGTGTCCACAATTTCCAGCTGGGGAAAAACTCATGATTTTATCTTGAGCAACTACCTCATTGTCCAGCTCCTTCCATATCGATGTCCCTGATGTTCTCACTCCATGGGCTCCCAGAACAGACCACTTGACAGGAACCTGTCCCCAATCAGCCATCTTCTGTGAGAGATGGTGAGTGCCAACCTAAATCGATGCCATCTTGCCCCCCCCAGAAAGCTGAATAATTATTTTGAAGATAAACCACTTATCCCCAAATCAAGCAATCTCACTCTTTGATATTTACACAAGAAAAATGAAATCATGTCCACATAGAGACATGTAAGCCAACTTTCGCATTACAGAATTGGAAACAATCGACATTTCAATAAACTAGGGAATAGACAGCCTAACTGAGGTAAATAAGTACAGAGGAATGGACCTCATCAACAAATAAGAACAACCTATTTATATATTCAAGTACACCAATGGATCTCAAAAACATTATGCTGTGGAAGAAGCCAAACTCAAAATGTTACATACAATGTAATTCCACTTGGATCATGTTCTGGACAGAGCAAAATTATAACAATGAAGCAAACATCTGTGGTGGGCAGAACTGGTGGTAAAAGGAGGTGACTGAGTGCAGAATGGTTGAGGGGAGATTCTAGGGTGATGGAAATGCTCTTTAACTTGATTGTGGTCACACAAGTACATACTTTTTTCTAAATTCAAATAACTGGCACATGAAAGTGATCTATCTATTGCATTTAAATTAAAATAACTCTAATTGTAAAACAACCTGTTGTATAAATTAATCTCAACTTCAGACTAGGAGTTAGCTTTATAGGGGAGACAGTGACTGGAAGACAACAGAAATTAATCTTATGTAGTTTTGTCAATATTCTACCTCCTGGTCTTAGACCCATTTGCATGGTTATTTTCAGGTCATGAAAATTCATTTGGGTTTATATTATGATATTTGGATTTGTATGTATGCATATTAATTATCTTTTAAAAAATAGAAGAGGAAACAAATCCTAATTCTGTTCTACATATTCTAATAAATTCTATAAACCCCTCATACTTAAATGCTTTTTGAATCAATCTTTTCATCTTAGTAATTCTCCTATTAATGAGAAAGGGTATGTGTTTTTGCCATGTATTAATTTTAAATTTGTATGATTCAAGATGTTTGAAATTTGAAAAATATAGTTTAGCATATTTTAGGTCTTTCAGTGTCCCTTAAATTTTAATTGTCTTCATTATTTCAAAATGATTTTTCTTCATAATTATCCTTTACATTTTTCTTTCCTAATTGTGCTTTCTATACTGACTAATCACTCTTGCATTTCAAAATTATTCTCTATTTTTGTTATTGGTTTTATTTTTGTTAATCTCTAAGTTATTTAAATCATGATTTCATATCCTTCTGATATCTATCAGTATTAATTTAGATTAATGTCAATTTCTTGAAGCTTTAACAATCACTTTTTATTTTTATGTTCTTTTGCTATAATATATTATGGTACTTATTTTCTTGCCATATAAACTTTCTAAAACCTATATCCTACAGCACTTCCTTCCTTGTTTGCAAATTTCCTTATAGTGTTTCTGCTCTACTTAATTTTCTTCTGCTTGCCTTGTTTCAGTTTCATTCCATTTTATTTTTAGTATTTTTTTCTTTTTTCTTTTCCAAATAGAGTGTTTATTCAAATATGGCAGGCTTTATTGTCTGTTCATCTTTTAATGTGTGTTACCCATCCATTTTCCCCATGGGATATAAGCATCCTCTCAATTGGAGGTGGAGTGGACATCACCATCCCAGATGGGGGGAAGAGCTATGGACTAGATCAGACTTACTAATATTCTACTATAGACATATTGTGATTCAAGCAATGGAAGAAATTACAACACTGATGTGGAGCTAGTAGCCACTGAAGGCTCTGGGGGCAGGGAGAGGGAAAAGCAGTTGTAATACAGGAGGTTTTTCAATACTTGGGTATTGTCCTGAGTGATATTGCAATGACAAATATAGGCCATTTTATATAATCATATAGCATGCAGAACTGTGTGGGAGAGAGTGTAGTCTACAATGTAAACTATGGTCCATGCTTAATGGCAAAGCCCCAAGATGTGTTTATAAATTGCAATTAATGTACCACACTAATGAAGATGTTTATGTGGAAGGTTGTGGGAGGTGTGGGAGGTGGGGCATATGGGAATCCTATAATTTTTGTGTAACATTTATATAATTTAAGAATTTTCAAAAAAATAAA
Organism: Tolypeutes matacus; assembly: GCA_026826555.1. Classification (NCBI taxonomy): domain Eukaryota; kingdom Metazoa; phylum Chordata; class Mammalia; order Cingulata; family Chlamyphoridae; genus Tolypeutes; species Tolypeutes matacus. The sequence goes on along the minus strand of JAKSZT010029587.1, from coordinate 2,101,011 downwards.
AAGTAAATTAAAAAAGTAAAGTGGGTTACCGAAAAGAATTCTTAGCCATATTTTGCATCACTACTTTCAGATTTTTCTTCCAATGCCACTTCATCATGGAGGCCAATTACACCCAATGTAAAATATGTGAAACCCCTATCACAACACCATATTTTATCCTGAAGGTGTTTATATTCCATGGCATTTTTATTGTTGCATATCAACCCACTATATACCCCTCAAATATATTTTAATAAGTAGCATATCAAGACATCTAGATAATTGAAAAATGTAAAAATTCTGTTGGTTCTCTCTTGCCTACAAGGCTTAATTTCTCTATTTGGGTCCTACTTGTGTTGGTATGTGTGTGTTTGTGTTATTAATTATTCTGAGTAAACTATAAGTTAATATTCTGATTTCACAAAATTACACTTATGAAGACCTCCAGAGCCTTGTACTTTTGATACTTCCAATTCTACATGCCTATGTCTTTTTTTGTAATTTCATTATCACTCTGTATAATAATCCTCTGAATACACTCAAAATGTATTCCTTATTCCCTGCAAATACAACTCTTCATAATTTAAGGAGATTAGAAGTATGATGAAATTGGATCACTATAAACATATGTACTAAATCTTACAAAAGATACATTATGGTGTAATATTACAGCAATTTTGCATATTTACTAAGATTTTGCAATATAGTATGATTACATTGCAAAGATGAGGAAACTGGGCCTCAGAGAACTTAAGTGCTAACCCATGTCAGCTTGTCCTATAAATTTATGTGTCATAAATTAAGATTTCTAATATAGCATTAAAGCATATATGTAAATATTTTCTAAACTTCCATTTTAAATGAGAGGCAAAAGAACTCTATTTATTCAAGAAATATCAATGTGTATTGTTCCAGAATCATTTACTTTTGAGTAAATCATCATATTGTTTCTGAGAAACAGAATATAAATGGATTTTATTCCCCTTGGGGCATCACTTCTGGGTTACAATAGCTGTGTAAATGGATATAAACAACCTCAATAAATCATAGTAATGGTGTGAAATAAATTTTCATTTGCTGTTCCACAGGTAAGATGAAATTTCAGAAAATTTTCAGAATAATTTAGGAGACAGAATGTCAACTATCAGATTGAGATTCTTTGTACTAACAATTTAGTACTTGTCTATTGTCTAGGTGCCTAGGAAATATTAATAAAACCAGATTCATGTAGAGTTCTATATAAGCATTGGAACTATTAATAAAACCAGATTCATGTAGAGTTCTATATAAGCATTGGAACTCCATACTTATTGGAAAACAACAAAGAAAAAAATAAAATGTAAACTTTATTTTAGCAGTGGTAAATAAGAGCTCTCAAAATTGGGTGGTTGTTTTCATTGACCAACGGAAGAAGGCATTCCAGTTCAAAGTAAGAGCTCAGAAAGTAGGGTATAAACTTAAACACTTATGGGAATTTATCTATAGAGGGCGAGAAAACTTCAATTATTTGGTAGCTTACATTTTATCCTAATAAGGAAAATAAACAATAATTATTTTAAGCTTATTTTGCTACCTATGCAATCTAGAATCCATGTCAGATTGCCAGTGTTTCATAGTCTCTTAATGGTAGTCTCTTTTGTTCATTGTTTATTTCTCTTTTCTTAATGGCTTTGAAAATATCCTTATGCCTCAAGAATCATGTTTTGTTTTCTTTCATTATGGGGGAAATGAGTGGTTGCAAAAATAAAGCCATGGTGTAATAGGAAATAATATATGACTGTGAAGAGTCAAGTACATGGAGGGAGAACTGGAATTGAATCCTAGTTCTGGCATGTATTATCTGTGAGAGTTACTACAAAGATGAAATAAAGCATTGTATACAAAACTTCATTTGTGCAGCAAGTGCTCAATTATTGTTTTATTATTTCTCTCCTCCCTTGCACACTTAAAGTTTTAATGATGAGTCTGGGATAACTTGACTTTTCTGTTTTCTAGTAAAATCATATTTATAGAAGTTACTTTAAATTTTCTAAATGTTGATCCATTATTATTAAATTCATGGAGAATCACAATCACTTCATAACTTTTGAGGCTTTTCCATACGTGCTAATATTGATTTACTACAACATAGAATAACTTTTCTTTAGACATTTTAAAAGTAAACTATTCTGGGGAATGGAAAGTTAGTAGATGATAACTAAACCCACAATTATAGCCATTTAAGTCATAATCTGAATTACTGGATTTAAAACAGCCAATGTTTGCATTCATATTATTAATCATATGTATAACTAAAGGATGGAATTCTTGGTTGAAGGCTCTAATCACATACATTTTTAATGATGAAGTTATACTTTTACTTTTGTGAGTCAATATCTGTGTTTAAATATAAATAAATAAATCAGATGACAAAAGTTCAATTATGTGAGTACCCATTTATAACCACAATTGAAATGTACAAAGGAAATTTTTTAAAATAGTTACTACTTTATATATTTAATTAATCTGCCTGGCCTTCATTATTGTGCCTGGTTGTTCATGAATTGCTGTTATGAAAGGTGTATAGTTTGGACGGAAAGCCTAATATCACATAGCTTTTAATCATAGAGCTGGTGAATGAACACATAAGTTTAGATTCCAAATTTTATTTTATTTATGTTTCACCATTGTGGATGCAGGAATATCATTGAAATAATAGCAAAAGTTTATTCAAGGCTGGTATTTTTCTTGTGAGTTGTAATCACATATAAAGAATAATTGATTGATTTAATCATATTCATAACATTTTGCATTTTATTTTTTTTAATTATGCCTTTACTTCATCTACATAAATTCTTTTACCTCAGCCTTCCTTCAGCTAATGTTTATATCTACTCCTCCCCTAATGAATCTTTTGAAATGAGAAAATAAAAGCCATTTGGTGTCCCAATCAAGGCATTAACACATTTTCAAATAAATGAAAAAAAAATTTTTTAATATACTAAAATATTTCATTACTTACAATAGTTGGTTGAGGGTTCTAATTTGTTTTGTTTCATTTTTTCATTTCATATTTGTAGATGTCTAAAATCTGTCTATTCTGACTCCTTATTTGAATATTTCTCTTTCTCTCCAACTCTTTTATCTCCACTAATTCTTTGCTTGATATTGGCAATTCTTCTAAGTGATCCTGACTTTATCTTCCTAAGAAGAACGTTGGAATGGAGCTTCCTTTTCCTTCTATAATTAGTTCTAATTCATATGGATTTCATCTAATTTGAGAGGATCCATGTCAGTATAGTAAAATTGTAGCTTGACTTATATTATAAATTTAAATGTTTTACATAATATTATGTGTCCTCAAAACTGATTTGAACTTCCTATGGGGTGAATTCATGAAAACAAAAATATACTGTAATAAATAATTAATAAAATCTTTCTTACAACCAGTGCTATATATGGGCTAGTAAAGAAACTTTGAATTATCATACTGGTAACTCTTTGACTCAATTTATTTGTTAGCACAATCCAGGAAAGACTTTTATTTTACTCTAAGTTCATTGTTTCCTGTCTTATATAGATATTATATCAAGTGCAAATATTTTTTTTAATTTTCACAGTATTATTTACTTATGGGTCTCTATTGCTACTTTAAGTATGACAAAGATAATAGTTATTTAGTTATTTCACTGAATGCATAGTCAACAATACTAAACAAATGTAATGCATTGAAAGAAAAATGCTTTCTTACTGCTTTCTTCTGAATTACTTTTACTAATCTTATCAGAGTTTCTGAAGAAATAGAAAAACATGGATTGTCAACTAATTAGACTTACAAAAGCAATAACATATGCAACTATTTAGCCAATAAATGACAACATAATGCTAAGTATTTCAGCAAGGCATTTGAATGATATAGGAACTCTCTTAATTCAATCATAGCATATCTTCCTAATAAATACTTTGATTAATTCTGTTTGGCAAAATCCAAGAAGATCTAAGGCAACTGGGACAGTTTTAGATTAGTTTGAAAAAGGTTGCAATACATGAGGCTGTGGCTGTGAGGGCAAACCTAATTCAGAAAGTATATTTAAACTAGTTTTAAAGATTAAATATTATTAACATAGTTTTGCCTTCAATATCTATTCCAGTCTTCTTAGATCAGTATTAATAGCTTCATTCTACAGGCAAATAGATTATAGCAAATCATTTATAGAATTGCTGAAAGATATAGACTTTGCTATTCTATTGCAATGATCAGTCCTCAGATACACTACTACCTTATGAGTTCAAATGTGAAAAGGAAAGTACTTTTAGCTGTCCACTTTGTATTTTAGTACGATTTAATATGAAAAAGCTAGTAGAATTCATTTGTAAATTAACAAGTTGACCTGTTGGCTTTGGAAATGACATGAGTTGAACAAATGACCCATAAATATTTGGACTGACAGCCTTCCTGATTTAGGCACCAGTCATCACTGTCATTCTAATAATGAATTAATTGATCTAGAGTTTGAGAAACAAATATGTGAATAATCCTCTATAGGGAGTCATATATAGAAAACAAATTTTAATAGTAACCTATGCATATTGCAATTAAAACAAACTTGCATGGCTTAATGCATTCAATTATTCCAGCAATTGGGAATATATCACAGTAACCTCCAATGGCATAATGATAATTGATGACCTATAGTCTTGAAATTTAGGATATGAATTACCAATTCATCTTTTTGGCTTGAACACTGAATTACTATATTAGGATATCATTTATGTACATCAAGTATTCAGAACATAGACACATGGAGGTAAATAAAGAGGCATTTGAGCAGTGCCTGAAATTTATGCCATAGCAAAGATGCATGAACAACCACCAAACTGTAACCTGTGAAAAACATTAAATTGATGCTTGGTATAGCTAGATATTCTGTTTTATCAGTTTTCAGCAAATGGAGAGCAGACTATTAAGAGGTTGAGATGTGAGGTCTCCTAAGACTTATGAACACAAGAAATGGTAGCTGATTGCATGAGAGAAAAGTACAAAAGAATGTAGAAATAATGAAAGTAAAGCCCCAGTGAAAAGGTTAGGTCATTTCAATGAGATGCAAGAACTAATGGGGTTATTGAGGAATATTGAAAACTTTGTGTCATTTTGTTATAATAGTTAAAATTTGATCATTTTTCTGTGATTTGATATTATTAGACTTTGAGTAACATTAAAAAAATCTAGGTTAAATGTAGATTGTTTTCCATTAAATATAAGAGTTTGGTATCCAAATAACTAGCATATTACTCATAATATCAATGACTTAATATACAAATGTTTGTGTGTTTGTAGTAAAATGAAGCATTAGCTGCAGAATAATTCCTGAAGCAATTTGGTTGTATATAGAGAGATTTTCATTTCTCTAAATCAAGCAGAAAACCTTTGTTAATAATGAACCTGTTTTATTAAAAGGAGATTTATTTTCCCATGAAGAGAGAAATGCAAGGATAAGTGATTAGTTTTTAATGTAAACTCCAATGAATGAACTCTCTCACACGTTGTTACAAAATGACCCAATAGAAAGGGTGTATCTCTTGGTATTTTCTCTACTGTGCTTGAATCATTGAGTAGTAATGAAAAGATTAAGTTGAGCCATCACATTTGAAATACACATTGAAAGGAATTGCAGATAAACTTGATGAAACTCTTTTAAAATAAAATATATGTGTGCTTGTGAGTGTGTATGTGTGTGTATAATATTGAGCACTCCCCAAGAAACTCTTTGAGAAAGGGAACTTATTGATATTGGTTTTCTTCACAGACTCTAGCAGTGTATCACATACAAAATACACAAGTAAAGATTGATCACATTTTGGCATTCATAAGGTTGCATTTATAGATGCATGCATTTATACACACATGCTGTTTTTTTTTTCCCCAACAACCTGTTTCTCTTAATGTATATTTTTAATGATGTATAACAATCAAAGATGAACATACATGAAGGAAGCCTAGAGCAGGAATCATAACCTTAGAAAATAAAAGGGGCATATATATTTATATATCACCCTACAAATATCGGTATGCACTGCGAAAACCTTGATCTTTACCCACAATAAAAAATAAATAAATCAAAAAATATAAAAATAAAAAAATAAAAATCAGTACATTCCTCATAAAAAAAATACAAAAGAATTCCCCTGTGTTTCATTTTTTTTCCTATGGTCCAAAGCTTATTAATTTTATTTTTATTTTTCCAATATTTCATAAAGTTTATTTATAAGGCAGAAAAATACAAATGAAGTTAATGAACTAAAATGAATGAATTCAACAGGGGTGAAACACTAAATATTATAATAATTATTCAAATAATCAATTTGTTGACAAAAAATTACAAAGCAAAATTGTAAATGGAGTGTGGCACAGGCAAATAGGATAGTCCATATCTTTTCCTTTATTTCTTTTTTTTTTTTTTAATGAGGAATGCACATGCTGTTTTAAATTCCTATGCTGCTTAATTATATTCTACAAATGGGTCAGTTAACTGTAGGTATTTATTCACTCATATTTTGAGGCTGAATAAATATCTAAATCAAGGCACGATCAAGATGATGCTTTCTGCCTGAAGACTGTGGCATTCTGGGGCTGGCTGCTGGTAATCATTGGTCCTTAACTTGTCATATGGCAAGGCACATGGTGGCTTCTACTGGTCTCTTTATTCTCTTCCAGTTTCGGTTGAATTCCACCTTCTTGCTTCCATGCTTTTTCTCTCTATGTCTGAATTTCATTCTGCTTATAAAGGACTCCAGTAACTGGATTAAGACCCACCTTGACCAAGGTGGGCCACAGCTTAACTGAAGTAACCTCATCAATAAGTCCTACTTCCAATGGATTCATAACCACAGGAATGGATTACATTAAAGAAACTGATTTTTAGGGTATATACAACTTCTTAAAACTTTCATCATGCATTAGTATGGTCATAGGTACAACTGAGGAAAGAATATTCTATAGATGTATCAGTAACTAATATTTAGTTTATGTAAGTTTTTCCTTTCAAATCAGAGTATATGATTAAGATTGATTATCATGAATATTTTTCATCAATATTGAGACATATATATTGAGCTGTCTTTTTCTGTTCTTTTATTTTTGTGAATTTGAAATCAAGTTGTAAAAAAATAAAAACTAAAAAGTAAAAGCTGAAAAAAATATTGAGACATATTAAACTGATTATGGAGAGCAGATGTGGCTCAAGCAGATGAATATTTACTTCCCAAACGGGAGGCCCCAGGTTTAATTCCCAGGACCTCCTAAAACAAAGAGTAAAATAACAAGCAAACAAACAGAAAACCCAACTCAGGGGAACTGATGTGGTTCAGTGGTTGAGCACCAGCTTCCCATATATGAGGTCCTGGGTTCAATCCCCAGGTCTGGTACCTCAAAAAAAAGCTGATTATGTTTTATTCATTTATTTTCCTACCAGACATTTTCATTCATTAATTTTAAATATGATGCTATTGTTTGTGTTGTTGTTGTTTTAGAAGCTACCAGGGATTGAACCTAGAACCTTGCATATGGTAAGCAGACACTCAACCATTGAGCAACATGCTCCCCTATGATGCTAAAGTTTTAATATTACATAAAACATCATGTTTTTCACACATTATATTTATTCTGGTTCTAATTTGTGCATTATTTTTATTTTGCAATTGAATTGAAAATGTATTCTTATTTAAAAAATATCAAGTAGTTTGCATAGTTATTTATTTACTATTTCACTTTTGCTACCTTGATATCGCATTAGGCTATCATGTTACAGCATTGAGATACACCAATTTATTTAAAAAAATACTTTTATAAGAAAAAAAAGTCTAATCTAACTGTTCTTTTTACATTAATATGTTCCTGCTTTTCTATCTGTAGGAATAAAAACATGCCACAGTGTACCTGCCTATCATAAGAATCTATTCCAGTTGTCTGAGTCTCAGTTCCACTAGGTATTTGTATGACTCTCTACTGATTACATTCAGGTTGTTCAAATGTGACCTTATCCTTGAAAAATTCTCTTTAAATTGTTTTTTAAGAGAGCAAGTCCTACTGTCTCCATGGACATCTTCCACTTAGTTTTTTTTTTTTTTTCTGTAACAGTTACCACCATCCAAATATATGAATTTGGTTAATTATTACCCCCTACTCCACATGATCAAGTGTCACTGTTGTAAGATACAACTTCTCACAATTTATCAAAATGCATGGCCTACCACCTGCTCAGAGCCTTTGCACTGGTGTCCCCGCTATTTGGAACACTTTTCTCTTATGAATATATATGGCTTATTCATACCTTTTGAAATCCTTGATTAAAGCCAACTTTTTATAGAGATATTCCCTGACCACACCATTTCTAGTGGTTTTGTTATGCTTTTGCACTCAAATCTCTCACACCCTAATGTGTCTTACTTTGTTTTTCATTTGTTATATATTGCTTTTCATATTCTAACATGACATATGAGTTAATTCTTTATATATCTCTGTATTACCAGCTAGAATATGGGGTCCAAGAGGTTAAATATCATTTAGTCTTTACTATGCTATGTAAACAGTATCTGGTACATTGTAGATATTCAATAAAATATTTACTGACTAAATGAATAATATGAGGTGGCATAATGGACCAAACACCTCTACTGTGTGAAAACTCCGGCAGTATAACACCTCCTGAAAATTTACTAATATATTTGATAATTTCACTTTTGTATAGCAACATTTGAAACTTCCTTTCCCAGCATCTATGATTTTTTATAAAAATTCATTATAATTAATCATATATTTCAAAAAATTTTCAAATTTTAACCTAAAGGGGCCACAGGATCTGAAAAAACTACTATACAAATATAATATTTTTAGAAGGTATCAGGTATTGAACAAAGGCCCTCATACATGAAAAGCAGGTGCTCAACCATTGAGCTACATCTGCTCCCCAATGAGAGTTTGTTTTGTCCTTTGTTTGTTTTTGTTTTGTTTTTAGGAATTACCAGGGATCAAACCTGGAACCTTGTACATGGGAAGCTGGTGCTCAACTATGAAGCTAAATCCACTTTCCTGTATTTTAAATTAATATTCAAAATATAAAAACTGCATGATCTCTCAATTTGAAAATTGAAAGAAATAAAACTAAACATTTCACTTTAATTTATTCTTTTTCAACTAGGAAATATATCTAACTCTGGAATGGATGACAACATGAATAGTGCATAGTTCTGCATATAAGAAAAAGTGACACTCAGCTGATTAATGAAAATATTAAATAGTAAAATCAAAGAATATAATGAACTAGAGTACAAAACTCTAACATCTTTGATATCAGAGGATGTTTTAAATCTTTAGACAGGTTTTGACTTCTTCCTTGTCATTATAAGTGGTAAAAGCAGACCCTTGCCATCATAAACAACTCTAAACCTGAACAAAATGCAGATGAAAACTGTTTACAATCATTGTCCATAAGATAGGGAAAATGTATGAGATAAGCCTCATGTGGACCCTGACTTTCTGTACTTCTGGCTGACTGGTGAGATACAGAGAACAAGCAAGGAACTAAAGTTTTTAGTATACAAAAAGGCAGAGATTGAGGTTTCTACAAGTTGAAGAAGTTAGAAAGTTAAAGATAGTGTATCCAAAGGAGTTGCCACAAATAGCAGTACTGAGATTCTCCGTAGGTCCTTAGCTGAAAGCCAAGCTGTATATGTGCAGATGGAGAATCAACATGTCTTGAAAAGAAAGGCTGATTCAGAGTTGAGTGCAGTCAGTAAATACCAGTGTTCAGGAAGTGATGCAAGAAACTATATTTATGACCTAGTCCATATCAAAAATATATTTGATTAACTCAGGCATGAATTTAAAATGTTAAAAAGCAAAAGCCTGTGTCATACAGAAGAATCTCACAGCCCCAAATATTCCTTGTGTTCCACCTATTCCCCTCTAAAAATAAAGCTTAATTCCAATAAAATAAAATAAACACACATTAAGCAAAGAACAATTTCCTGTAGTAAATATGATGCCCTAAGACTGAGGACAAAATGAAATATATTTTCCTTAACAAAGAATAATACAAATCCTGAGATATTCAAAAGGATTTCCAGGAAATTATTACCTGGCAGAACAAAACACAATGTCCATTAAAGAAAGAAAATGTAAAACAGACTCCTTACAATATATCATTCATAAAGTAAAGTATATTACAAAAAATTACCAAACATAAGACAATAAATAAAAGTGAAAAATATCACTGGAAAATAAAGTTAATAGAAACAGATTTCAAGATGAACCTAAATTTGAATCAGCAGCCTAGGACTTTAAAACAACCTTAAACATGGGTTTAACAAGTTAATTAAAAGATGATCTAATGAGGAAATATATGAGAAATCACAGCAGGAAAAAGTAGACTAAAATAAAAATGAATTAAATAGACATTCTAGAAAGAAATAGTAAAATGTATGATAATGATAAGTTTGCCAGAAGGATTCAACATCAGATTGGAGGCTATAGAAGAGAGAATCAGTGAATTTTAAACTAGGTCAATAAATGTTTTTCAGACTGAGAAGCTAAGAAAAACAACAAAAAGTGCAAAACTATTTAAATCAACAAGAACAGAACCTACATGGGTCAAATATTTCAATAAAAATTACTGAAATTTTGTAATAGTTGGAGAAAAACTAAACTTACAGATCTAAGAAATTCTGAAAATCCCAGCAAGATATATCCAATACAAAAACATACACACACAACTCTCCTCCTCCCACATAGAAGCACAAGCTAAAGAAAATGAAAGAAAAAAAGGAACACTTCAAAGCAGCCAAAGTGGGACAGGGATTTCACATAAAATGGCAAGATGAGGGATAGAGGCAGGAAGGTTAGGATGAGTGGGTAATGGGGAACATATTTATTATGACTGCAGTCCAAAAGGAAGCAATAAGACTAGAAGAAGACAAATCTACAAAATCTGAAAGGGCATAAAGAAATATAATTCTATACCTAGTGAAAATTTTTGTGAAACTCAAGTGTGATATAGAGATATTTAAGATAAATGAAAAATAAGAAAATTTGTGGCTAAAAGTGCTGTAGTAGAAGTAAAACTAAGGAGTTTGCCATCCCTAAAGAAAATGATGTGAGGAAAATGGAATCTACAAAAAGAAATGATAGCGGGGAGGCAAGATGGCATCGGTTTAAGTTGGTGTGCACCATCTCTTTAGCAAAAGACAGTTGATTGGGGACAGGATCCTGCCCAAGTGAGCTGTTCTGGGAGCCCTCAGAGTGGGAGCATTTGGGGCATTGATCTGGAGGGAGCCACACAGGAGATAGATTGCTCAAAATAAAACCATGAGTTTTTATCCCCATGCCTGGAAATCATGGACAGCTAAGCCAGTGGGCCCCAATTCCCACCAGCCACCCAACAAGAGGGAGCATTCTCCGAGTGTGGGAGGCTTCTGGCAAAGGGCAGACAGGGGTTCCTTTGGTGGGTTTGGTGCCTGGACCTCCTTGGAGCTTTGGGGAGCACACCAGCCACTTGAGGTGGCACCAGGCTGAGGGGAGAGGCAAATCTGCTGAGGAAGCCTGATTTACCTAACCACCCTGGTCAATTTAATAGTTCAGTGCAGAGGACTATCAGAATTTCAAATCCCCTAAAGGAGTCAGGCAGTGGGAAGTGCTTAATAAGTTTCCAAGAGCCTAATTAGGGTCCGTTGGTAGGAGGGGGTGGTTGAGAATCATTTCAGTGCCCTGAACTCAGCCATCAGGGTCCCAAATTGAATTTCAAAAGGGAACTCAACCTGGCCTGGAGAGGGGAGAGGAAATTTGCTCACACAGCTTGCTGAATCTTCCTGCCCTAGGAGAAGCAAACCTGCCCAAGGGAAAGCAACTGAATAGCTTTCTGAAGAGCTAATTGACCCAGTTAGAAAGGTAGCTTAGTGGAGGAGTTTCCACCTGGAATAAATGAGTCCCTCTTTCAGTTCCCAGCTCCTCTAAGAGTAGTGATCGACCAGGATATCTAACATCCAGCTGATACTTTAGGACAGGAAAAACAGACACATTATTTTTGTACTAGCTTCTTTTGGGTCCCTTATGCCCCCCCCAAAAAAAAATGTTTACTTAAAAAAAATTATTTACTTTACTCACTAAAACCCACCTCAAAACCTGCAGAGATATGTCTTAGAGGCATGTTCCAGGTGAACCCCTTCCCATGCATCCCCCCACAGAAGATGATGATGGACAATGCACATCCCAAGGAACAGATAATGTCTGCAACTGCTTAGCAAGATAGCTCTATCCATCTGCCCCATGGGATCTAAAACCCCTCTTAATTAGAAGCAGAGTGTGCATTACCCCCAAATCCTCAAGACTGGTGAATGAACAATGGGCTAAAGTAGACTTTTTTCTACTACTGACTTATTATATTTCTAGCAAGGGAAGAACTCTTTTTGATGTAACAGCAGTGGCCACCAGTGATTCTGAGAGATGGAAGAGGGAGGAATATGTGTAATATAGAAGCATTTTTGGCACATTGGATTTGTTCTGCATGACATTGAAGTGACTTATACAGGCCATTGTATATTTTGTCATAACTTACAAAATTGTGTGGGACAGAGTGTAAACTATAATGTAAACTGTAGTCCATGAGTAGTAGCAGTAATTCAATAAGGGCTCATCAATTGTAACAAATATGCTACACTAAAGAAGAATTTTGTTAATATGGGAAAGGGTGAGAAGGGAGGGGGGGAATATAGGAATTCCTTATATTTTTTTATGTACTATTTGTGTAACTAAAATTTCTTTAAAATAAAATAGACTTCCAGGAATATGGCATCTGAGTAGGTAGGCAAGGTTCAACTCTCACCAAAAATATTGGGAAAGGGACAAAAGCTATCTGAGGGATCTGATAACAGGATCTGCAGACCAGCAGAGTGCTGTGCATCACCCAAGAGGAGAGGGGCAGAGTGAAAAAGAGGCCTAAGGGAAACTGTGAGTTACTCACCTCTGCAGTTGGGCATGGCACATATACCACACTCTCAAGGTAAATAGCCTTGGTAAAATCCCTGGCACACTGCAGCCAACTGAGACTGGAAAGAATGTCCTCCTCCCTGGGAGGAAGAGGGATCTGGAAGAGGGCAGAAAGTGGTTTCTCTTCAGTGAGTTTTGCCGCTGAGTCCCCTTTGAAACTCAAATAGGTATAAGAGTGAGGAGAGATAGGGTGGGTGGAACAGACAGAATAAAACTTCCCCTACCAGGATTGAAGTATCCCCAAAGAGAGGGGAGGGGGAACTGAGCAGGCAGGCTGTCACACCCACCTGCTCTGGGAGTTAGAAGACAAGGTCAGTATGTGGACAAGTGTCTAAAACCTGGAAGACAAGAAAGACAGAGAGAGAGACAGGAAACTGTTAGAAGCCCAAATTGTCTGAGGGGAAAGAGAGCTGGGAAAGCTAGATAAGCTTTCAGAAGACTACCTAACCTGTGAAGTGGAGAGGAATGCTAGCCTCACTAGATCTGTGGTATCTCCTAATAGAAGGGATCCACAGATTGATCCAGTGGGTTATCACACACCCAACTGGCACCTTGTGACAGGGAACTTAAAGACTGTGATATTTTTGTTTTAGGTTTCATCATCTGTTATTTTATATTTATTATTCTTATTTTTTATATTTTATTTTTTAATTCTACATTTTATTCTCTAAAACCAGGTACCATACCTGTGGAGGATGGGTTGTAAGGTGATTGATGAGCACCGGCAGCCTAAGACTATTCCTAGGGGCCTAAGAAAGAAGACTGCTTTTTCTGGATTATTATTTTGTTTTTTTCTCTTTTCTGTTCTTTTTATTCTTTTCCTTATTTTTCTCCTTAATGTCTTTGTTTCATTTTTCCCTCTGCCATTGCTTTTCTTTCATTCCACATTCTCTTGTTTGGAATTCTTTTTTTTTTTTTCCCTCACCTTTCCGGTCTGTTATTTTATTGTATTTTATATCTTGTTTCATTTTTATTCCATCTTTTTTTAGTCTTATTCTTTTATATTTTTTATGAGTTTTCACTATTATTACTTATATTTTTTGACTCTTTTATGGATCCTTTTCTACCTATTTTTAAATTATTACTATTTTTCTTTTTCTCTTCTCCCTTTCCTTTTCTATGGCCTTAATATTTTTTCAAGGGAACATGGAAAACCTCAAGGAAATAGAATAAGTGGAACCAAGTGTCAAAGTGGAACCTTAACACAAAACAAAACAAAATAAAACCCTAGAGTTGAAAGAGAAGTTAACCATCTGAATAAGCCAATCAAGATAAATAGATGCCTAGATACCAATAAAAATTAAAAGCCATACTAATAAACAGAAAAAAACAAGGCCCAAACTAATGAACAAACTAAAAACAAAAACAACACAACACAAAAACAGAAACAGGAAGAGAAGCAGAACGTGGAACAAATAATTGAACTGTGGTCTATGCTTAGTGGCAAAGCCCCAGGATGTGTATATCCATTGCAGGTGATGTGCCACACTAATGAAAGATGTTTATGTGAGATGTTATGAGAGGTATGAGAGGTGGAGCTCATGGGAATCCCTGTAATTTTTGTGTAACATTTATGTAACCTAAGCATCTTTTAAAAAATATATGAAAAAAATAACATTTATGTAAACAAATGCAAAAATTTAAAAAAATAAAAAATTGATGATGTCCAAACAAATATCATGAATCAACATAATGAAGTGAAGGAAGAGATAAAAGATATTAAGAAGACACAGGAGGAACATACTGAAGAAATCATAAACATACATAAAAAGTTAACAGATCTGATGGTGATGAATGGCACAATGTCAAAAATATGCTGGAAGCATATAACAGCAGATTTGAACAGGCAGAGGAATGAAATAATGACATTGAATATAGGACATCTGAAATCACATAGATAATAGAGCAGATAAAAAAAGGGGAAAAAATTCAGCAGGGACGCAGGTAATTGGATACCAACATGGAACATGCAAACTTATGCATTATAGGCATCCCAGAAGGAGAAGAGAAGGGAAAGGGGGCATAAGGAGTGTTGGAGGAAATAATGCCTGAGGGACATGGATGAACATGTCCAGAAGCTCAGTGCACTCCAAACAACATAAATCCTAACAGGCATACCCCAAGACATATACTGATCAAATTGTCAAATTCTCAAGACAAAGACAGAATACTGAAATCAGCAAGGGAAAAGAGATCCATCACATGCAAGGGAAGCTCATTAAAATTAAGCACTGATTTCTCATTTGATACCAGGGAAGCAAGAATTCAGTGGTAAATATGTGTTGTTTAGTGCATATTTAAACTACTAAAAGAAAAGAAAAGAAACTTCCACCCAAGAATTTTGTATCCAGCAAAGCTGTCATTCAAAAATGAAGAGAGTTCAAAATATTCACAAATAAACAGAAATTAAGAGTTTTTGTCAACAAGAAAACCTGCCTTTCAAGAAATACTAAAGGGAGTTCTGAAGTTTGAAAGGAAAATAAATACAGGAGAGGGAGTTTTGGAGGAGAGTGTAGAAAGGAAATTTTTTAGTAAAGAGTAACTGAAAAGAGAAAAAAATAAATAAAAACAAAATATGATATATATAAACTTGAAGAAAAAATGTTTTATGTAAGTACTTCCTTGACAGTGATAACATTGTATGTTGATTGATTAAACTCTCCAGTCAGGAGATGCAGATTGGTAGAATGTAAAAGGTATATAGCCCATCTATATGCTGTCTGTGGGATGCTCAACTTAGACCCAGGGATGCAAGGAGGCTGCTAGTGAAGAGTTGGTAAACCATTTTACATGCAAATATAACCAGGAAATGTTAGAAGTAGTTATACTGGTATTGGACAAAGTAGACTTTGAATGTAGGACTATTGTAAGAGACTAAGAAGGACAGTATATATTAATAAAGTGGGTGATTCATCAAGAAAAAAGGACAATCATGGGCATTGATGCAGTTAGTTGTGGTGCCCCAAACATTGGAAAAAATAAATGGAGAGGTGGATGCTTCTACATTTTCAGTGGGGGACTTTAATGCACCATTATCACCACTGAACAGAACATTTTTAGAGAAGGTCAATAGAGAAATGGAGATTTTATATAATATGTTGGAGGATCAAGATCTGATAGACAAAGAATGAACATTGCACCTAAGTACAACAAGATGTACATTCTTCTCAAGCACACATGGATAATTCTCCAGGACAGACCACATGTTATTTTACAGACCAAGTCTCAAAGATTTTAGAAATATTGAAATTATACAAAATAATTTATCTGACCACATGGAAGGGAGCTTGAATTTATTAAGGGGCAGAGAACCAGAATAGCCACAAGGATATAGAAGTTGAACAACAAATTTTAAACAATTAGTGTGTCAAGGACAAAATTGCAAAAGAAATCAGTGAGTTCTTTGAAGTGAATGAAAATGGAAACACAACATATCAAAAGCTATGGGATGCAGCAAAAGCAGTGCTAAGAGGGAAATTTAGAGCCATAAATGCCTATATTAAGGGAAGAAAGAGCTAAAATCAAGAACCTACCTGCACACTGGGAGGAACTAGAAAATGAATAACAAAATTCCAGGACAAGCAGAACAAAGGAAATAACAAATATTGGAACAGAACTAAATGAAATTGAGTATATTAATTCTTTTAAAAAAAACAGCAGAAACATTAACAAAGCTCAAAGTTGGTTCTTTGAGAAGATTGATAGAATTGACAGAATATTAGCTGGACTGACAAGGAAAAAAGAGAAAAGATGGAAATACATAAAGTACAAAATGTAGGAGTGGATATCACCACTGATCCCACAGAAATGAAGAATGTTATGGGAGATTATTTTGAGAGCTTGTACACAAAATAGATGGATAATTTAAATGGAATGGAAGAATTTCTAGGAGTACACAAGCAACCTCATTGATGGAGGATGAGGTTAGTGAACTCTCCGGGCCCATCATAGATGGCAGGATTGGGTTGGTCATTTTAAGACCTCTCAAATAAGAGAGGCCCAGGACCAGATGGCTTTACAGATAAATTCTGCCAATCATTCCAGGACAACTAATGCCAATCCATCTTAAAATCTTCCAAAAACTAGAAGTATAGAGGACATTGCCTAACTTGTTCTGTGATGCCAACATCAACATGGTACCAAGGCCATACAAAGGAAACACAGGAAAGGAAAACTACAGACCAAACACTCTAGTGAGCCTGGTTGCAGAAGTTCTCAGTAAAATACTTGCTAGTCATATTCAATAATGCATCCAACAAATTATACACCATGATCAATTGTGTTTCATCCCTGGGATGCAAATAATGTTCAACATAAAAAAATCAATCAATGTAATATACCACATTAACACAAAAGGGAAAAAAATAAAGTACATGATCATCTGCACTGATGCTAAAAAAGCATTTGACAAATTACAGCATACTTTCTTGATAATTACAATTCAAAAAATGGGAATGAAGGGAAAATTACTCAACATGAAAAAAGACATATGTGAAGAGCCCACATCTTACATCATATTCAATAGTGAAATGTTAAAGTCTTTCCCACTGGGATTTGCAATGGAACAGGAATGCTTGCTGACACCACTCTTATTTAACATTGTGTTAAAAGTCTTTGCTCAAGCACTTGGGTTAAAAAAAAAAAAAAAAAGAAATGAGAGCCATTGAGTTGGAGAGGAAGAAGTAAAATGTTTACTCTGTGCAGATTGCATGATCTGAGGAATCTACAGCAAAGCTTCTGGAACTGGAGGCAGTGGCCACTAGAGGTTTTGAGGGCAGGGAGAGGGAAATACAGATGAAATATGGGGGCATTTTGGGGACCTGGAAATTTTCCTTAATGACATTACAATGACAGATATGGGCTATTATATATCTTGCCATAATCTACAAAATTGTGCAGGAGAGAGTGTAAACTACAATGTAAACTATAATCCATGCTTAGTGGCAATGCTCTAAAATGTTTTCATCAATTTTAACAAATGCACCATACTAATGAAGGTGTTGTTAATCTGGGAAAATTTGTGAGGTGTAGAAAGTGGAGCATATTGGAATCCTCTATATTTTTGTGTAACATTTATGTAGTCTAAATACTTTTAAAGAAATAAAAAATATATTTTTAAAAATGAGCTTGGTAAAGTGGTGGGACATAGGTTCAACACTCAAAGATCAGTGGCATTTCCGTACACCAATGATGAGCAGTCTGAGGAGGAGATCAAGAAGAATATTCCATTTACAACAGCAACTAAAAAAATCGAGTGCCTAGAAATAAACTTAACTAAAGATATGAAGGACTTGTACACAGAAAACTATATAGCATCATTTTGGGAAATCAAGGAAGACCTAAATAAATGGAGGAATATGCCACATTCATGGATTAGAAGATTAAACATCATTGAGATATCTGTCCTACCCAGATTGAATTACAGATTCAATGCAATCCCAATAAAAATTACAAAAGCATTTTTTAGTGAATTGGAAAAGCTAATTATGAAATTTATTTGGACGAGCAGTGAGCCCCAAATAGACCAAAACAAGTTGAAAGAGAAGAGGGAACTTAGAGGATTCATGCTACCTGAATTTGAAGCTTACAACAAAGTTACGGTGGTAAAAACTACATGGTGTTGGCACAAGGATGGACATGCTGACTAATGGAACTGAAGTGAGAGTTCTGATGTGGATCCTCATATATGAGGTCAGTTGATGTTTGACAGGGCCACCAGGCCCACTTAACTGGGATGGGTGGCTGCTTTGACAGATAGTGCTGGTAGAACTGGATATCCATTTCCAAAAAAAATGAGAGAGGATAAACATCTCACTGCCTATGCAAAAAATAACTCAAGATGGACCATAGATCTAAATTTAAGAGTCAAGACTGAAAAGCTCCTAGAAGGTAATGTAGGGAAACAACTATGAGATATTGTAATAGGAAATGGTTTCATAAACTTTACCTCCAACGTGCAAGCACCAAAAGAAAAAAAAATAGATAAGTGAAACCTCCTTAAAATAAAAATATTTCACATTTCAAAGGAGTTTGTCAAGAAAGCATAAAGGCAACCTACTCAATGGGAAAAAATATTTGTTAACAATTTATCCAAGAAGGGCCTAATATCCAGCATACATAAAGAAATCTTACATTTCAAAAATGAAAAGACAAACAACCCATGTAAAAAATGAGTAAGATAGAAGTGGATGTGCTTAAACAGTTGAGCTCCTGCCTACCACATGACAGGTCCCTGGTTTGGCTCCCGGTGCCTCCTAAAGAAGACAGTGAGCTGGTGCAACGTACAGGTGCAGCAAACTAATGCAACAAGATGATGCAACAAAAGACACAAGAAGAAAATCATAATGAGAGATACAATAATACAGGAAATGGAGGTGGCTCAAGTGATTGCATGCCTCCCTCCCACATCAGAGGACTCGGGCTAAGTTCCTGGTGCCCCCTGGAGAAACAAGAAAGATGAACAGACACAGCTAGTCCAAAGAAAAAGGGTGTAGGGAGAAATAAATGAATAAAATGAATTTTAAAAATGAATAAGATATTTGAATAGATACTTTTCCAAAGAGGAAATACAAATGGCTTAAAAGCACATGAAAACATGGTCAACAACACTAGATATTAAGGAAATGCAATTGAAAACTTCAATGAGATATCATCTTACACCTATTAGACTGGTAGTTATTAAAAAAAAAAAAAAAAAAAAAAAAAACAGAGAGCTTCAAGTGTTGGAGAGGATGTGGAGGAAAAAGTACCCTCATCCACTGCTGGTGGTAATGTAGAATGGTGCAGCCCTTGTGGAGGATGGTTTGGTTGTTCCTCAGGAAGTTAACATAGAACTCCCATGTGATCCAGCAATCTCACTGCTGGGTACATACCCAGAAGAATTGAAAGCAGGAACATGAGTAGATATATATACAACAAAGTTCATAGTGGCATTATTCACTATAGCCAAGAGTTAGAAGCAAACCAGGTATCCATCAACAGAATGAATAAGCAAATTGTGGTTTATACACACAATGGAATATTACTCAGCTATAAGATGGAAAGAAGTATTGACACACTGTACAACATGGATGAATCTTGAAAACCTTTTGTTGAGTGAAGCAAGCCAGTCACTAAAGGACAAATATTACCTGACCTCACTGATATGACCTATGCAAATTGAGTAGACTCACAAACCTAGAGGCTGAAGGATGGGTTATCAGGAGAAAGTAGAGGAGTGGAGTGTGGTGAGTTGATACTCAATATGGGCAAAACCCTGTGATAAGGTGGAAGGGGGTGGTTTGTCAATGGATGTGGTTGATAGTGGTGTGGGGATATGAGTGAGGTTGAATGTGCTGGAATGTGAAATTAAGCAGTGTATGTTCTTTTTAGCAAATACAGCAGTGGGCAGTTATTGGTGCAGGTCATTGGAGGTGGAGGGATATGTGGGAAAGGGTTCACCAGGG
This sequence comes from Tolypeutes matacus, assembly GCA_026826555.1. Taxonomy (NCBI): domain Eukaryota; kingdom Metazoa; phylum Chordata; class Mammalia; order Cingulata; family Chlamyphoridae; genus Tolypeutes; species Tolypeutes matacus. The sequence continues at coordinate 2,080,569 of JAKSZT010029587.1, read as the reverse complement.
GCATGCTTCTATAGAATATGAAAGTGTTCATTGTGTCATAGGGTGTTATCATAGTGGGTGGAGATCTACACAATAAACAAGAAAATATTAAACCCCCATACAGGGGAGTCCTCCTATGTTCTCAAATACAGGGGCAGGACTATTTTGGGAACATAGGCAGTGCCTAACAAAAAGATCGACCAATATGTCAAGTCCTAAAAATTAATGCATATAACCATGAAACTTTTTCTTCAAAAATTGCAACTTAGTAGCTACCATGAGTTCCAAGGGAGGGAGAAGGAAGAATGGATGCAATTTTGGGCATTTTAGACTTTGGAATTTTTCTGCATGATCTTGTAATGATGGACACAGGCTATTAACGCATTTTTGTTAAAACCTATAAAAGAGTATGGTATAGAATGTGAACCATTGATTGTAGTTGCAATAATTCAATATTTGTTCATCAATTGTAACACATGGACCATACTCAAATAAGATAACATTAATGGAGGAAAATGTGAGGGGAAGGGGGTGGGGTATATGGGAATTCCTTATATTTTCTATGTGATTTTTCTTTAACCAAAACTTCTTTGAAAATAAGTGAAAAAATAAGACTCTGGGGAAACATACAGAAGAAATAGACACTGTATGTAAAAGATAACAGGTCTACAGGGATGAAAGACACAATGCAATATTTTTATTTTATTTTATTTTTATTTATTTTTATTTTGTGTTGTGTATTTTTATTACTTTATTTATTTTTTGGATTTGTTTTGGGGAGATTTTGGATTACAGAAGAGTTGCAACTCTTGCAGGGGAGGATCACCTGTGCAGGGTGTCAGTGGTTAAGAAATATGTGGGGAGGGGTGGACCTGGGGCATGGTCTATGGAATATGAGTATGTTCAAGTGGTCATGGAGTGTTGTCTTGATGGTTGGAGACTCACAGAATAATTGACAGAGCATTGAATTATCATCCTGTAGAGTGCTACTACATTCTCTCAAAGAGTGGAAAGAATCTCTAGAGTGCATGGGTAGTACCTAGTGAAGGAGAATATACCAACATTCTAGGCCTTTATTGTTGATTCTTGTACTTAGAACCTTGTTCTTGTGAAGTTCAAACTTGGCCTAGTAATGTATATTGCCTAGTTACCTCCTGAAATCTTCCTTGTTGCTCAAATGTGGTATCCTCTGAGTCATAAGGACATGACTCCCAGGGATGAGCCTACCTGTTACCAAGGGATTATAACTAAGAAGCAAGGAGCAATGCATTTGGAAAAAGACCTTGATCAAAAAGGGGAAATGTTGCATATAAAGGAAATGAGTGTTTTTGGCTATGGTATTTCAAGGTGAGTCAGGAGGTCATTCCAGCGGTTACACTTATGATTACCTCAGGAAGATCTCAGTAATTGCTGCAGTAATCAGTGCCTCAAGTAGGAGGGTGCCTGAGGGCTCCAGAAAAATCTAGACACTATAGGCAGGGCAGATAACCCCAGAAATTCATCACCATATCCGTGGGTCTTACCTTGGATTTTATGATAAACTGTTCTCCCAATATATCAGAATTAAACTCATTTTAAACTTTCCTACATATGATCCTTATGTCCCTTTTAATTTAACCTATAATTAGCAGTATACCCATTTAACATGTTTCCCAGAGATTTGAATTTATTGGTTGTTCATGTTTTCATTGAGCAGTGAATCTCAGCAGAGTTGCAGCCAATACCTATTTTCCAGTCCATCAGACTTTCCCAGGGCAGCTAACAAAATTATGATGATAGACAATTCCCATCCCAGAAAACAGATTGTATCTACACCTGCAAGCAAGACACTTCCACAGATCTGCTCCCTAAGATCTAAGCCCCCTCTCAATTGGAAGAGGAGTGGCCTTCCCCATTGCCAACTCCTCAAGATTGAAGAATGAACAAACATAATGGGGAATGCAACTATGCACGAAGGTAGACTTATCATTATTCTAGTAACAGAAGATATTGTAGCATTGATATATAGGCAGTTGGTCAACAGAATTTCTGAGGGAAGAATAGTTGTAATATGGGGCACTATTGGGACAATGGAATTGTTCTGCATGACATTGCAGTGATGGATACAGACTGTTAAACATTTTGTCAAATCCATGGAATTGTGTGGTGTGAAGTGTAAACCATAATATGAACTGTGGACCAGGTTTAGTTGCAATACTTCATAAATTGTGTTCATAAATTGTGACCAATATGTCACACTAATGAATGAGGTTGTCAGTGGGGAAAATGTGGGAAGGTGAGGGGATAAGGTATTTGGGAATCCCCTATATTTTCAGTATAGTTTTTATGTAAATCTAAAGCCTATTTAAAAATAAAACAAAATTCAAAAAAAGAAATAATAAATTGAAATAAAAATAAAAACAACAACTACCAAAATCACTATGCCTAACAACTAATTTAAAATGAAATTATTTGGTAACAAACATTAAATGGAGAATTTGAGAAAATGAGAATTGAGCAGATTAACTCAAATGAGCTAAGACAATTAGTCAAATTATCTTGATTTATTCCTTTTACATTTATAACTAATTTATAGAAGCCTAAATGGAAGACATAAACATGTTATAACCATAATGTCAGAAATCAATTTTCAATAAGTCAACATTGTTCTTTATTGCACAGAATCTGTATTAGTCAGCCAAAGGGGTGCTGAAGAAATTGGTTGGTTTTTATAAAGGATATATATTTGGGGTAGAAGCTTAAAGTCACTGAGCCATAAAGCACAAGTTTCTTTCCTCACCAAAGTCAGTTGTTAAGTGTTGGAGCAAGGCAGCTGCCGATGTTTGCCAGGGTTCAGGCTTCTTTGGTTCCTCTCTTCCTGGGGCTCTGTTTCTCTCCGGGCTTAGCGCCTCTCATTCCTCCACCGTCAGCTGTAGACTATCAGGCTAAAGGCTCACTTCTCTTCTCCGGGGGCCTTCCCTCCAACATGAAAATTTCAATATCAAAAACTGCTCCCTCTGTCTATTGCCTTGCCTTTTGATTCCCACCCCACCAAGGGATGGTGCTCAATGCCCTACTGACACTAATCATAACTCAATCATGCCCAGATTAGCAGACCAGTTTACAAGCATAATCCAATATACATTTTTGGAATTCATAGTTACATCAAACTGCCAAATGGCTACAGAACCTTTTAGACTTATTTGGAATAGGACAAAGTTAACCATACTTTAATTTCAGTGGTGAGAGGATACAGATGTTCATAAAATGTGAATATAATGCAAAACTAAAAATACAATCATATCATGTATACAACAGCTTCCTAAACAAGGTTGGTTCTTACACTCTTATCATCAGAAAGTGTTTTGCTTTTACTGACTCTTTTAAAATAGATCATCAAGGTCATGGCAAATGTTTCTTACCAATTTCTCTTCAAAAATTTTTTAGAAATTCAGATGTAAATGACACATGAACCCAAGTAACATATAAAACTGCATGTTCTGGACTCTTAATAGGGATGCTTGACCAACATGTGATGCTTTAGAAATATTTCTACCTGAATAAGAATGTTCTGTGGAAAATATCAGTGAAACCAGGTAATCACCTTGGTTAATGCTGAATACAGCCTTCAGCTATAGTTCTTAAATGATGCTTATAATAGAAATATTTTGTTTGACAATATCTCAGGATTATCACAGTGACTGTGAACATTTTTCTGAACCAAGAAAATAAATTTTCTTTAAAAAAGGATGTGTCTCTCTAGCCAGCAAAAGAGATGTTTGCACCCAGGGCCAGGAGCCCCTATTATTTCCTGGACACATTGCCAGCTCTGATTCTCTAAGAGGAGAAACACTTCCCCAGGACCTTCTTTAGAGCTGCTGCCACTTCTTCAAGCTGTAGATGAGTGGGTTGAGCATGGGAGTGAGGATGGTGTAGAAGGCAGACACTACCTTGTCTTTCTCTGGTGTGTGGTATGAATGGGGCAGAACATTGTTGTAGAAGTCTGCCCCATAGAAAATGCTCACCACCATGATGTGGGAGGAAGAATTAGCAAAGGCCTTGCATCGGTGCTCAGCATGGTTCATTTGATGGATGGTGATCAGGATCCGTGTATAGGAGACACAAATGACAGATATGGGAATGAGCTGCATCAGCATACAGCAGGTGTACATCAGGGTCTCATAGAGGGAGATGTTAATACATGACAGCTTCAGCACGGCTGAGATCTCACAGAAAAAGTGATTAATTTCTCGGGACCCACAGTAAGGGAAACTCCTAGTGACAGGGGTAAGTATAAATCCATCCAAGGAGTCACCAACCCAGGAGCCCACCACCATAAGCAAGCAAATCTTGTGGTTCATGAGGAGAGGGTATCAGAGAGGGTTGCACACAGCTACAAAATGGTCAGAGGCCATGAGGCCCAGCAACAAGAATTCTTCTCTAATCAGGGTCACATAAAGGAATATCTGAACTTCACAACCTAGGAAGGAAATGTTTTTTTCCTTGGCCAGAAGGTCTTGTAGCATCTTCGGGACAGTGATGCAGATATACACTGTATCCATGCTGAAGAGCTGGCTGAGTAAGAAGTACATGGGTGTGTGGAGGTGTGAGTCCATGTAAATAAGCAGGATCATGACCACTTTGGCTGTTATAGCCACTACAAAGATGGAAAAGACGACTGCAAAAATAAGCCCAGGAAACACAGGGTGGGTGATGAGTCCCAAGAGGATGAAGTAAGTGGAGTTCTTAAAACTGGCCTCCATGTCCATTTCACATAATAGCACTTAGCATAGCAAAGGCAGAAATTTAGTCATTTAATTAATAATCAAGTATTTATGGAAGACCTAATTATGCATAAAGGAAAGAACATAAACTTTGAAGTCAGTATGTTTCAGAATCTTACTTTCAATGTTAATTGTATGTGTGGCATTGGACAGATAAAATAATCTCAAATTTCAGTTATATTGTCTATGAAAAAAATTTCAAAGGTCTATATCTCTCATGACTAGAAGTGGGAAATAAATATAATAATTCACAAATTATGAGTTTTAGAGTCTGTTCTATTTTTAACATGAAACATTTTCCATACACATCTTCTAATTTTACGACTTAGATCGAGAATTTTATGAGATTGGTTATCAGTATCTTTCTCCTTTATTTCCCTGTTATCAGTATACATGCTTGATTACATTTAACTTTTTCTCTGCTATTAAGATGATTACATTTTTAGCATTCTCAAAGTCATCCATTTGTGATTTAATTAATTGATAGAGAAATAAATATAATGTAAATAGTTCTAGTTAATAATAATTTGGCTTGTTTTAATTCTTAAACATTCTGATTGTTTGGAACATCAATGATTGACAAGGCTGTACTGCTAACTTCATTTGAAGGTCGGTGGTCACAGGGCTTTACATCAGGTATTTTATGTCAAAGGAAGTTCATGTTTTAGGCCTGGGTCACTTTAAACACCTGGGTTCTATCTTTTCTCACTCAAATAAGGACCTCAGTGAAATTTGCTCAACCTGGAGGTCTACGAATAATAATTGTGTTGTTCTTTGTGTTTAAAATCATTGAGTCTGCTAAAATTGTATGACATAGTACACCGAACACAATGACATTATTTTCAGCAATAATGATAATTCAATTTCTCTGAAAGGGTGGCATTCTGAATTTGACACTGTTAGATTGTCCTAGGTAGCAAATGAAACTGACTGTCTCTTTCTTTACATTTATTTTCCTATTGTTCTGCTGATAATTCCTGCTTATTAAAAAGAAATTACTGACTTTAGTGGGTAAAAGACACAGTAGTATTAGAATTCCCTGGAAGAAAATGGGATAAATTCTTTTCTGTCTTATTCTTGAGTAACATATATGTGATGCTGTTTGTTATATATAAGGACATTGAAAGATGAATTGTCAATTTTTATTATTTGGCTTCTCATAAATACTAAATACAGTGTGGATTTCACCACTTCAATGAAAACACTATTGAAGAAATTTATTTCTGTAAAATAAGATTCCAAGTTCTAATATTAGCAGATTACTTGCTTCTTCATGAGGAAAATATGGTCAGGAATAGATATTGGGACATATCTGCTTTGGGTTAAATTTTCTGTGATAATGCAACTTCATTGAAACTATCAAGAGAAGTAGGAAGATAAACAAGAGATTGCAATATCTCACAAATCAGAAAGAGAAACTATAGCTTGTTGTATGTCAGGCAGAGTTTAGATGTTTTCCATGTATGAAGTCGGAGTAAACCATACTTTCCTTGAAGATACTGTGCATCAGACTAAATAATATGTCACATTCTTTACCTAAAAATTTTTAATCTATGGCTGAAGATGGAGATAACTGGAAAGCGTGGGGCATTTAAAGAACAGAAGTGATAATTGCTTTGAAGATAGCTGTAATGCAACAAGAAGCAAAAAAAGATTTAGGTTAGTTTTCTTATAGCACACAGACAAAAAAAAATTGCCTGATTTTAAAATTTGAGATTTAAAAATATAGAAGGAAGACAGGATCATGAATGGTTTAAATAATATCAGGAAAGAGTCTCGGGCAGCCGAGAATGTCTTAGAGAACTACTGTGTGCAGGATAGGGTGAAGCTGGATTATCCTGAATCTGGAAAGTAAAAGCTGTAAGATTTTGACTCCAAGTATCTAGAAATAGGATATGTAAATGGATTGCTGTTTGAGTAGGAAGCATGATGAAATAGTTATTTAAGAAAGATATATCTGGCAGATATAACCAGAATAGTCTTGAAAGAAAAATGATTAATATTAACTACTATTAATATTTTTTATTGAAACCACACTGGACTGAATCCACTCGTTTCTTTTTCTTCTATTTCTTTGCCTACATCCACTAAACCTTTAATTCTTTAATTTTTGTCAATTAGAATAGTTGTGAGTTTATGAAACATTTATGTATAACATACGGGGCTCCCATATGGTGCCCACTAACACCTTGCGTTTTTGTGAATCATTTTTCACAGATGATGAAAGAACATGAAAATAGTACTGCTAACTATTGTCCATATATTACATTTGGTGTATTTTCTCCAAAACCACTATAGTATTAACACCCTGTATTAGAATTTTATATTTGTTATAGTTCATGAGAGAAAGTTCATACATCTATAATGTTAACCACTGGATTTCCTGTGTTTTACAGTCCCATGCCTTGTATAATCCATCCAAAGTGTACAATCAGTGACTTTCAGCTTCATCACAGAGTTGTGCTGTCTTCACCTCAGTCAGTTTTAAAATGTTTTCATTAGTCCACATTGAAAAAAACACCATACCTCCTTATACTCCTTATTGTTGACCCTGAGAACTGATAGAGTATATTCTTTGCCATTGCTGTAAAAACATTGCAATATTACTGATAACTATAGCCCATAAATCATATTAGTTGTATTTTTCCATGTAGCACCATGTTCATAACACCTCATAATAGAAGAACATTCTTATATTTGTACTATTAGCCAAAATCTTTATCCACCACCAAACTCACTATGTTTTACAAACCCTAAATTATCCTCCAGCTGCCTTTAAATTGCATTTAAGTCCCAAAACTACCTGTTTCAGCCACAATCACATTTATACATTAACAATGTTAGTTTTACTCACTATAATTTTTTACCTTCCACTCTATTCATTTCAACAAATTTGCAAAAAACCTTAATAACAATTATACACACATTCAGCATCAGCTCACCCTTTTCAACCCATATTTTTTTCTCCTAGAAACCTATATCTCTAGAACTTAACTCCATGAGTTTAGTTATTGTATTTAATTCATATTAGTGAGACCATACAATATTTGTCCTTTTGTGTCTAATTTATTTCATTCAACATAATGTAATTCTTTTTCTACTTTTAAAACTAGCAAACAATTTGAGCATTGTTTCAGGTACTGAATATAGATTATCTCTCTTCTACTTATGGCAACTTAGTATCCACTGATGCACATTTGTTTCTTATTCTTCAACCTATATTTAATTTTCATGATCATATATTTCCCTAGAGATAACCTTCACGTGCTTTATTCATCCAAATGATACCTGATTTATTTGTGCAATAGAAATTAATCTTATACTTCCTTGCAACCTAGTGGCAATTTGGAAATTTTCAAAGTGGAAAATTAAACTTAAAAAAAAAACAAAGGTAGAAGAGCCTTTTATTACTTTAAAAATTAGTGCTATAATGGAAGTTAGGTAACATCTATTGAACACCCAATGTGTCTGGAATTAGCGCTGTCAGAATTATCTAGATTTAAATACTAGGTGTCAATATATCTCAAAAATATTTCTAAGGATACCATCACTGATCAAGAAATAAAAGCACATCTTGGTTCTCATGATATTAAGTAGGGTGTCTAAATTCCAAACTTGCAGCTGCCAGAAGGATGACTTCTATTTTGATCAATGGGAGATAACTTTCTGAGCAATGGTGTCAGACAGTTAGATATGGTGACAAAAGAAATCAAAGAATGGGTCCTAGCAATCATTTAGGCCTCCCCAATAATGCTGTAGAAGAGGAAATTGAGGCTAGAGGGAAGCAGCAACTACACAAGACTAGCAGCAATAGAGTGGGTGGTGAGAAACCAAAACCTGCAGTTCTAAACACATGTTCACTCCTATGCTATATAATATAATTATCCAACATGTAGATATAACTCCATTCTGCTCCATTAAGCAGACCAATGAGCTTTTATACAGTCATCCTAGGAACATGTTCAGAGGATTTCATTAAGGAATATTATCTGTCTATTAAAAAATTAGTGTGGTCTTGAGAGTTTCCATGAGCACATATAAACATATGAATGACTTACGGAGTCAGAAGAGGAGATAGTTCTTAAAATAATCAGAAATATTTAAAAAAAGAATTCAATATGTTTTCATCTTCTCCAAAGCAGGCAAAAACCCGCACCCACACCTGGCTACATACAAAGAAAACAACACTTATTTTAAAAATATCCAGAAAATAATCCATTTTTCTCCCTTAATAATCAACATATTTACAACCTACCCATTAACATCTGAAAATTCCTCGTGATGATACTAAGCACACATTTCAAAATAGTACCTCTTGCACTTCCCTTTTTTCTTCAGTGAGTCCTTTCATGACTAAATTCCCCTTTGCTTCCAATTTTTAAAGAAAAACCATCCATTTTCCAATAGGCAAGTTGTCAGAGTATACTTATTTATACTTCCTAAACTTGAAGAGAAAATTGCCTCTGTCATTAGCAGATAAGATCTCAGCATGGCAAATTTTACTCATCAAAGTGATGCCTAAAGAAAAAAATCCGCATTTTCAGAGGTGGTCAATGTGATTTCTGTATAAAACTAAGACCCTACCTCAGAGCAGCTAAGTCCAAAGTTTAGTAATGCGAGAGTGAAATGACAAAACTTCTTAAATAGTTGATTATGGTGGTGGGGCTTGGGCAAAAGAATGGTGTTTCAACATATCCCACAATGAATCCCCTGTTTAGCAATTAATATGAGTTTATTTGATTACTTTGTGCATTAGAGGAAGGTCAACCAAAACTCATTCCCTCTTGTCAGAGGGTGTATTCTTTTCCCAAGGGAAAGGTTTCAATCACTTATTGATATTTCATCATAAAATTATTTATCCAGTTCTGGCATTTTTTCTGAGTAATAAAAAATATTAAGAATATCAATGGAACAAGAGTCTATGTTAAACTGAAAACAACCCTCTCCTTCATGTCATTGGTGTATTTGGGGGTAAATATATATTTAAAAATATGTTTTGACACTCAAAGAAGATAAGTGTTTTTCAGAATTAGTCATCAAATGGGTTGGGAAAGATAATTCAAAGTCAATGTATTAGGTTTCTGCAGAGAAGCAGAACTAAAATGTCTTTACATGTGGTTGTAAATATGTTGTAGGGCAGGCTCCAAGTTGGGAAGTCCATTGAAGTTTTTAGTGAATTCCCCAGGAGAAGCAGGCTGATTGAAGTAAAGAAATTGTTCTTTCAAACTGCTGAAGCCGTCAGTTCTTCCTTTTATGACTTCTAGTGATTTGGTGAGACTTTTCACATTGCTAAAGACAATCATCCTTCTTCCTTATAATCAGCCATAGATACTGTCAGTGACTGATGATTTAAGTCCACAAAATATCATAGGAACTATCACACCAAGGTTTACTGGACCAAATACTGGCCATCATAACAATATCAATTAGTATAAAAAAAAAGAGACGTGAGAGAGAAGATAAAAGGAAGAAGAGAAGAAAGGAAAGGAAGGAAGCAGGAGGTGCAAACAGAAGGGTAAAAGAAACAGGTGTCAAAAGAAAGGTAAAAGAAAGAGCAGTATCAAAACATTACAACTTATAGCCAATATTTACATTTAGTTTAATTCCCAATCCACTTGGTTCATGGCAACCTGTCATGGTTGCTATGACATATACTTGTTATAATTCATGAGCAAATGATCTCACATTTGTTCTGTTAAACATAGTCCATCTTCCACCACCGGATTCATTGTGTAATAGAGTTCCATGCTTTGTACAATTCATCCAAAGCATACTTGCAGTGGCTTTCATATTCATCACAAAGTTGTTCTGTCAAAACCTCAGTCAATTTTAGAACATTTTCACTACTCCAAAAGGAAAAATCTCATACTCCCTTATACCTCATTTTACTGTCCCTTAGCATTGATATAATATCTTCTTTGCTGTTGCTGCAAAATTATTACATTACTTTTTACTAAATTAAATTATTTTGGGGGATACTAAAAAATAATAAAAAATATATTTAAATATCTTTTTGACATTTTGCCTTTCATCACTGTAATATCTGGTGTCCTGTCTGTACAGTGGCATTTTCTTCCATTTATTACCCAGTGTCTTACTATTTTTCATTTTCTTTTCAAAGAAGATTTAGGTCACAGTAAACTCACATACAGAATACGGGGGACTTTCATATACCCCAAATCCTCCCCTTTTCCTCCTTCTTGTATTAATACCTTTTTATATGCAAATTGTGCATTTGTTATAACTGATACACAAAGAGTGAAATATAGGTACTAAACATTGTCAATGGTTTACATTATGGTTCACATTTTAGACCATACTCTTTTATAAATGTTGATGATATTTAACATGGCCTGTGTCCATCATTGTAAGATCAAGTAGAACATTTCCATTGCCCAATAAACACATCCTATTCAATATATTCTCTTCTTCCCTAACCCTCCCCTTGGCACCCACGGTGACCCCCTGGTTTCACTCCTTGGATGACAAGATTCATAGTTACATGCAACAAGAGGTCTTGAAACACTGGTCTGTCCTCCTCCATTAGGAACTGCCCCTGCTCTCGAGAGACTCCTGTCAGACTATTTCTGAACAAATCAGTCCTCCCAAAGATGGGAGTCCAACTCCTTCCCACTCATTATGTGGATCTCAACCCAATGATACAACACAATATAACAGAATTAACACACAATCATTCCATAAAAGTCCCAAATGCCCCTCCAACCAACCCCCCAAACCAGTGACCCTCCGTTGTCATCTTGCCATAAGATCATTCCTACCTCTGTAATCCCAATCTCTAACCCACAAATCCCCAGTGTTCACCTGGTCCCCCTCCCTACACTCCCCCCAGTATCCTGGACATTCTGACCCATGCTTCCCAATCTAAACACCTGTTAACCCTGCACCACCCAAACCAATAATATCACTACCCTTCTGTCCTATCCCTTCAATACACAGCTACAATCTATCACTTTACCATAGATTATATCTGTATGGGTGATGGTTCACAAACTTCTCTTCTCTTTCTATTTCTTATAAACCTATATTACAGACAATAGCTCTCTGAGACTGCTCAATTTCCTTAATTCATATAAGTGAGGTCATGTACTGCTCATTGTTCAATGCCTGGCTTGCTTCACTCAACATAAGGTCTTCAAGATTCATCCGTATTACCCCATGTGTTAGCACTTTATTCCTTCTTACAGCTTACAGTAATACTTCTTACAGTAATATTCCATTGTATGTATGTACCACATTTTGTTTATCCATTCATCTGTTGATGGGCACCTGTGTTGATTCCAACTTTCGGCAATAGTGAACAATGCCGCTGTGAACATTGGTGTGCATATATCTGTTCATGTCTTTGCTTTCAGTTGCTCAGGGTATATACCCAGCAGTGGAATCGATGGATCATATAGAAGTTCTAAAGTTAGTTTTTTGAGGAAGTGCCAAACTATCCTGCATAGTGGCTGGATAATTCTACAATCCCACCAGCAGTGGATGAGGGTTTCCATTCCTCCACATTCTCTCCATCACTTATAGTCTGCTGTTTTTTTAATAGCCGCCATTTTAATGGGTGTAAGATGATATCTCATTGAGTTTTATTTGCATTTCCCTAATAGCTAGCGATGTCAAGCATCATTTCATGTGCTTTTTAACCATTTGCATTTCTTTTTTCAGAGAAATGTCTTTTCAAGTCGATAGCCCATTTTTTAAATGTGTTGTTTGTCTTTTTATTTTTGAGGTGCAAGATTTCTTTATATATGCAGGATATTAGGCTCTTACTAGATATATATTTGCCAATTATTTTCTCCAATTGGTTAAGCTGCCTTTTTATTTTCTTAATAACATCCTTTGGAGTTCAGAAGTTTTCAATTTTGAGGAGATCCCATTTATATATTTTTTCTTTAGCTGCTCATGTTTTGGGTGTGAAGTTCATGAAACCATTTCCTATTACAAGATCCTGTAGATGCTTCCCTACATTACCTTCCAAGGTCATTATGGTCTTGGCTCTTATATTTAGATCTTTGATCCATCTTGTGTTGATTTTTGTATAAGGTGTGAGATGGTGCTCCTCTCTCATTCTTTAGGATATGGATATCCAGTTCTCCAAGCACCATTTGTTGAAGAGGCCATTCTCTCCCAACTGAGTGGGCTTGGTGTCCTTGCCTTGTCAAATATCAGATGACTGTATTTGTGAGGATCTATATCAGAACCCTCAATTCGGTTCCACTGTTTGGTATGACTATCCTGTTTAGTCTTCCTATCCAAGAACAGGGAATATTCTTCCATTTAATTTGGTCTTCTTTGATTTCCTTTAACAGTGTTGTGTATTTTCTGTATATAAGTCCTTTATATCTTTATTTAAATTTATTCCTAGGTATTTGATTCTTTTAGTTACTAATGTAAAAGGTATTTTTTTTCTTGATTTCCTCCTCAGAGTCCTCATTATTGGTGTACAGAAATGCTACTGATTTTTGAGCATTGATCTTATAGCCTACTACTTTACTGAACTCATTTATAAGTTCTAGAAGCTTTATTGTAGACTTCTCAGGGCTTTCTGTGTATAAGATCATGTCACCTGAAAATAGTGAAATTTTTACTTCTTCCTTTCCAATTTGGATGCCTTTTATATCTTTTTCTTGCTTCAGTGCTCGAGCAAGTACTTCTAAGACAATGTTAAATAGGAGCAGTGGGAGTGGGCATCCTTGTCTTTTTCCCGATCTTAGAGGGAATACTGTTAGGATTTCACCATTGAAGAAGATGTTAGCTGTGGGTTTTTCATATATACCCGTTATCAGGTTTAGAAAGTTTCCTTCTATTCCTATCTTTTGCGGTGTTTTTATCAGGGAAAGGTGCTGTATTTTGTCAAATGCCTTTTCAGCATCTACAGAGATGATCATGTGATTTTTTTTCTTCCAGTCTGTTTATGTGGTGTTTTACATATGTTGAACCATCCTTGCATATCCAGAATGAAACCCACTTGGTCATGGGGTATAATGCATTTGATATGATGTTGAATGTGAATGGTAAGCATTTTATTGAAGATTTTAGCATCTAGACCCTTAGAGAGATTGGTCTGCAATTTTTCTTTCTTGTGGCATTTTCTTTGGCTTTGGTATTAGAGTAATGTTGGCATCATAGATTAAGTTAGACAATGTTCCTTCTACTTCTATTTTTTGGAAGAGTTTAAACAGGATTGTTGTTAGTTCTTTCCAGAATGTTTGGGAGAATTCCTTTGTGAAACCATCTGGTCCTGGGCTTTTCTTTTTTTGGGAGGTTTTTGATGCCTGGGTCTATCTCTTTTCTTGTAATTGGTCTGTTGAGTTCATCAATTTCTTTTTCATCAATGTAGGCTGCTTGTGAGGTTCTAGGAATTTCTCCACTTCCTGTAAATTATCATTCTTGTTGGCATGTAATTTTTCAAATATCATATTATGATAGTTTTTCTTTCTGTGGGGTTAGTGGTGATATCCCCTTCCTCTTTTCTTATTTTGTGTATTTGCATCTTCTCTCTCTTTTTTCTTTGTTAGACTGGCTGAGGGTTTGTCAATTTTATTTGATCTTCATGAAGAACCAGCTTTTGGTTTTGTTTATTTTTTTCTAGTGTTTTCTTATTTTCTATTTCATTTAGTTCTGCTCTAATCTTTGCTGTTTCCTTCTTTCTATTTCCTTTGGGGTTATTTTGTTGTTTTTCCAATTCCTTCAGGTTTGTGGTTAGGTCTTAGATTTTAGTACTTTCTTCTTTTTTGATATGTGCATTTATGACTATGAATTTCTCTTTTAATACAGCTTTTCCTGCATCCCATAAATTTTGATATGTTTTGTTGTCATTTTCATTCGTTTCAAGGTAGTTACTGATTTCTTTTGAGATATCCTCCTTGACCCATTCTTTGTCTAAGAGTGTGTGTTTAAATTCCATATCTTTGTGCCTAATCTGGTTCTCTGGTCCTTAGTGATTTCCAATTTCATTCCACTGTAGTCAGAGAAATTACTTTCTATAATCTCAATATTTCTGAATTCTTTGAGATTTTTTTCTGTTCCCTAGCATGTGGTCTATCTTGGAGTATGATCTATGTGCACTCGAGAAGAATGTGTATCCCACTGTATTTGGGTGTAGTGTTCTGATTATGTCTAATAGATCCAGATCCTCTAGTGTATTAATCAAAGTTTTTGTTTCTTTACTGAAACTTTGTTAAAATGTTCTGTCTAATGGTGATAATGGTATATTAAATTCCCCTCTCTAACTGTAGAGGTATCTATTTCTCCATTTTCTATAGTATTTCTTGATGGGCAGGTTTCTTATTGGCATACTTTCTTAATTTCTGTTTATCTGTGAATATTTTGAATTCTTTATCATTTTTGAATGCCAACTTTGCTGGATAGGGAATTCTTGGCTGGAAGTTTTTTTTCTTTTAGTTCCTTAACTACCTCATACCATTGTCTTCTTCTCTCCATGGTTTCAGATGAAAAATCAGCACTTAATCTTATTGAACTTCCTTTGTATGTGATGTTTCTCTTTTCTCTTGCTGCTTTCAGTATTTTCTCTTTTTCTTAAGCATTGGCAATTTGATGAGTATATGTCTTGGAGTAGGCCTTTTGAGATTTATATTGTTCAGTGTTTGCTGCAATTCCTGGACTTGTACATCCTTCTCCCTCAATATAGTTGGGAAGTTTCCAGCCGTTATTTCCTCCAACACTCCTTCCATCCCTTTTCCCTTTTCTTATTCTAGGATGCCTATAATGCCTATGTTAATGAGTTCTGTGTTGTCATTCAAATCCCTAAGTCCCTGCTGGATTTTCTCTATATTTTTTTTATCTATTTGTTCTACTATATGTTTGATTTCAGATCTATTTTCTTCCATATTAATAATTCTTTCCTCTGCCTGTTAAAATCTACTGTAATGTGTTTCCAATGTCTTTTTTATTTCTTGGATTCTTCCATTTATCACCATGATATCCATTATGTTTTTATGTATGTTTACAATTTCTTCTGTGTGTTTTCCCAGTGCCTTCTTAATATCCTTAATCTCTTCCTACACTTCATTAAATTGGTCCATGATATTTGTTTGGACAGCTTTGATTAGTTGTTTTATGTTCTGCACCTCTTCCTGATTTTTATTTTGTTCATTGGATTGGTCCATATCTTCCTGTTTCTTAGTATGGTTTGTAATTTTTGTTGCCCTCTGGACATGTTGTTATTTTGATGAGTTAATCCAGTTGATTAGCTTCTCTCTTTACTCTAGGGTTTTATTTAATTGCTGTTTTGTGTATTTGTTATGTTTTCTCTTTGACACTTTGTTCTTTTTATTCTATTTCATTGCTGTTGTCTATGTTCCCTCAGAGGAAAAAATTAGGGCTGGAGAAACTGAAAGAGGTAAAAGGATAATAGTAATAATAAGAATAATAATTAGAAGAGGAACCTTTTAAGACCTTGGAAAATAAATATTTAACTCATGTAAGCTGTGTAGAATAATAGGAATAAAAAAGTGGGGTACCAACAATGAAATGGGAAATTAAATAAAGAAAAATATTTAGACTTAATTAAATGGCCAGTATGATGAGGAGAGAGGGAAAGAGAAAAGAACAGACAAAAGGAAAAAAAAGTTAATAAAAGAAAGAAAACAGGATAGGGGTAGAAATAAAAATGAGAAAAACTGTGGACTTAAAAAAGAGAGATGGAATGTAAGAACGACAAGAGAAAGCAGAAGATGGAATGATGAGGAAAGGAAAAGAGATAGTGTTGGTATACAAAAAAGGTATACACAGTAAAGGGGAAATCAAGGAATAAAATAACCAAGTATAAAGTCAGCAGTACCTTGAGGAATTTATCTCTTCATCCATCTCCCTCCAGATAGATGCCCTGAAGCCTCCTCCTCTGTGAGTTCCCAAAACAGCTCACTTGGGCAGGATCTTGACCCTACTCAGCCATTTTTTGTGAGAGAGACCTGCCTATGTTCCTTTGAATGAAAAAAAAAAAAAGATGGGAGAAGAGGAAAGATATAGGAAGACAAAAATAATAATAGTAATGGTAATAGCAAAAGTAGGAAAGCAAATGTACAAGAGCTAGGAAATTTAAAAATTAACATGAATAGGAAGCACAGAGGAATAAGATTAGGAAAGTGGATAGAAATAATGAAACAAGAAACAAAATACAGAAAAAATATATAGAATGAATTAAAATGCTGCAATGGGGACAAAATAGGAAAATAAACAGAAAAGAAAAAAAAAGTAAAAAAGAGAAATTATACAGTGAAAAAGGGAGAGGGGGAGAAATACAAACAAGAAAAAATGGAGACCAAATAAAAAAAGTGAAATGAAAGAACAACAATGAAAACAAAAAATATAAAGATTAAAAAGTGAAAAGAAATAGCATAGGTAGAATAGATCAGTAACAAAAGAATAAAAGAAAAAATAAGCAGAGAAAGAAAGGGAGGAGATACAAAACAAGTAAGAAAGAAGACTGCAGCAACCCTTTTTTTTTTTTTTTTTTTTTTTTGAAAAGGAGATAGAAGAAATAAATAAACATGGAAAAGAGTCTTCTTTCATAAACCCCTAAGGATCTTTCCAGGCTGCTGGTGTTCCTCAGTCACTCACCCTGCAGCCTGCCCTCTGCAGGTTTTGTACTGGGTTTTAGTAAGTAAAGTAAGGGAAATAAAAGAAAATAAAAAAATAAAAAATAAAAAAAGAGAGATCCAAGAAAAGATAATACAAAGAAAATGTCTATATGTTCCCTGTCATAAAGTTTCAGCTGGATGCCTGATAAACTGATGGATCTTTTCTCAAGGAATAATCAGGAATTGAACTATGGACTTCATATGTGCTCGGCAGAAATTCTCTCACTGAGCTATTCTGAGTCTTTGGGTTAACTAGTCTTTCAGAAAGCTATCCACAGTCAGCTGGAGTGGTGCTGATCAACTCCCATCTCTGCTCCTAAGTGATGCAATTCATTTCTTTACCTACGTGGCTTGGTGTGACCTCCAAACTGAGCTCATCCCCCTCCTCTTTCCCTGTAGAGTTGGTATCCCTTCTGATATTTAAGGGGGACTCAGCTAGCTAAATCCACCACAAAAAAATCACTTTGGAGAAGTGGACTAAGGGCTCCACCTAGTCTGTCCATCCTGAGGGCTGGGTATATGTGCCCCTTCCAGCCACTGAGGTAAGCATCCCCCGTTTATCCCAGGCTTCCCTATCTGTACAGTACCCTCCCAGGTGACTCAGATCACCTTCCCATGGAGGTAGATGTCTGCTTTACTTTCAGTTAGGTACTATTCAACAGGAGTTTTACTCTCACTTAGTATCTTGGGGGTGGGAGACGGGAGCCCTTCCCAGAAGCCAGGAGGTTTAATAACTCACAATTACTGTTTTGGCTTCTTCATGTCTCTGACCCTCATTCTTTTGGGAGTTGGTAAGCAGTGTCCTGGTTTGCTGTGCCCCAAAGTAGGTCCCCACAGTAGCCTTTGGCTTTTTCTTTGTTGTTTTAGTGAGAGCTAAGACTTACACATATTACCCATTGGCCATGTTCCCACAATCTGTTGCCCTTTTTCTAACTGAGAAGGTTTCCTTCCATTCCTATAGCTCAAAGTAGGTTTTTTTAATCAAGAAAGGATTTCCTATTTTGTCAAATTCATTTTCTGCCTTCACAGAGATGATCATGTGATTTTTTTCTTTTCAACTTTTAATATGTTATATTACATTGATTGATATTCTGATGTTGAAACATACTTGTATACCATGGATGAAACTCACTTGATCATGGTGTATAATCCATTTGATTTGTTGTTGAATATGATTAGCAAGAATTTTGTTGAGAATTTTAGCATCTATTTTCATGAAAGAGCTTGGTTTCTACCTTTCATTTCTTCTGGCATCTTTATGTTGTTTTGGTATTAGGTTGATTTTAGCATCATAGATTGAGTTAGGAAACATTCCCCCCATTTCTATTTTTTTAAGAGTTTAAGCAAAATTGCTTTTAGTTCTTTATAGAATGATTTGTAGAATTAACCTGTGAAGCCATCTGGTCCTATGCTCTTTTTAGTTAGGAGGTTTTTTATGACTAATTCAATCTTGTTGCTTGTGATTGGTCTGTTGAATTCATTACTTTCTTCTTTTGTCAATGTTGGACGTGAGTGTGTTTCTACAAATTTGTCCATGTTGTCTAAGTTAGACATTTCTTGTCATAGAGTTTTCCATAAGATCCTCTTTTGATACACTTTATTTCTGTCGACTCAGTGGTGATATCCTCTTCCTCAGTTTTTATTTTATGTATTTGCCTTTTCTCTCTTTTTCTCTTTGTTAGTCCAGCTAAGGGTTTGTCAACTTAATTAATCTTCTCATAAATCCAGCTTTTGGTTTTCTAATATTTTTCTAGTGTTTATTTTTTCTTCTCAATTTCATTTAGCTCTGATCTATAATTAGATATTTCCTTCTTTTTGCTTACTTTTGGATTAATTTACTCTTCTTTCTCTAGCTCCTCCAGGTGTGCAGTTAAGTCTTTGATTTTAGCTTTCTTCTTTTTTAATGTAGACATTTAAAGCTATAAGTTTCCCTCTCATAACTGCCTTAGCTGCATCCCATAGATTTTGATGTTTTGTTTTCATTTTCTTTCTTTTCAAGGCAGATACTGATTTATTTTCCAATTTCCTCCTTCACACACTGATGAGCTAAGAGTGTGTTATTTAACTATCATATAGTTGTGCCTTTTCTGGCTTTCTGCACCTTATTAATTTCAAGCTTAATTCCATTGTAGACAGAGAAATTGTTTTGTATATTTCAAATGTTCTGTGTTTGTTGAGAATAGTTCTGTGACCTATCATGTGGTTTATCCTGGAGAATGATCCATGTGCACTAAAGAAGAATGTATATCCTACTATATTTGAGTGTAATGTTCTGTATAAGTCTATTAGGTCTAATTCCTCTAAGGTATTATTCAAGGTCTCTGTATGTTTATTGATTCTCTGTTGAGATGTTTTGTCTAATGGTGATAACGATGTATAAAAGTCACCTAACTAATTGTAGAGGCATCTATATATAGTGTCCTTCTTTGTCTCTTACAACAGTTTTGCATTTAAAGTCTATTTTGTCCAATATTAGTATAGCTACTCCCACCATTTTTTGGTGATTGTTTGCATATAAAATCATTTCTCATATATTAACTTACAATCTCCTTGCATCCCTGTGTCTAAGGTGAATTATCTGTATAGAGCATATAGATGGATCATATTTGCTTATCCATTTTGTCAATCTGTATCTTTTGATTGGAGTGTTTAATCCATTAACACTCAATGTTATTACTGTCAAGGCAGTACTTACATTGGCCATTTATTCTTAAGGCTTATATATGCCAAATTTGTATTTATATCTCCTTTAATCTTTTTAGTTATTCTTACAAATACTGTTTCTTTCTACAATCTCCTCCAACACTCTCTCTCTTGTTTTTTATTTTCCTTTCAAGCTGCTGAAATCCCATTTGTGTTTCTTGAAGGGCAGGTTTCTTGTTGAAAATCTCTCTTAATTTCTGTTTATTTGTGAATGCTTTGAACTGTCTCTCATTTTTGAATGCTAACTTTGCTGGATACAGAGTTCTTGGCTAGTGGTGTTTTTTTATAGCACCTTAACTATATCATACCTCAGCCTTCTCACCTCCACAATTTCAGGTGAGAAATATGCTCTTAATCTTATTGAGCTTCCCTTTATTTGATGGATCTCTTTCTTCTGTTTCTTTCAGTATTCTCTTTTTCTTGAGTTTTTGACAATTTTATAAGTATATGTCTCAGGGTAGGTCTGTTAGGATTTATACTGCTTATATTGTGCTGCACTTCCTGGACATGTACATCCAAGTCCCTCAAAATGGTTGGGAAATTTTCAGGAATTGTCTCCTCAAACATTCTTTTTGCCCCCATTCCCTTCTCTTCACCTCTGGGATGCCTGTAATGCATATGTGTGCTTTTAGTTATAATGCAATTCCCTGAGGCCCTGCTGAATTTTTCTAACTTTTTATCTATCTGTTCTATTATCCATCTGGTTTCAGATATACTATGTTCCACATCATTAATTCTTCCACTGCCTGTTCAAATCTGCTGTTATGGGCTTCCAGTTTATTTTTTATTTCTTGCATTGTGTCATTCAATATCATCAGATTTGTGATCGTTTTTATATATGTTTATGACTTCCTCAGTATGTTCCCCCAGTGTCTTCTCAATATCCTTTATCTCTTCTTTCACTTCTTTAAGTTGATTCATGATATGTGTTTGGACACCCTTGATAAGTTGTTCCATATTCTGTATCTCCTCCTGTTTTATTTTTTCTTTGTTTTTTGCTTTTTTGTTTGTTGTTTGTTTGTTTGTTCATTATACTGGGATGTTTCTCTCTTTTTTAGTATGGTTTGTAAGTTTTGTTGGTATCTAGGCATCTGTTTTTCTTGATTGCCTTATTCAGATGGCTAACTTCTCTTTGTACTCCAAGGTTTTATTTTATTTTATTTTGTGTTAAAGTTCTCTTAGATAATTGCTTCCACTTATTCTAAATAATTGTAGCTTTCCATGTTCCCACTTTTTAAATCTTATTCCTCTGTACATCTTACTCATGTTAATTGTTCATTTTCCTAGGTCTTGTACACTTCCTCTCCTATTTTTTACTATTATTATAGTTATTCTCTTCCCATCTCTTAACATTTTTCTGGTCCTAATTTTTTTTCAGGTGAACATAGACAACAACAAAGAAATAGAATAAGAGGAACAAAGTGTCAAAATGAAAACTTATGACCCACACACAAACAACAACAAAATAAAATCTTAGAATAGAGAAAGATACTAACATCTAAGTAAACCCATCAAGGTAAACAGATGCCTAGACACCAACAAAAAAATTAAAAGCCATCTTAAGAAATAGGAAGACATGGCCCAGTCCAATGAGCAAACTAAGTACCAAGAGGAGATGAAGAATGTGGAACAACTAATCAGAGATGTCCAAACAAATATCTTGAATCAACATATTAAAGTGAATTAGAGATAAAGGATATTAAAAAGACACTGGGAGAGGAGGGGCCAAGATGGCGTTATTGTAGGAGGGTGCACACTGCAAGCTCCCAGAGCAAGGTGGATTGTGGACGGGGTCCTGCCCGGGGGTCTGTGCTGTGCACGCGTGAAGTGAGAAGCTTGGGACATCTATCTGCGTGGATCGGCAGCGTGGACTGAACGGTGGAGATTCGTGAGTTTTGAGGCTGCCGACGGAGGTTGGCACAGGCAGCGGAGCCCCGCGGTTAGGGAAAAAAAAATAAAACGGCCATTTGGAGACGTGGGCGGGGCGAAAAAGTTTTATTTTCTGGGGATCTGGCTGCCTGGCTCCCCTTGGACCTTGTGTGAACAGAGCAAACGAGCTAATCAGCACCCAGTGAATGGGAGGGGGGATTTTGGTCGGGAACACAGCTGATTTCCATAGCCACCCAGGGATAAGACCCCGGCCACTGCGGAGCCAGGAGGAAGGGACACTTCCCAAAAAAGGGAGGGTCCAGTTGGAAGACAGGGAAGGGTATTTTATATTTTTAGACATCGATCTGGCTGCCTGCACTGCCCCATAGCTTTGGGGAGCAAATAAGCCGACCTGAAGCACCATTAGGCTGAGAGCAAACACAAATCTGCACTCAAACTGATTTACTGAGCAGCCCAGTGACGCTGGAGCTCGGCGCCAAAAGGGGCGGAATCCGCCATCTTTAGCACTCCTCACTGACTAACATCAGAGCTTCAGGTAACCTGGGGAGTCCGGAAAGTGGGACGTGCTTGATTAATTTCCAGGGGCCCAGCTAGGGTCACTTCCGTAAGGGGGCTGGTCTAGAGGAGGAATTGTTTTGGGTCCTGCATTTGGCTAAAAAAAAAAAAAAAGTGAGGTCACCTCAACAAATGAAAAATAAATTCTTTTTAATTTAGTTTAATAGCTAAAAGCTGCTTCAGGACCTGCATATAGAACCCTGTGGGTAAATTCATTGATAAACACAAGTAGGCAGGAAGGATCCACGTGGACCCTAGGGGAATCATTGACCCCCCTTAGCTCTGTTTGACTGCTTGCCTGTGTGGATCTTTGGTTTCTCTCTGTTACTTTCTGGTCTATTGCTATTATCCCCATTTTCCTCCCCCCTTCTTTTTCCTTCTATTTTTTTTTTTTTAAATAGGTGCTGCCAGCTGGTCGCTTCTTTGCTGGGCTTCTTATTCAGTAATTTCCCACTCGCTGTATATATTGATTCTGTATTACAAACTATTGCTTATCCTTCCTGCATCTTTCTGCCTTATGTTTTCTGTTGTGGCTCTTAGAGACAACATTTTTTCATAGGCCCACAACTTAAGGGTGTCAATTTCTATCCCATCTATTTTGTTTTCTTCTTCTTTTTTCTTTTTTTTAATTAGTATTAACTTTTTCCTTTCAGACCTTTCTCTACTATTTCTCTCCCTCCTCATAATTCTAGCCTTGTAAATCACTATATATATATATTCCTCCATTTGTTTTCCCAGTCCATTGTAGGAACTCCATATTTTTTCCTAGTACTCTACACTGCCAACACAAGTTAAATATTCATCTCATTAAGTTGAATTTTGCCCCTCTTCTAACATTTATCAATATTTCTATTATCCTTCTGCCTTCTTTACATCTTTTGATTCCTCTGGCCCTAACCTTTTGCCTTCAAGGGAACATAGAAAGAAGCAAGGAAATAAAATAAGAAGAAAAACTGCCAAAGAGAAAACTTAACTCACATGCAGAACCAACAGCTAAATAAAATTCTACAGCATAGAGAAAAGCTAATCAACTGAACAAACCCATCAAGATACTATGATGACCAGAGGGCAACAAAACAATACAAATGACTCTGAGAAACTGGAAAACATGGACCAGTCCAGTGCACAAAATAAAAACCAGGAAGCAATGCAGTACATTGAACAACTAATCAAAGCTATCCAAACAAATATCATGGACTAACTTAAAGAACTGTAGGAAGAGATTAAGGATATAAAGAAGACACTGGGAGAACATACTAAAGAAATAGCTAACACACCTAAAAAGGTAATGGATATGATGGCGAACAAAGACACAAGTCAAGAAATGAAAAAGACGCTGGACTCACATGGCAGCAGAATTGGACAGGCAGAGGAAAGAATTAGTGGTATGGAAGACAATACAGTTGAAATCAAAGAGATTGTAGAAAAGATTGATAAAAAGATAGAAATAATCCAGTATGGTCTCAGGGAATTAACCGATAATGCAAGACGCACAAAGATACGCATTATGGGCATCCCAGAAGGAGAAGAGAAAGGAAAGGGAACAGAAGGAGTGTTGAAGGAAGTTATGGCTGAAAACTTCCCAACTCTATTGAGAGAGATAGACGTGCAGATCCAGGAAGCACAGTGCACCCTAATATTATAAATCCCAACAGGCCAACTCCAAGACATATACTTGTCAAATTGTCCAATGATCAAGACAAAGAGAAAATACTCAAGGCAGCAAGAGAAAAGAAAACCATCACATACAAGGGAAGCACAATAAGATTAAGTGCTGATTTCTCAGCTGAAACCATGGAGGCAAGAAGACAGTGGTATGACATAGTCAAAACACTAAAAGAAAAAAACTTCCAGCCACGAATTCTCTATCCAGCAAAATTGGCATTCAAAAATGATGGAGAGTTCAAAATATTCACAGATAAACAGCAATTAAGAGTATGTCAAGAAGAAACCAGCAATTCAAGAAATACTAAAGGAATCTCTACAAGTTGAAAGGAAAAAACAAAGGAGAGAGAGTTGGAGGAGAATTTAAAAGCAACTGAAAACTCAAAAAGAGAAACAAAACAACATATGACATACATTAACCCAAAGAAAAAATCACTGAAGTAAGAACTTCATTACGAGTAATAACATTGAATGTTAATGGATTAAATTCACCAATCAAAAGACGCAGATTGGCAGAATGGATAAGAAAATATGATCCATCTATATGCTGTCTACAAGAAACCCACCTTCGGCCCAGGGATTCAAGGAGGCTGAAAGTGAATGGCTGGAAAACCATTTTACAAGCTAACAATAGCCAAAAAAGGGCAGGAGTAGCTATTCTAATATCAGACAAAATAGACTTTAAATGCAAAACTATTGTAAGAGACAAAGATGGACACTACATATTAGTAAAAGGAGTAATCTC